>VZSV01000106.1:71444-143617 GCA_013398735.1 Nothocercus julius
AGGCATCTGAGGGGGCAACTGTATGAAGGGCCCATTTCCCACTAAACCAGACTCCAAAGATTTCATCAGACAAAATGATAATGAGCTATTGCAGTTGAAATGAGCTGATTAGTTTTTCCCCCCAGCTGCTGTTCAATTAATGAACCACTTTTTAAAATTTTGAAATGAAGTTCATGAATCATCTATTTTTATTTTCTTAAATTGAAAACTGATAAATGAATTCAGCCTCTTGGTGACACAAACAAAAATAGTTTGAGTTCCAGATTTTGAAGAAGTGTTAGCAATTTGAAAAAAAAAAATAAATGCAGAGTGAATATTTAGCAGCAAGTATTCCTAAAGAACTGTTAAAATACAGATGATTGAAGTAGCAGCCAAAAAAAAGGGGATGCAAATGACTCTTAAATGAAAGGTTATAGAGCATGAGAGGTGTTTAATCCAAATAACAAACTGTTGTTGTCAATGAAAGATCTGATACAAACCGATTTAGATAATACCGAAAAATGAACACACAATTTGACAGCTACCCTGGATTTACAGAATCATGGGATTAAATGCTTTCCACTTACTCAAAGAGGATTAGTCAGGATACATTTATTTATTTAAAGCAGATCTTCTACAGAACTAAAGAGTTTACAAATGATATGGAATGATGGAAAATAGAAAATCCATATCAGCTTTAGCTTCTATCATTCAGCCACAGAAGTGAAACTTCTTACTATCAAATAAGCAATATACTGTATTAGCAAAATAATAATAATAATAATAAATTTGGTGTAGCCTTAAACTATTTAGTCAAGCAAAGAGAGCATTAAAGTACTCGCATGGGCCATTTGCTGTCAAAACTACTAAAATGTGAACATATTTATGACAGATCCACAACTAGAATTGATCCTTGAAAAATAGGTGCAAGTCTGGGATAATGCCAGTGAAACTGCTGTAGTTACAGTTAGTGTGAAAAGGAAGATACTAGCCAGACGAAACTGGAATGCAGGATTCCTCTATGCGAGTCCAAGTGCTGTTGAAGACTCACTATAGAGCACTAATTAAGTCACTGTATTTTTCAGCTCCCATCTTTGCTAAGCAGAGGTTTCTACTTTGCAAAACATTAGTATTTTAATCAATGCCTGAAAAGTGATTTTCTCTTACAGTAAAAACTCCTCTTTATGTGCAAAGTAGTAACAGCAAAAAGTTTAAAAACTTTCTGGCTGTGTAGCCTAACTTCCATTTCTAGTGAAGTTTATCACAAGCTGTGAAACAAGTGCTTTGCATGGATCCCGGAGCTCCTTTACATTGCCAAGGTGGTGAAAGATAGGCGTAATGAAGCAAAAAACAAAATCTTACTTTTTTCATAAAGAAAACAAATCTGATCACAAGTATTAGAGCGAGTAAGGCCTCCGAAATATGAAATATAAACATATAATATAAACAAGAAAATGCAGTTAGGTCATTGAAGTGTTTGCAGAATCACAGTCCAAAATCTGCGTAGTAACTGCCGCTTTCTGAATTCCATCTATTTAACATCACTTTTTTTGTTGTCTCCATTTTGCCATGCTTCTAGCACTCCCACCACTGCTTCAAGAATAAATCACCTTTCCTGCATATCTATGGCAGTAACAGCTCCAACAAGGTTACATGGCTGCTGCTCATAGCAATTTTTGGCTAACTGGGTAACCTTTCTGCCCTCCCAAACATCCCTGGTGCAATATATTCATTTCCCTACCCAAATCCAAATTGACAAGAACTGCCTAGGCAATCAAAAAAAGAAAGAAAAGAAACCAGGTACCAGATACACCATCTACTCCTTGCACGTGAGCAGTACGTAACAGACAACCATGCAAAAGGCAACACAAACCTTCTGAACAAAACTAAAACCGATCAATGTGAGAGTCATCACTAAATGAACTAGACGCAGTACTAGCAGTGATGTACCTGACTTCATTTGCATCACATAAAATGATCCAGATAACGACTGTGACCCCTCTGCCTGTTCATTTCATTTCCCCAAACTGCTAGGCTATCATTAACCAACGCAAGATAAGATAACAGATGGCAGTGAATTAGTCCTCTCTTCAAATATCAAATCCAAAAAAGGTGTCTCAATTAAGACAAATTAATCTGAATTCAGCATTCGAGGAATAAGTTAATATATATAATATGCCCACTTCAGGGTACAATAACGAGTTCATAAATGAAATCACACGTTATTACTGATGGGTTTTTGATAAGACAGAAACTACAAAACTCACAAAATGTGCCTTCCTAAATTTTAGAAATCATATTTAGATTAACCTGCGTGTTCACTTAAACTTTAACCGTAATTTCCTGATTAAATGTCAACAATCAAAGTTTTATGGAAATTATCATCTCATGAAGATGGGTTTCCTACCACCCAACTAGTCATGAAACCCAGTCCTGCCCTGAGGACACCTACAATAAACTCTAAAAGATTTCATATAAATATACAGGATGTGTGTGTGTGTGTATGTATGTGCATCCATCTATATCTATAAGTATACACACACATATTTGTATATACACATGATTTTCTCATAATATATGTCAGAGGAAGAGACAGAAGCAGGAACATCAGCAGCAAGAGTAGGAAACAAAGACTGGAACAGTGAGGAAGATACCTACTTTGAGAAGCCTAAGCCTTTTTGTTTCACAGATGAACCTCTACGAAAGCTATGAACCCAAACCCTCTGGAGCTATCTATGGGAGACAATGCTTCATCGTGCAGCTAAGTGCCTACAGGTCGCCAGCTAAGCACCAACCACTGAAAAGCAGCCGCAACGTACTTCAAGAGAGAACAGGTAGGTATGTGCTTTCACAAAGCTCCTCTTGTGAGGATGCATCCTGTGTCAGCAAACAAACGCTGCCTCTATTCTTCTTTCAAATGCTCAGTATGTTCACAAAGTGCCAAATATTCTAAATAACACGCATCCAAGATACATGAATACTACTTATACTCTTCTTGACTGCTGGAAGTGTTCTAAGCAGCCATCACCACTTAAGCCTAAGTGGTCAAGTGCCTCATTTGGTGAAACGCTCTCCCCGGTCTCATCCATGTTCACAAGCGCAAACAACGCTGACGACATCCTGGCAGCACAAAGGGCAACCAAGCATGAAACCCCTGGTGCCAGAGCAAGGTCAGCATACAAGTAGCTACCAGTCACATATAAGCCTATGTAGCTTTGCCAATGCATTAGAAATTCCACCATGGTGTAACAGAGAAATCTCTACGACTCATTTCATGGGTAAAGTGCTGCTGCCTCTGGAGACCTCATTCTCCCAGGCTTCTCAGAAGCCTCTGGTTCTTTTGAACATAAGATAATGATGTCAGCTTGAGAGAGGCATACTTTTATATGTCAGAAATGTGCAGATGACACAGTTATTCTTTTTTTTTTCTATTAATGTTACCATGCTGCCCCCATCAAAGTAACTCCAACATGAGATAAGATCTGCTGACAAATAGGGAATACTGAGTTAAAACTCAACCAAACAAATATACTGCTGTGCAGTAGGAAGCATACTGACAATTTCTTCAGGTGCAGCATTTTCTCCGTCAGTTTGAAGATGATAGTGTCAACATTTTCCAGAACAGTTTGCAGGAAAAAAGCCTTCACTGTCTCCAGTGTACCAAAAGACTCTCCTTAACAGCTTCAATTACATTCCCTCCAGGGTCCAATCAAAGCAATATACTAATCACAAAGTCATTGGTCTTCAGAAAATTCCAGGTGGTATATGAACAGTTTTAGTGTTTTTTCTCATCAACACAAGATTTCACTAACATTCCTTATTGTTCTCTATGCTCATTTTCTACGGGCTATAAATCAAAAATTAAAGCCTCAGCCCCTATCTCCACAATGCTAACTGAGGTGAAGTCTGTGTAACCAGAAGACTGCTTGAAATTTCCTGGACAAAGGCTACGTCAGAGAAGCTTTTCTGCCCCAGTCTGGCTTTTATTGCACAGCGCACACACTGAAGCTTGCTAGGAGATGGTGCTGAGTCAAAAGTCAAACGAACTTCTTTAAGAACCATGAACAGTCCTGAACCGTTACCCAGGGTGATGAGCATTTTACTTCTGCTGCTAGGCATATGTCTTCAAAATTCTCCTAATAGACATGAATGTTAAAAAAAGTGTTACCAAAATTGAAACTCTGCATATTCGCTTCCCCTGTGATGGGGAAAAGAGTGAACCAAGAATAGTTGTCCCATTGCTTAAAGTACTTCTGAAAAGTGATCTGACATTAGAGGAAGGGTAGAAAACTCCTTCAGTTTTCTAATATTATATCTCAGATTTTTAGTCTCTCCTACTTCTACTTTTCTATTTCTCTTTTCTCTCTCACCTGCTTTCCAGCTCTGCTCTTCCCACACTTCTGACTTTCCTTTCCAATTTTTTTTTATTCTCCTTTCTCCTACTTTTCTACAAAATATCAGATCAAACCACCCACTCCCTTGTCTCTATAAAGCAAAGCAGAACATTCATGATTGGCTGGAGACCTTTTATTCTTTTCACTTCCAACACAGCTGTTCTACACATGAGCCTTTATAAATCTGCTGTTTCATGCTCCTTGGCCTCTACTTTTTTCACCTGACTCAGATGTGTTGACTGTTTTTGACTTTTTCTGCATTTCTTCGCTCTTTCAAGTCATTCACTCTGGTCTTACTTCATCTACTTTCTCTACTCTTTCTCCTTACCAGTTTGTGATTCCAATCTTCATCTTCTTATCACCTACTTCCTTTGCCAAACACCTCAGAGTTTTATGAACAGTTATGAGCAAATATTGATTCCTTTTGAGCTCAATACCTGTTCAATAACACAAGATCAATTTTCCACTTGGGGGGGGAGGGGGAGAAACAAAAAACAGATCTTTGTGTTCACTCAGTCACAAATCCAAATATTATATACACTTCATTGGAGTTATCTAACTCATGATTTTGGCAACTGATGTTCTAAAATATTACAAAGCAATAATAGCAATGAAATAATTAAAATCCAAAGAGGATGCGAGTTAAAAGTACAGTAAAAAACCCTTTACAGAAAAAAAAAAAAAAAACTATTACAAATTCTGTCTATAAAAAAGCCCTATTACAGCATCTAACACTTTGAAACTATACCCTTAGAAACTTCTCCTTCTCTTTCCTGCAAGGAGTACTTCAGAGTACACAGTTTTAACTCAATGGGACATAACATACAGTTATGAGCTTAACAGCAAAGTCATTTTTGCTGTCTGATCTTAATTTCCACCCAAGACATGGTTCTGAAGTAGGAGAACTTGATGCATATGATCACAGAAAGCAGTAATAACTTGACTAATCAGCTGATTTCTCTTCCCTCTTCCCATGTCAAAAAGAAATCAAAATGCTTCTTTATATATTCTCTAAAAAAGTAAGTTCTCCCCCCGCTCCAACTTTTTAAAGACAAGGCATCTTCAAATCTTGAACACAATGGAGCAGCTGTTACTGAGTTTCCTTGATGGGTATATTCTGTCATTAGGGAAATCAGGGGCCTTGCTAAATACCTTTTTTGTTTGGTTGTTTATCAGCTCAAATACTGATTAGGTTCTTTGACAACCACATTGTTTGTTTGCGAAAATGCAGAGGGAAAAACCTTCAGTTGCAACTTGAGCCCTGTAGAAAATGCAGATACACTCAGAGATACTTTGTTAAACACCTTTACAGTAGCTGAGTTTGCTGTGATTTAAAAAAAAGTAAAATATAAAACTCACCTTAGATGATTCTTTGGGTATGCAAAAATGAAAACAAATATATTTAAAATAATAAATCTGAAGTAAACAGTAAATTTGCAATCCTTACTCAGAAGACACTGACTTGGACATTAATGTAAATTTTGAATAAAATGGTAGCAAGTTCTGAAACTAAACACAGTACTGAAAAAGATGAGGTATTTAACAAAAGAAACTTCAACAAAGAGTAGTTAGTGACAGAAGGGTAAGGGCCCTGTTTTATCTTACCATAGGCTTGGATATAAATCAGAGCTGCTCAGAACAATAGTATTTACAGGGCAAGCTGTGAAAGCCTAAAGAGAGATTTCCCTACCTTCATCTGGAAAACCCCCCATCCAAACACACCATCTGCCATGGCCTGCCCAAAGCCAGTGTATTGTCGAGTACTGTGGACATCCACAGGCACAAGCAGCGTGCAATTACCTTGCACCTTGCTATTCTGACATTCCGCGTCGAGCAAGATGTGTCTGCAGACACATGTATGCATGCTTGTACTCAACCACATCCTAAACCATCCCTTTCACTGTGATCCCAGTAATAAGCTGCCTTCCGATTATGAAGTATATCAATTTTACTGAAACAAAATTGCTACAGTTAAAAGTTACAATAGGAAGTAGCTTAATTATCTAGACAAAATCTGTTTACTTAAAAACAAACCTGCATAACATTAAAATACTAAACAGGCTCTGAATTAATTTTCAAAATTTCTAATGACAGAACTTCTACAGTGTCCAGAGCTTGATAAAACTTTTAAAAAAGTATTTAAAAGTATTTTAAAAAAAGTATTTGAAGTATTTTTAAAGTTGCTCTCTGGAAAGAACAGAAGGAGGAACTATATATGTAATGCCGCAAAAGTTATTATTTACTAGAGTTACTTATTATTCTGTGTCAGTCAGGGACCATAACTACCCGACAGAGAAGAGATGGTGAATAACAGCACATTGTTCAAACTTCATGAGGGAGAAATTTACAAACTTCACTAAAAAAAGTGCTCAAGCATGTTTTAGAAGACGGACCATGAAACAGAAGGCTGGCAGAATACTGGCTGAAAGTTGTATAGAACACAGCTCTGCAACCACAGCGAGCTGCATTGGCCACTCTTCGTGCAGCAGGAAAAACGGAGATGAGGAAACAGAAAAAGAGAAGAGATGTAAGAAGAGGTTATTGTTTTGGGACTTTGAAAGAAAAGACTTACAGAAGATAAGCAGAAGACTACCAACAAGGCTGAAATCGGTGTGTACATTTTTAATGCAAAGGGAAAAGCAAAAGGAATGGACTGATGTCGGGTTAGGTTGACAGGGAAAGAATTGGACAGAAACAGCCTTTTATGCGAAGTAAAATACCACTTAAAATATAAGGAACTTCTATAACTTGCTCAAACCAACCCTATCATTTTAAAATAAATATAGTAACAGTTGCCAAAGCATTTCCTCCTGATTTTACTGATCTGAGTCCCGTTACAGGCGTTTTCCAAGTCAAACCCACCCATCACATCAACTTCTCATCCTCCTTGGAGGAGGACAGCAAAACCTTTACATTCATTTCATGCAAAACAGATGCAGCATACATCCAAGTTTTGGGGACAAAAACAAATGCTTAGCCATTTTTACCACCAGCTTTCTCCTTCAAAAGTTACAGTTAAGATCTTATTTTTCAAGATTTTTTTTCAGTGTTTGCAAGGACTCCCAGAAAAATAGAACCTAGAAAACAGCATCTTGTATCTACCCACAGATGTAAAACCAGGGTGGCATCAATTCCAGCATTTACACACTTTCTTTTCAAAGGCCTCAGTCTTGACCTAAGAGTAGGATATTCTCCATGTCAGGTCAATATTTGACCTGTTTGTTAATCTCAGCAGGAATCCACAGCAGTGGCCATTGTGAGGGTCATTTCAGATGCAAACATCTGTCTGGTTTGCACTAAAAATAGCACCAAGAGGATAGATTCATTTCACAGTGACTAAGTACTTATTTTTGGGTGGTCAAAACAGTAATGTACAAAGCAAAAAGCAAAAATTATGCCATTCTGCTTTTCCGATTTCCTTCAGCAAACAATATGCATGCTGTCGTGTGGATGGCTTGAAGAAATACAAAATAAATACATTTTTTTTTCTAAACTCCTTTACTTCTGTTTGTAGATTTGTACATTTAGGAAGAGCGCTGAAAAGCAGCTAAAGCACTTATGGGCTGAACAGATCCCAGCTCCGATATAAATATAAATCCACCCGCATTATCACTTAAGCGAGCCTTCCGGCTGCTAGCAAACCCTACACAAACATCCCGATTTTTGTTTTTCCTGTCATGCTGAAGGTTATCTCCCCAGTTGCTCTGAAAAATCAGGTGACAACCATTTCCCATGATGCTTTAAGGGCTGTCAAGCTGTCCATCAAGCTGTCACCTGACCAATCGTTCCCATGGTTCTTTTAGACTTCCAGTATGATAAATTGAAAGGCACTATTATCTGCCTGTTGTGAAGAGGAACTGCTTAGGCTTTGATAAGATATCACTAGTCCCAGGTGAGAGGAAGCTGACAGCACATCAAGACAAGAAAACGCATGGAAATAGTGAACATAGGAGCAAAAGGTTTACAAACATCTGTTGTCATTATTTATTACCCCTTTCCGTGGTTGTTTAGCTCTATACTTGCTCTACGTCAGTTTAAAAAGAGACTTTCCTTTCTTCCCAGCCAATCTCAACTGCTGCTATTTTTAAACTAGTTATAGAACATGAAATATTTTAAATATGAAAGATAACTTTAATAAAAGGTTGTGTTACCTACCTTTTTTGATACATGTTGCTCTCA
Organism: Nothocercus julius; assembly: GCA_013398735.1. Taxonomy (NCBI): domain Eukaryota; kingdom Metazoa; phylum Chordata; class Aves; order Tinamiformes; family Tinamidae; genus Nothocercus; species Nothocercus julius. Next base: position 79,997 of record VZSV01000106.1, read on the forward strand.
CCATCATTGTATCTGAAGTGTTCTATGACTCTCATGGTGCAATTACGCCAAAAGAAAATGAGAAGCCCTGAAAGATATGAAGACATTTTAAGCTTCACAGTTATTTTTCATTGATACCTATGAATATTAGGAGGACATTTCACATCTATCTTTATATGAATTCCCAAACTTAGCATAAGAAATCTCAGAGAAAAAAAAATATGTTGTTATTTATGTGGGTTGTTAAAAAAAAGCTGGTTGGTAACATCACCACCTTGTGTACAAATATTTTTTTGCATGCAATTTCAATGGTTTTAGGCAGTACTGTGATTTCATTGGACAACAATATAGAAACTCAGTTGCACACAGAAACATTTAAAAAATTTTATCATGAAAAAGCTTTTTTGATTCTAGCCCTTTGAGTTCAAACTATATTCTTACACTCTTCTGCATTGAGACTAAAAGCAAACTTCCACGCACAGCCAACAACCCCTATTCATTGGAATAAACAGTGAAAAACTCAACAGAAGAGGTGTTCAGAGTGGTAAAATACTTCCAAAAGCACTCGAAGGTAGGATTCAAACTTAAAGCGTGTTCAGCCAAATTCTAAAGCCTCTCTTCCACTTAATGAGAGTGCTTTTTACTTTATCTTATCCTTTCAGATAAGCTTGTTCTGTGTAAAGGCACCTCCTTTCTTCTGCCAAATATCCCAACTTGCTCGTATTTTAAACACACACCTCATTTTAAAAATACAAACTCATCTGATCCATGGCTACAAAGACTAACAAAGGTCTTTCACTCCCTAGCTATCAATTCTCATTAGATTTAATAGACTCCTCACTACGCTATTTAGGTACTACACAACGAAGCCGTTTGCAATGATCCTGCAGCAACAGATGTCTCTAACAGAAGAAAGTCTTTCTTCAAAGAGGGCATTTAAAACTACTTAGGCAATATTTAACTCAGCCTTAAATAGTGGGATTGTAAAATATCAAGGCCAGTATAGCTGGCTGTATTTTCCTTTGCTGATCATTTAGAGCTTGAAGACAGAAAAGAAACATGACAAGTTCTACCATCCTTTTCATGAACAATGTGATTATGTTACAGTGAAGAGTTAATTCAACGAAGTAACGCATCCTTCCTTAACAGTTTCGTCATATTTTTCCTCATTTTCTCATACGGATTTTGTGTGCCCAGCCTGTTAATGAAGAGCAGAGCTGTGGAGAAGCATTTGATCCTGACCAGGTTTCTTCTGACCTGCCTCATGTGCTTGCAAGAGTCACGGTGTTCCATGAAGCTCTTTGAAACAGCCAACACATGGTTAGCAGAACATGACAAAAACATCTCATCTAATCTCTGGTCTGTATTTTCTCTCTCCTTTATAAGAACTGTCAAATAGAGAAAAAGTGTCATCAAAATGATTACCAAAAAAAAAAAAGATCTGGTGTTCTGATGGCAATTAATGCATTTGCTGATACACAGCAAGTTACCACCTGAAGCCAGAAATGTGAAAGAGGAAAATTTAAATAGGAAATCAGCACAGAGAGGAAGAAGGGCAATGAAATCAGTGACTGAAACAGTTCTGAAAGGGTTGGCTCTTCTCAGCCTGAGAGACAGGAAGTGGCATAGAAAAGGCACTAACTTTTTAGTGCCAAGATGCCAAATCTGTCTCACCCTAGAGTTGGGATGCGGTTTTTGGTTTTGGCAGTGCCAGGTAGCACTTTGGAAGAAGCAGCTCTACAGCTTCCAAAGACCCACTGTATCTCAGTATATACTCACCACACTGGAATTCAGCCACAAGCTTAATAGGAACAAGACACTCTATACAAAACCTATTTCACAATGATGCAAGGTTGCCTATAAGACAACTATAATCAGCTAAGATCTATTTGAAACAACACCGCTGTTATCTCAAAAAGAGGAATAGTTAAACAGAGGTGAATAAAGGCTTAAGCAGAGATTGGTAGGTGAACTGGAAAATAAAAGTGTACAGAGTGTGTGGTTTTAATGATTACCTCTAATACGATTTTTAGACTATTTTTGTAAAGAGAAAAAAAAGAGAAAAATTGAACTAAGACATTTGGATTGATGCCAGTGTATTTTGGGGGCAGCTTTGATGCATGAAGCAATTCAGCAAGACTAAAAAAGAAGCAAACAAACAAACAAACCCCACACGAGACAGTAGCTGTAACTGGAGGTACAGACACAAGCACATGATACCCTTAGGTAACCTGGGTTGCAAACTTAGAGGATATGAGCTGTTCTTCAGTCACTATTTACACTTCTGCTTTTATTTTATTGTAAAAGCAAGGTAGATTACTCATCTCTCACTGGACAGTGAGCTACTTTGAGAGACTTTGTATTTACCGTGGACAGTTAGAGCATGTAAAATGGTCAGACACTTCAGAGCAGCCAATGCACCCTAACTTGTTACTTTGCAGTAATTTGTTCAATACTGCCATCACATGAACAGATTTTTGCTTGGATAGATCCCTCTCAGTTTACAAAAGCTGCCAGAAGCCCATATGTATTAATAGCAAGTGCTAACATAATACAGCACGATGCCAGTCATGTCACGGAGGGAAGCCAAAAACTTACAAGAGAAACTAGAACACCCCTGAAAATATATGAGAATAAAAACTGCCATCCAAAGTAACCTAAAAACCTTAATGTTACTACTTTTAAAAGAGTTTCTCCTTTTGGACCTTGGCCCTGACTTGTGTATGAATAACTGAATGGAGGTAAATGCAATAGGACTACTCATGCATAAAGCTAGGCACATGCATTAACATTGGCAGGAACAAGGACTTTCTTTTCATACTTACACTAGAGGATAGTAAAAGAAATGCTGCTCAAAGAAATCCATCAACTAATTCAAACTCTGAGCTAGCTACTTCAGAGCCTCGTACAATGGCCACACTCAATGAGTTCATTGAGGACATGGAAACGAAGTAAAAACAGGTTTCTCTTTGAAGAACATTATGAGATCAATACAGTGCTGCGGATATTAGCAAAAGTCACTTTAATAAAAAGGAAATTGCACATAATGTAACAAAACAATTGCTATTTGGAAGGCCCTGAAAAAAAATTAACAATGTAACATGATCTTTCTTAACTTCACTTCCCATCCATAGTAGAAATCATAACAATAAAGTTTTCTGTACAAGCAACTTTATGAGCCGAAAGAAGAGAATGTGTAATTCCTTTCCATGGCCTAAGCCAAAAGAAATGAAGGAAAAAAATGATTCTTCTCTGTTAGCCTCCTGTGTAAAATTTTTCTCCTTATCATCTCATCTAGTCATATCTTTCTACAGTTTGAATTACCCTCTTTTCCTCAATCTGGTAAGGCAGTGAAAGGATGTTTGTTCTGCTAATTAACTTTATTACCCTGATAACTCCCTGCAGCCTTTGACGAAAACAATTACCGTTCCTCCTTTTTTTTTTTTCACCCACTGGCAAAGAAAAAAAAAAAAAAAAAAAAAAAAAAAAAAAAAAAAAAGAGGAGAGAGGGAGAGAGAGAGAGAGAGAGAGAGAAATGTGTGATGTGTTTTGTCACATGTGCTATGCCATAATTCCCACCTGACAAACTAGCTGAATCAGTAGAAAATTGCAAGTTGTCAGCAGCAGAATAAACTGCTGTAATAGCTGATTAATGATCAACACCTGTGACAGGTGCTATACGGGACTGTAAACTTGGTGTGATTAACAGTCACTGGACGAATAAATATTAGTGACAGTCAGTGGAGAGCGAGTTTGCGTGTTTTAACAAATCTCGCACATTACAGTTATTGATATTTCCAGTTCAGGCACTTTCTTTTTGGTAATTATCTGACAACACTGGGACAACGTTTTAATCCAGTATGTTGGTTTCTCTTCTATTCATTTATTTCAGAGCTAAAGATCGTGTTTTGACAAGATGACCTAGCAGAGTTCAAATCTGCAGACAAATTTGGAGGATTCACAACTACTTTATCCCAAGGCCAGAGCAACACTCTCAAACATTCTTTCAAGGAACACATCCATAAACACACACACCTATATTAACATATACATTTATATAAATCTGTATTATACTTTTTTTTTCAAAGCCTTTAATTCTAAGATTCCACTCTTAGTTTTTCTTCATGTATTGATGGTTATGACAGGTTATACTTGACTGCTACGGGAAATCAATATTTCTTTGGTTGTGTCACCAAAGCTTCATGAAGTTCTTCTGAAACACAATTTAGATGTCTTTAAGTTAGACTTAGAAAATTTCTATAATATAAAATAATGGGGCATGAAAGTTACCATTTATGGGATTGCTCTATGCTCACCACAGCAGGATCTAATCCAATCCCTGATACACTATGTCTCTTTCAGGATCCTTTTTAGATGGCTTAAAATATATTTTTCATCCTTATGCATGGATACAAACACGTTCATTAAATAAAATATATATTGCTATAAAAAAAAAAAAAAACCCTACACAAAACAATGAAAAGACATGAACACAAAATCACTGTATATTGCTAAGTAAAATGTGCCTGTCATTCTTGAATCTGAAATGTGAAGTATTTTCACTAAAAAAAAAATGTAATATTTTATTTTATGCCAAATAAGGAGGAGATTAATCTAACATCACGACTGGATGAAAGAATCATGCGGTCAGATGTGTGTAATACATTGTTCTGTCCACATGATAGTTTCCCCTACCCTGTCAGTTAGAATCTGATTTAAAAGGGAATCTGCACACTGGAAAACTGTAACTTTGCTGAAGAGATTTCAACGTATGCAGTGACAACTTCCTTATCCTGAAGAGCATCAGATGTATCATCCACTAAGACTGATCCGTTAGGAAAATAAGATCTGTATTTTTCTCTGAACAACAACTCTATATAAATGTGATTGCATATATTGCATACACAGTGATTTACCTACTTTACGTAGCACCTCAGAAGATGCAGAAAAGAAAAAAATACAAAGAAGTTGCTGCTTATGTCAATAGCCTGAAAGAAATAACAATGTCTGTCTTTGTCCTATAGCAAGAAAAATTCCAGTCATTTGAATCTTTAGTAGAAAACCCTGAACACATGGAACTGGCCTGTTTCTACTCCTACTAGACTCACAAATATAAATTTTCATCAGACATTTTTTCCCTCCTCTTAGCATTTTATAATAGCAGCAGAAAGGAAATATTTCATTTATTAGCCCTGACTGATTACCAAACTGTTTTTAAAGAAAATAGCATTAACTGTTTTCTTAGCTCTTCTGTCAACTGCAGAGTAGTGGGCATAGACTTCATCAGCGGATGGAATTTAGATCACCTGGAAACCTATTACCATGAAACATCATTCCATGATCTTCACACTGATTCTTTTAGAGATGGAATGAAGTCAGTGGGGAAATTGATTCAGAAAACAATGAGTACCACAAGTCACTGTGCCTCACCACTGATGTTTAAGTACACCCAATACTTCTCCTTTAGTAACACAGCGATACAGGGCATAACCTCCAGTCTACAGTTCTTGAAAACATCTGTAAAAATTGTATTTGTATTCAATGTGTCATTGCACTCCCTGTTTTCATTCACTTCTGAACCAGAAATATAAAAATCCTGAATGATTTGCTAATAAAAATACATGATTTAAAATGAACAAAAGTTTGATGGGTGTAATGCACACTTCTCTGTACTGACTAATTTTAAGGGTAGCAATCTGTAACTTGAAACACAGAAGTGATAGCTTGAAAGCCTTATGCAAAATAGATGTAAATTTGTTATGCTTTAGTACCGATGCATCTGAGTAAGCAGCAGTGCTGCTAGCCAAGAGCGTAGGAAGGAGGCCAACTGTACATCCAGATGCCACTGATGGAGAGACACTGTGCGGCATCTACTTTCCCAGCTTCCAGGCTCACCAGGCATTTTTACAACAGTTGCCTGCAACCTTGTAGAGCTCCCTACCAATAAAACATAATAATAGATAGTAACAATTCCAGTGAGTATGAAAGTCTACAAATAAAAATATCCTAATTTTTTTTTCCTACAAGCAATTTTAGGTTATCCAAAAATAGCATGATCTTCACTCTATTGAACCAAACAGTCAGTAAAATTCTCAGAATTTAAGCTGATTTTGTTGACAACTTTTTAACGTGATTTTGCATGCCTTAGATATTATACTTTCATGTAACTTTATGAAATAGAAATCTATTCCCAGTTAAATATGCAGAAATCTAAGTTTATTCTCTGAAATGAATATAGAATCTAAAATCCAACTAAATAGATCAATTGACTTCCATTTGCTGTGCTTTGGAACAACCTCTGGTTTGAAAAAAGAAAGAAAAAAGAAAAATAGAAACTATAAAAAGACAGCGGTACAGTTAATTATTCAGGCCTGAGACCAGGATTACTAACCTTGTTACTACTCTTCACTTAGGGTAATATGTTGCAATCAGGATTTGGCAAGTAATGCTCATATATTCTTTAAAGTAGCATACAACAAAAACCACAACAAAAAAAAAAAAACACAAGAAACTTTTAAAGGAAATCATCTATTGATGAAATAGCTCACTCAATTTAACTAGAATGAATTTGGGATTACAATTCAATGTCACTGTAACTGATGCTGTTCAGCCTATGAGTCAATCTTAGACAGACTTCAAGATACGTATTGCTTTGTTTTGTGATAGTTCACCAAAATTCTTCAAGTAATAAATTTCATGAAAGAAATGCAAATTATTCACTGAGCTGAAGAACACATACGATCAAATTTGAGGTGTAAGTGAATGCCTGAATGAAGCAAAAATAGTACGAGTACAAAAGCAAATCCATTTTGATCTTGTATATAACAGAGGAGCAACAAAACTTTGAACCAAATCTACAGTAAAAACCTTGAACCAAATCTACAGTATTTGGAAACTACTGTCCTTCAATTTATTCCCAAAATGAGCCTGAAAATATTTGGGAGAGAAGGCTGGTATTGCAAATCTCTGTTAGAGTTCTTACCTGTTTTCCATAGCTACTTCTAACAGAACAGAGCAAGGATAGCCATCATAAAATCAGAACAGGAAGAATAATTATGACTCTCTATTTTGCTCAGGTTGCTGCCCTTGCCAGATTGAAAAAGACGTGAAAACTATCGGGGTGAACACTCTGAAATGTGGTATCTGTGGCTCTGCCGTAGGACTATGCAGGGACTGTGAAGAAGAAACAGCAGCTTTGGTACCTGCTTATCTATTCTGGAGGCCTTGCTGCTGCTCCTCACAGGCTGAAACCATGGGGCGGTGGAAGGACACCAAAATGCCTTCCTGACGGTAGCAAATTTCTAAGAACATTCTAAGCAAATTTCTGAGGTATTTAATACCTTCTACATCTCAGAAAAACTGAATAGGCAGATACACCAAAACCCCCAAAACCTGGGAGTAAACTTTTCAGGGACACATGCTGCCCCTATGATAAAGGAGTCAAGGAAGTTCCATTAGGACACCAGCTTTCCCAATCTACAGCATAAATAGTTGACAGATGGCCGTCTACTTTCTCTGTAGAACTTTAGGGATGCTTGGACTTCATAAACAATCTGCAGTTATCCATCATAACAGCAATATTCTTTCTACAAAGGAGTAAATATCTAGGAAGTTAATGGTGTTTTTTCCTTGTGATTTTTTTTCTATTAAAAAAACAGTTCTATGCATATTAATACCAAATTTAAATTTATGAAGGACTCCTATATAATTAAACCAAAGAGAAAAATTCAAGTATATTAACTAATTTTAATGACTGGTCACTCCCAAGATGAAATGTGAAGATTTTGTCATGCTGCACTGTTTTTCTGAAAACTTTTCATCTTTACATATAGGAATGTTGTCTCTAATCCTGCAAAGTTGAACGTTCAGAGAGAGATTTTTAAACAGAAGGATCAGCATTTCTCCCAGATGTCTTCATTAAAGAAATGCAAATACATTTTCCTTAACAGCAGCAACATTAATTGCTCTACAAGCTTCAGTATAAGTGTCATCATTGATGCATCATTCAAAAAAAGACATGAACAAACATATGAAATGCTCATCGATGGAGTCAGCAGTTAAGCATTCTATAGCAAGAAATAATACAGCAGACAGACTGCTTACATGACATGGCACTGGTGAAATTCCCGGTGAATGTATGCGTGATTGCTAAAATGACAACTGTGTATCTGGCATTGCAGAAAATACAGAAAACAGTGAATAACCAAAATCTAATCTTAGCTACAGCAAGCCATACTGCAATAACGCCTCTGACTTCAGCGGAGTTACTCTGGATTTTCATCCATGCATCTAGAGTGCTTCTCCTAAGCAGACCTCTATATGACAAGTTTCAGAAGAAGATACTTCATTTATTCCTTGTCATTTTTTTCCACAACATTCATTAAGTTTTCAATACTGCGATGAGAAAATCATTGTTAATAAGATGAGTTTTCCAGAAGTGAGTCATGTTGGACACCACGGGAAAAATTCATCTGTGAGAGCAACTAACACTTGAAAAACTTAACCATAGCAAATATTGTTACCCATTTTAGGAAATAACAATATTTTTACCAAAAGCAATGCATGAATCAACAGAAGCTGAAAAAACCCCCACCCCAAATAGTACTTATCTGACATACAGTTGATATTTACGTTTAGATGATGAAAAACAAACACAAGACAGAATCAAACTTGCAAATCAAAAAGGTCTTTTAAAGAGTCAGGAAAACACATCAGGCAAAGTACAGATTTTTGTTTAAAAAGCACGATTTTTTAAGTTCAGGATAACAGCAATCACACTTGCAGAAATGTAAAGAAAAGGTTGCATGATTCCTACACGCAAACAGATTACAAAAAGTTCACAATTTACACAAGTTACCTTTGCAAAACCCTACAGCTTTCAGAGTGGTCCACTGAACAAAGTATAGGACCAGGATTCTCTCCCGCCAGCAATTCACTCTGCTTCCCCAGGCACTTTATCCTCTTCACCATCCCCACTCTGGTTTTCTCTGTTTAATTAAACTGTAAGCTAGGCAGGACAAATACCCTCTCTTCTCAAGCACTTCTGGAAGGTCTAGAAGTGGGAACTTACCTTTCATTTTGACCAAGCATTCCTCAAAGCTTTATCATATAATGAAATAAAATAAAAAATCCACAGCTGAATACTTTCCCTAATACATACTCACAATCAGATTTTAACCTCATTTATAGTCCCACCTAAAATAGAAATACGCACCAAAGAAGTCAGCAAATGGCAGTTCCAAAAACTGTTCCTTAGACTATAATTACTAATTAAACTGAGAAAATTACTAAATATTGTTAAAAATCATTAACATGCTTAAAACACAGGAGGTTAAACAAATTCGGACATTGGATATTTTTTAGCATTCAGACCCCAAAACACCTTGCAAGCATAAAAAAAAACTGGACTCTACCAGCTGCACAGGTGCTCAAGGAGATTGAGCAAAGACTGTGAGAAGCCAACCCTATGGCCCAGCCAGTGCTCCTTTGGGCAGACACGGAGCTGCTGGATGTCCCTTGGATAACCAAGCTTCTGCACAGCTCACGTTGCTTATTCAAAGAGAATTCTGTTTGTTCTGTCACTCCAGGGACCTCAGACACAGACTACCCCTGGTATTTCAGCAATATTACAGATCACAGCCACACTTTGGATTGAGTTTCCCCAGATACCTACCTGCTGTGAATTTTCAGTTTTGCAGAAACTGTTTTAAGGGTGTCATAATCACTAATGCCAGCTTTTAAACACACCATTTCTCATTCCAAAATGAGAAAGTTCCTTTAATATTGCATGAAATCAGTCAGAATAAAAGCTGTAAAAGTTTGAAAGAAAATTGTGTTCTCTTCTAGGTAGTGGAATGCAGGAATTCAAATGAATACAGAAGATTTTTGTATAATTTAGTAGAACTTTATATACATTAAACTGTCCTGTAAAGCTTAATAGAAAACCTGCAAACACTAGTGAAATTCAAGTCCTTTCTAGACCAACGAGTCTCATCCTTCTGCCTTCTGGCACACAGTCTTTCATAGCAAGTTTCCAGACAGTTTCATCTGCTGCCTTGAGAAGTGGCCACTTCCATAGCCTTTATTTTAATAGTTTATAGGACTTATAATACAACTTATAAGTCCTAATATATTAAGTCCTATTATAACAGGACTTATAAATCCTATAATAGATTATAGGACTTTTATTTTAATAGATTATATTCTAATAAATTCTGCATCAATGTCAAATATTTATTTACTGAAAATGGTGAGAGATAGATGATTTAGCCTTGCTGGAATTTCATGAAAATTCCTTACTTGTGATGGGAAAAATACAAACGTTCAATGATTCCACTGCAAAGGCCATAAGTTCAAAACTGGGGAGAAGAAACCTGACACAGAACTTTGTTTTTCTGGTATTTCTAGAGACAGAGACAGGACAGTTTCAAGTTGCTGATAGTTTCCTAAAGATTCAGCTATGTACAGATCTAATGATAATAGTGACGATAACATTAGTAACAACTATAATTATGTGATTTTAGCATCTGTAAAGTCCTTATGATATTTTAGCAACTTTAGTACCAGAGTTAACGCCATGGAAGACATACAATCAATGCACATGCATACTCCACATTCAACTTATAAAACAGTAGGGTTCTTTCTTCAATATTCAGGTTACCAGCAGAGCACATTTTTTTTTCCCCCTCCTGTTATTTAGTAACTTTAGAATAATTAGCACATTTTGAATTATTTCAAAAAATAGCGCCTTAAATTTAGCAATATTAGTATCATGTTTCTTAAGACTGTTTTATTCCTATCTCAAATAAATGAAGCATAACCTGTTTATTTATTAAGCAGAACAACTCTAAATTTATTCACATTCCAGCAAGAGGAATCAGCAAAAACGTTAAGTACAAAATGTATGTAATTTTAAGATGGCATTGTGCTTCTGAAACACTTTGGTACGAGTATTAAGAATATGTTTTCCCATAAAGGCCTAATAGTAATGTTTTGAAGAATGACAATGTGATCAGTCAAGGAACCTGATTTCTGAATTCTTGTCCAAACAAGTCCAATCTACATATCATTATTCCCTTCTAAAAACAGAATTCAATGGGAGCTATGCCTCTACAAAAACTGAAGAGCTAGGCACTAGAAGGTACTATTTAGAAGGTACTATTATAAAAGTTGTAAATTATAATGACATACTTTATTTTTCCAAGTTAATACAGTCCAGAATCTCATTTTCTTATTAAACTAGTTAGGAAAAAGAAGATGGGAACCTGGAGGTACAAATTAACATTATGTTGGCTTAACCCATCATTCTGAATTAGGGTTCAGACCTGCAAGCTAGTAAGCAACTTCGGAGGGTGGCGAGTGCACTTGTACTTCAGGATGTCAAAGAGAGAGAGGCTGCTCATATCCCAAGATCTTTGAAGGCAAAAACCATGCAAATCTTTTCATTTAAAAAATAATATTGGGTAAATTTTTTGGCTGGAAACTTTTTTTTTTTTTTTTTTTTTAAGTGTTAATTTCCCACTCTGCATGCTTTGAAAGTCCAGACAAACTGTCTGTGTCTCACTGGTTCTAACAAGAAAGAGCCTTGGACCAACATGCAACCCGGGCTTCATAATTTATGCAACCCATAAGACCTCGATATAAGGCAACGACCACCTGAACCTGTCACGGCAGACTTTTTTTTTTTTTTTTAAACACAAATACCAGTGGCTCATGAATATAAACAGTTACAGGAAAATAAAATTTATAAAACCTGGACTTGGGAACAAAAATCTCAGAGAGATCAACAACTCTGAAAGAATCTAGTGTCACATTCCTAAGAATGTCAGATTAAACTAACATGTGCCAGTCAATATTGGTACACCGTGACCCTTGATGCCTCCTAAGCAAAACTATTAAGTCCAACATTTTCTCCTGTAAGCACTTATCTGTAAGGATGGCTAACATGTCCTCTGAAGCAGATATTGAAACTGATTGGACAATAGGTAGATACCAGACAGGGGCCTGGGGGCCGACCTCTAGAAATAGGGGGAGAAAATCTTAATCTGCAACACAATGCAGCTCTCTTGAAACCCTATCATTTTCACTTCCCATGTGTCTGCTGCCTGACTGTGAATGGATTTGAAAAGGAATGGTTAGTGCTGAAAATTGGATCAGAGCTAACATTCTCTCATTTTTATCAGCAGCTGCCAAAGGTCATCTGACATAATAGCTGATGAATTCAAGCCCAGTGGATTTCATTTGCAATTTTCAATTTACTGAGGCCTCCAAACCCCACAGTGATAAAAGCTTCCCCTATCGTGGCCTGTCACAAACATCAAGAAACTGCACAAACCCACAAGAAAGAAATAGGAGAAAGCTGTGCATCATCACAGTTACAGATAAGGAGAACAGGAAGAAACAGTATCATGTAGAAAGGTGTGGAGCGGCATGTGTGGTTGAGTTTCTAAATGCCAATTGTAATGAAAAGACTATGAAGAGCAATCAAATAAGTTCTACAGAATAACATCATGGTTCCCCTCCCCCTGCTTCAGTTTGAAAATTGCCTTCTAATCTCTTGCTTGACATCCTGAAGATAAAAGTGAAAGTGAAAAAAACCCTGTTTATTTAGACACGGAAAGTATGGTACAGTTGATATATTTACTGTAGTTTTGATTTACAAATGCATGCTATTAAGGGCCTGATTATCAGAGAAATGGCATGTCAGCACACAGTCAGAAACGCATTTATTTGCTGGCAGATGGACTGCAGATCTTTACTTCTGATCCACAGGGAACGAAAATGAACTCCAATCCTTGGGTGCTAGAAGCTTCTGAATCTGCTCATCCATATACACACACAGTGTGGCTTGTCCATATGTTCATAGGATGTTGAAAGCTAACCGTTAGCTGATGTTTGCTATATCAACACTGTAAGAATTTGCATGGGATCCTGGTCCCAGTAATTACCAAGAGGTTTTCAGAGAAAATAACTAAATAAATCAGAAAAAAAACCCTTCATATTGCAAGAAATGTGCTTGCTAAAAGGCTAAGTAGCCCATCAGCATCTTATTTCTTTGCCTGTTAATACTACTGCATTATGAAAGAAAACAGAAAGCTACTGCTTCACTAGTACATGCTAAAAAAAACCCAAAACACTAAAAAACAAACAAAAAAACCCACCCTGAGACTAGCACCTGATTCCAAAGCACAAATTTAATTCCACTAACAGGAATATGTGAAGCTAACATCTGTTCTGTTCATTTCCAGGTCTATTGCACATAATTCAGGAGAATGAACTCGCGCATCTCCTTTCAGTAATCTCAACAATAATTCCAAGTCAAGCAGACAGGAACCACAAGTACTATCATTTGGATTCATCTTGGATTTCAAAGCCAAGAATGGGAATAAAGATGTTAGCTTCAGTACTGAAGAGCCATATAAAACCACAGGAACACCAAGTACAGAAGAAGCATTACACAATGAATAATGACATTGCTATCATGCGCTTAGAAAGATTCAGTATGTCTTTTGAAAAGTTATGAAGACCCCAGAAAAGGGAATTGCTTATGATGATGTGATTCTCTGTTGCCTGGAAGGTGTTTTTGAAAATCTAGTTCTTCTAAACCTTGGCAGGTAACATTATATAACTATTAATTTTGTAAGAAACTTTCCAATGGTATTTTTCTCTTTCTTAGCCTAATAATGATAGTTGCTTGACTATTTCAAGAAGTTTTATTTTAAGGTGGTGACAGAGAAGCTATGTGCTGATATGGGCAGCATTTCAAAGGTGTGGTAGTGTATTGGTAATGCACCACACAGCTGGTATCTTCCGATGTTTAATGCTCCACATTAGACCAGCACAAATCAATTTTATAACATTATTATTCTTATTTTCAGCTTCTAAAAAATGTGATACATCTTCTATGAACATAACTCTCTCAAGTTTGTTTGATTTGGTCTGTGGGAATGGGCAACTTTGTAAATAAGGAGGGAGAAGAGCGTGAGCATGAAAGAAAGAGTGGGTCTTCTTTCACGAAGAAAATGTAAGCATCCTCACATTACAACAGCTTGAAAAACTTGACAGGCATTATCTACTGCAGTCAGATCACGCTTTCGCAAAGAAAATTGATAGGGAGGAAGAATTATAGATATTCTGACTTCACAGTTAATCATAAAACTTTGAATAATAACAGGAGATAATATGGCCTCTAAGTTATTTGGGGATATCTTAATGCTAAATCACTTCTGGCAGACTGAGTTGCTGAAAGATGAGGACTGCAACATCAATTTATTCTATTGGATCACTTAGAAGAATCTCAAGTGATATTCATTCACCAACCCTTGACATGAGACTTGGGCCAGTAAGTAATTTCTCTATGCAGAGTATCTTATTTTGGCTCTTTGCCTCAATTCTGATGGCATTGTTTTGGAGTTTGGAGAGGGAGAAACAAAGGGAACTATTACTGGGAAAGTTGATTAGTTTTCATTGGCTCAAAACATAGATACCTAAATAATTTCCCCATTCACCTAGAATATCATAGCTATCATTTACTCCTTTCAATCTTGTAGTTTTCAGCAGATGAATTGTCATGCAAGAGAATCTTATCTTTATTTTTTATTCTTTCTTGTGTTGAATCTGTCCATTCACATTACCACATTTTCAGAAAAAAGCCCTCAGAAGAACACTCTCCAATTTACAGCAGGAAACTGCCTCAGTTCTACTAGGAGAAGCATATCAATGTGCTTTCAAGCTGAGATTTCCTTTTCTTTTAAGGATTTGCCACACCTGGTGCCAGTAGAGAAATTAATACCTGTGTCAACACTGACTAGCATCCATCCATGGTGTAAGCAGGGAGAAGGGATCTTGTCATATTCCACTCAGTACTGACTCAAAATGGACAGTATTAAATTATATTCAGGTCTTCAGCTAGAGGACTGCAATTATTCCATGTTGGTGGAATAATCCTTTTTTGTCTAGTACTATGAGGGTCTAACGCTAAGATTCAGGAACTCGTGGGACCTAACACTACTTATGTCATAAATCAAATATACAATCTTGTCTAAATCACTTAAATTTGGAGCTTCACCCTTAGCAAACTGTGAATAGAGTCATCAGTGTGCTAGAAGAATACATGTTTGAGCAACTGATGAAGGATTAAATGTTTCTGAGCATTCATTCACCATGAACGATTTGTAATGATCGCAGTGAGGAAGTTTTTGGTTTCCCCTTGGAATCAATCACATCTCATATTCCAGAAAGGCTTTAAATTTTGTCTGAAAGCTGAACACAAGTGGGGAGAAGATGTTAATTCTCCAAGAGACCTACATGGTAAAATATAAATAATATATAGCTCTTGCTGGCTGAGTTTTGGTCAGAAAGAGACAACAATGGGGGAAAAGATTGAAAGTATGAAACTAATCATCAAGTTCTCAGTTGTTAACTAAAAAGTTCATACATCAAAGACTATGCACAAATACTTGATACTGAAAAAAAACAGATGTTTCCACTATGAAGAATTAGTAAAAATCATATGCTACAGGAAACAAAAGTTATTTGAGGCATTGATATGTCTTATACAGAGGATAAAAATGCAAATATTAAATGAAAACTGGTAAGTTGAAATGTGCTTTACATAGTCAGCCATTGTATTATGCCCATGAGCTAGAGCTGAGCCGATTAGAACACTTACTGACATTAAAACAATGTAGATTAATACACAGCTGAAACATTGTTAGTCTAGCATAACCAAACGTATTACTTGACAATATAGCCACAGTCTATTTATAGTAAATCTATTTGTATTAAAAAAGATCATGTTTATAATTATATGATTTAATTCAGTCTTACATCAACCTTTTCATTTTAACCATTAAATTATTATTTCAAAGCACTTACCATCTATTCTAAATAAATCTGAAAAAATTGGGGGCTATAATTTGCTTAAATTCTGCATCTTTATAAATAAGTGTAAACTTTATTCATGAATAGCAATACCTAATACTACACATTCTGTAGCGTCATTTTTGTTCAGTTCCCATGATCTGAAGATAATCTGGTACCTCTCCAACTAACAATCCTTGTTTCAGATAGATTTGAAGAGAAACACCAGTTTTGCTCACTGTTAAAAAAAAAAAAAAAAAAAAAAAAAAAAAAAAAGTACAATAAAAAGTCTAATTCAGTATCAGGCTGAGGGTCCTCAGTTCCTAATGAAGCAAACGGGAACTGAGGATAGTCAGTATGGTAAGACCAGGCCCTGAGGCAAGTGCTGGGAAAGTCTCTCTGACTTCATGAAAATAAAATCAGAAGAAAACAGTTTTTCTTGTCCTACTGGCTTGCCTGATTCAATTATCAGCATCTGATCTTGCAAGACATCAAGCACCCTCCTGTGAGGTCCTCCAACGGCCACCGAAGCAATAAAAGGGAGTTCAGGGTACTCACTGCCAGGAGGACCGGAACGAGAGAGCAGAAAGCCACCCATAAGCACGGGCTGGCTCTAGCCAACCGTCGGTCTAAATGACAAGACCCCATTACAGGCACCTCGAGTTACACTGATCAGTCAGCACAAGGAAAACTCTCCTTAACCAGTGAACATTTACATGAGTAACGGAGTTAGCTTAAATTTTACTATATATCCTCAGAGGTTATTGTAACAGATAGGGCATGGGCCTGTTAAGTCAGGGCCCTCTTCTTTCAACCCCCAAGTCTAAAATGTCACCGGAAAAATGAGCTTAGCCGCTTCAATTTAATCCTTCTGTCGTAGTATACATCCGAAAAATGTGCACAAATAATCTGTGACAATTCATGGATGCATTTCACAATGTTACTCCTCTTCCTCAGCAAACAGGATGACACCACGACAAAGCCTGCACTACAGCTGGCTGCCTTTAGCATACCTCAAAACTTTGCTTAGGTTTCTGTACAAACTAGCTATGCTAAAACTACATGTGTATTACTCCATATCTTCATCCTTGGAGGAAAAAAATAAAGCTACTAGAAGTGTGACCTATCAACACTCCATCAGGGTTATTTAATTCTGGAAATGAAACACTCGTGCAATATTGTTTAAAACAGTGGCATTAGAAATGACATAAACAGCAAACCAACTGAACTGGAATATTATTAACTTGAAAAATAATTAATACTTTTTTTTTTCATCTAAAGTAACTGAAATCTCTTTCTTCATATTCCAGTAAAACAGTGATATGACAAGTGACATTAACTGTAAATACGTAAACACGGCTTATATTTGGAGTATTTACAAGTATAAAGACTTGCTATTCACCTGTGCTATAAAGGGAAGCTTAGCATCATAGACAAAAATGTCAAATTATAAGAAGAATTACAAATTATGCTGCAATGCATTGAGGAAAACCTTTAATATTTTCATTCTTCATCATCGCATTTTACTATATAAAGATTCACTACAAATAGCTTTTAAAATAGGTCAATCCCCCAAAAAACTAAATAAGCATTGGTCTCAAAAATGTCCTTTTCTAAACACTTTAACATCTATTTCCTTCAGTGCACTAAAAAAGGATAAATTCTCAAAAGGTGCAGTCCACTCTTGAATCAACTCCTGAAGACAAGATATCAGTTACAGTTGACTAACTTAAGTATTGATTTTGTCAGTAAAAGCAGAGCAACTCTAAAATTACAACTGTGGCTGAACAAGTTTTATAACAATAAAACCCAGTTTTGTGGTTCTCCTATTTACACAACTTCCTTCCATTTCAATTTTTTTGGATAGAATTAAAACAACTAGATTAAGACTACAAACATGATTTAAATCCGTAAGAGCTTAAGAAAAATTCAGCCCTCAATGACAAACTCGCAGATTTTCTTGAGAGTAACACTCATTCTTCATTTGAAAACGCATTCTCATCATATTGGAATCACTTCAAATCTATCTTACACTTCTTCGGAATGAAGCATCTTTAGCTTTATTTATTTTAGTCCATCACAATGGCAACTTCCAGATCTTTAGTAAATTTTGAAAGGTTTTGACTCTACTGGAAGATAACTATCTCCTGGAGGAACTACTGTACGATAATATCATTTGGAAAATTTGAGGGTTTATTTGATTTGGTTTCTCCAGAGATCCCAGAGTTTTCTTTGCACAGAGAAAGTTCCTGGTGAACTCTAGCAAAGCAGAGACCACAAATCTGACTCTGCGTTTTCTTTTCTTTTGTCATTTCAGGCTGGATCTTTATGAAGTTCATTTCAAAAAACCCAAATATTATTTTCTGCTTTTTTCCCCTGACATAATGGTAAAAAAAAATTTCACTGGAATTATTTTAGATACTTCTGTTCTAGAGTAGCCTATGAGAGTAGATGTCTATGAGAGTTTAATCTCTCTTTTGAAATCATTACAATACACTGAAGTATACGAGATCTTGTAGAAGCTGTAAAGACAAATTTAAATTCCCTTCATATGCTATGGGCAACCACACAAAAGTCATAATGTGACAATCATTGCTATATATGTGCACTACAGACACAAAACTTTGTAAATAGCCAATCCCAAATGTTCAAAATGGAAACACTAGTATGAAAATTAGTTGTGCAATAATTTAAAGTGAGACTTTAAAGCCTACGAAATTTTACTAAATGTACCAATACATTTTCCAAACTGTACTGTATCTAAAATGTATCCTATAAACCCCTGCTATGAAATACAATGAAGGTTGTCAAGAAAAGCCCACAAAAGCCACTATATGCTGCAGGTAAAACATCTTTTTATTTAGCTAAATTCATATTGCTGATATGAGCACACACCATTTCACCAATATATAGTTGAATAAATCATCAAAGACAACTACTAATATTCTAATCATGGTATTTAAACCTTACGGCTTTCTTACCCCCACAATATAATCACTAACTGCCACTAGCAGCTGATTATCCTCATGATACTGGGGCAGGAGGATTCATGCTATGAATCCAGTCTAAGAGGGTAAAATCCCAGATTTATTGAAATTATTGGAAACAATCCATCCAAATTTATCTAGCTCAGTGACAAACACGGAATAAAAGTAATAAAATCTGTGAAATTGAACGTTCTATACAACTATTATGTGTTACATAAATTGACGGCACAGTTGCAGAAAGAGGAGAAGTTTCCCACTCCTTGAAAAAGCAAGGCTAGTCGCTACAGATGTCTTGGTACACAGGTAAAATTAAACCTCTGCATTATTAGTCACATTCTCAGGTCTGGAAACTAGCACTGACTTCATCTAAATGATGACAGAAATACTCCTGAGCAAAAACAGACACATTATCACACAGCTTTGGCCCAGCTGTCCCTCTGAAACAAGAACTCTTAGAAATCTTCCATCATTCACATTTGAGTTCTAATCACCTTTGCTAGGTTATAAACTGCTCCCCAGCGTTCACCAAGAGCTGTGGAACAAGATGCCAACTTGGTCTTTGGAAGCCCCTGCAAAATGGTGGAAGCTCAGAGGGAACAGTGGCAGAAATCCCCGTACACTTGTCGTGTTCCTCTAACTTCACTCTACACATTGGACACAGCACACGGAACATGCAGGCCTTAGAGATCCAGGAGATCCGTCAGTACATCTTTTCATTCTCAGAAGACATCTATATTTTTCCCAGCATATTTTCTCAATGGTTCTCCAAAGAAGGTGGATCTCCACCCAGAGGAAGCTATGCTGGAATAATTACTTGTTCAACTGTTAGGACAACAGCTACTTTCATGCCATACTTGCGAAAGCTGATGAAGCACAACGCCGCGAGCCAAGGGGAAACGCTACACCTGCCAGCCTTCCTGAACAGCCTTTGCATCCATCTCCTTTGTCTCCCAGAGCAATGATCCTTTGCAATGGGTAGCTTTGAGATAAAAGATGACTAACCTGAACCTCCCTTTCTTTAAGAACGTGCAATTACAAGAATTTGTAATTATTTCTTTTTCCTTGGAAGAAGTAGGCTAGCCCTTAACAGTCAAAGCTATTCATTTATGAAGACTCTGTATGTTTGTAACAGTGAATTGAATCCCTTTAATGACATTTTCTGATGTTTCCCAATTCTTCATCTTACCTATCAGCTTCTGGATATTTCTACTCCTAGGAAGTCAATCCACACAGTTCTGACTCCACATGTCATTAGTCAGCTTTATATATTCACTTCATGCAAAATATACCCTATTTTGGTTTAACTTTTTCTTGTTAGTTCTCCTTTAAAGACATGCTGCATTTAATTTTCATCTTTGATCAGACTTATTTGGCAGATAGTAGGAGCTTTTGTTTTTAAAAAGTGACCAGAGAATTCGTTTGCTATCAAGTGTATAGTTAAGATGCCTCATACAGCTCTGTTTTTCTGTACTTCTCTCATTCTCCGCCAACTGGTACCTCAGTCTTATTGGTATCCAATAATAAGCCCGATTACAGCTAGCCCTAGGAGACATGACAAAAAGAGAGTCCTCATCTTGCATTAATTGCTCGTATTGAAACTATGCCACATCTCTCGAAGCTAGATGTTGCTTAGTATCCCTTTGATATGATAATGACATGCTTCTTAGCAGATGAATATGCAAATTAAAAGCAGTAATTTGGTGGCATGCACCTGCTGACACTGCACTACTATGCTTATGTGCTCCTCTGTAACACTGCAGCTATACAAAAGCATCACAGAGGTAAAATTAAATTCTAATGTCGTATATATTAAACAGATGCTTCCACTTTTCTTTGTATATCTACTTTTTACAGAATTTGCTATTGGAATCTCGGTTCTCCCTTCATGCAATTAGTGGACATTTATGTGTCATACACAGAAAGGTACTTGGAGCTATTTAAGGGCTCTGTTTTTAAAGAAATGGTTTACATGAACTGCACTCTCAAAGAGATTTTTTTTTCCCTTCATAGCAGAGGCACAGGATTTTAATCTTGATGCACAAAAGACTTTCATTCATAAAAGAAACGCATACTTGAGCATAGCAGCTTGCGGCAGAAAATTTCTGTAGTAAAGACACCACAGAGTATACAGTTATCCAAACTTTCCAATGCTGATTGTGAAAATTTTCAAATGAGTTCTGCTAATAAGCTATATGTATTAACCACACAGAGCCAGCTTATACCCTTAGGTACACATTTTAAAAGCTCTTTTGTAGAAGATTAAGACGTTGAAAGTAAAAGTAGATTTGAATTGCCAAGCTTTTCAGAATCACTAGTAAGCTGAAGGTTCTCATAGGCTAAGGTGAGGAAGGTATGGATAATAAAGCTGGTCTTCCTCAGCATTTGCTGAACTCGCTAGGAGCTGGAAATGGAGGTAAACTATGAAATCCATTGCAATGATTCATAAGATGCCAAGTTATCATTCCCAAAGAGGTTAAGATATAAATACTTGGGCATTATCAATATCAGTGAAGTCTCTTAAGAAACAACCAAGCTACTGAAGGAATTGAAGTGATACTTCACAGGATCAGTAATAGATTAGATTATGGATTCTTTTTTAAATGTTTTCTATAGCATATTCTGTATTTCTGAAAAAGAAAAGAAACATATAACATGCTCTAGGTAACTCTTGTGTGCAGGTCATTTCTAACCTTAATGATTCTGTGATAACTATCACATAACTTCAGTTTCAAAGAATCTTTATCTCTTACACAGCCGAGGGTCTGCATTCTTCTATGGATTCCCTTCTCTGATAGAGGCTGTAAGTCTTGCGTGTGATTTCTGCTGAGCAGGCAGTCCACACCTTATGGCTGTCATTTATTCCATGGCATGTAGTAGCCAGTCCCATATGTGAAATGCTCCCCCTTCCTCTTTGAAAGGGAACAACTATATCAGAGAGGTGATGCTCTTTATCTCACTTCACCCAAGGCCAAACTTCACTCCCTTCTGTTTCACTATATCATTTGCATTTGCATGTTGCCAATTAAAATAACTTATAATGAAAAAACCTTCTTACTTCATCCCTGTCAAAATATCATTGAACATTAATTCTATTTTATACCATCCACTGTGCATAGAATGTACATATAAGCTACTTCTTGAATGTAACTGTAGGAAATACTGTAAATATGAACAATTAAAATGGGAAGAGATTGAATGTTTAAAATTCATACATTCAGTAACAAAGTAGTAGTTACAAAGTTAGCATTTTTACATGCATGAGAATGCATGTAAAACATGCATGGAACAGTACCAGCCCTACCAGTGACCTTTTGTCAAGTATACTGCGTTTTTTCATCACGTATACTGCGTTTTTTTATCACATACACAGGTTCCCTTCTAAGCAACTCATGAATGGCATAGAAGCAATCAGGTATCTATGATGAAGGCTACCTCCCTCCAAGTAACATAGTTCATAATGAAATACTTTTTCTCAGATGTTAAGTGGTCAAAATCTCCATTATTTTATGCTGGATATAGCCATGTTAAAACCAGCACACCCACATCACACCTCATATATTCAGTAAACAAACTGCCTACCTCATTGAACAAGCAACTAAAATAAATACATGTGCATTCAGATACACATGCACATATATAATTGTGCAAGCTGATCCCGGGAAATACTTATCGGACTATCAGGTCTACCCCGCTGTGAAATGCTGGGCTACTTCTTTCTATATATGTTCCGGACTTTTATATAGTCCAGCCTTATACATGCTACATAAAGGGGCTTCCTTGACATGACTGCTATACGTGACTGCTGCACTGCGTTGACTAAAAGTTATTACTGACCATTGTTTCTTTGCAATTCATGCATAAATTTTGTTGGTTTAATTTCGAGGTTTTTGTCTTCCAATGAACATTCATTAACAAATTATCTCAATATACTATCACAAATTTATTTTTTTCTAGTTTTATTTAGGTCTACAGCATATCTACATTTGGATTCTTACTAGTTCATTATATCTATTTTTTTGATGTTTTTTCACAACACTTATCAATTTTACTTCATCTTCCAGAGCAGCCAAGCTAGTTCTCCTTCACAGTCTTTACACAAGCAAGATCTTGTTCAAATAGTCTTTAGTTTTTAAGCTCCTGTTTCCTTAGGATTATATTTATTTGCAATCTTTTAGATTACCAAATCATTTTCAATCCATATGACAGCATCCAGATAATTAAACACAGAAGAATAGATTCCATGACTAAAAGTTCTCTGCATAAAAAACTGTTATCTACCAATTCTGTAACTCCTGCAACTTTTAATTTTCATTCAAGTAGCATGTTTCTACTTAAAAAAGCTGTTTTTGCCTTGCCGAAAGAAAAACCAACCAACCAGCTTATAGATAATCAGAGTGAATCAATTAAAATGTAAGAGCAGAAAGTTCTGTATTATTCATCTGTAGCCTGCGTCTCATTTACATCAATGCTCCTTTAGGTTTTTCTAAAGCTTCCTCACACAGTTTAAACTCCTTCTGTTCTATACTGCCAAAGATACAGAAAGGGTTCTTCAAATATATCTATGAGAATAGTTGTGTGGTTCTAGCTGTTTCTTAGTTTACTTTCAGTAACTGTTTTAGATCTATTTTGGCCTAGGAAATGATATTACACTCTGATAAAGTATTATTTCTTACTTCCAAATACCTATTTATATTCTTAAAAGACTGGAATTTCTATCTTTTAACATATTTATAATACCATTTTTAAAGCACATGCCATTGCCTCAGCAGCAGGGGCATTTAAATTAACAAAAGCAACTAAATTNGCAATAAAAACACAGAATTTACTGCTAACTTCTTTCCATAATCAAAACAGACATGGGGCAACATCCTCATTCCTAAAGCTTCAGAAATAATAAATACAAACCACTCCTTATAAATACACCACTCCAAGTCAAAACTGCGCTACACAAGGCTTTTAAAGATACTGTGGGAGGTTCAACTTTGGATCTGCTGGCATCCAGGGAGCAGAGTTTTCATGCTGATATCATGCAAAACCAAGATCTACAAGCAAAGCAGCTTTGGGAATCTCAGCTCCCACGATAATTAATGAAGAGACACACGGCTATTACAGACTTAGGACGTGAGTATATCAAATACCTAAATTGTATTTAGTCAAAGGCAAACGTCAGGCTCATGCATCTAATACCGAAGTCCTTTAGAGTGCTGTTGTGAAATTCTCTAAGACCTCAAGTGTATCCTACTGCAACAGTGCTGAGTCCCAAAATAAAATACAAAACATTATAATAGTGAAATCTAGGAGTCAAAAGGCATGGATGTCTCACCATACTCAAGCATAAGAAAAAGACACTTATCGTTACCAGAGCCACATAAAAGCCCAAGGAGGACTAACCAAGTCCTCTATTTAAAATCAAATCTGAATATTTCCTTAGAAGCATTACTTTGAAGATGCTGCACATAATTATAATTCTCCTTTGCTGGTCAGTAGGGACCAATTATGCTATTGTATTTGCCTAGATATAGTTATATAGAAGACCTATAACATGGGTTCCTTTTAACCAGCAATGGAATTCAACATTAAGCAAGAGTAACTTCAAAATATTCATGATTGCAGTAGAAACAGCTTATGTTACTTCAGAAATGATTCCTAAGAGACTAAGAGACTTACGATGTAATGACACTACTTGGTTTCAGCCCGTTATCTGTAGATCTTTTTCACAGTAAAATGAAAACAGTAAGAATGTCAGATTGCCATTATCTGTCAGGAGTTTGAGCAGGAAAACAAAACAGGTTTAGCACAGTGATGAACAGTTGTGACAAATCATCAGCGTTTTCTCTAGATCCTCATCTCAAAGCAGTTTCATATTTCATCTTTAGACTCTGCATTCCCTCTTACATGAAGTAAAAAAATTATCCAGTATCTCACACTATGCTACATTTGCACAATTTATGTAGTACCTCTCAAGAAGAAACGAAACAGCTTTACCTTTTATTATATACCTAGTGTTGACACCAGTCAAAGTCTTTGGTTCAAAGTAATTCATATTAGCAATTACCAATGATTTCTATTACAGCAAAGCTCAGGGCTTTAGTGAGATTATACTACTGTTGACCTGAAAGCCACACAAAGACAGAAGACGAGGACCTACAGAGAATGTGGTAAAGTCTAGTTATCCAAATTATTGGACCAGATATAGCCTACAATTTAATTAAAAAAAAAAAACATATAGCTCGAATTTAAATTCATTAGAAACCAAGTTTTAGCATGTTAGTAAGTGTTCGTTGTTTTACTAATGAAATTTTAGTCTCCTTTGATGACAAAATGCATTGAGAGGTACTTTTACCAATATATGTTGTCATAATTGTCATAAATTATGTTTTACAAGCGTTTGGAGGGGGTTCTGGCTCCAATGAATGCTTCAGTGTTTTAGCCATAAGAGTTCATACTGCAAAGCAATCAAACAGTAGCAAGTAACTCCCTTAAAAGCAGAAAAGTTCATGTGTCTGCATTCACGTCCTTATCACACACCCTTTTATTACTCCTGCTCCTTGTCTGAAAGGTGCAGGAAGGTCGTAGTGAACAATAAAGTTATCTTTTCAGTCAGCCTAGGAGTTTAGAGGCTGGGCTAGAGAAGCAAGACCTGTAGGGAATAGCGGGGATCCCTGGTCCCTCTGCTGAACAGTTGTGAGAAAAAACATGACAAAAGTACTTTTGAGTACTTACAACACAGAAGAAACCACTGACACTCTCTGGACAAGGAGCTGTATTGATGCTACCAAATGAATGATGCTGCTCAATTTCTGAACACGCCTGCTCAGTAAGGGTAGGAAATATATTTTTTCTTATTTTAATATTTCAAGCAAACCCAGTAGTACCCAAATTGTTTTCCTATAGAATAAGCTCTTTTTTATGCTCATCTATATCCAAAAATCTGAATGCAAAACCTTCTAGTGTGCCACATTACAATTTTTATCTAGCAAACAGAAAAACCTGTTACATTTAAACTTTTACAGGTTGTAGCAGATGTATCCTAGTCTTGATTTTCTTCCTTTTTACAGGGATGCAAATCATGAATATATCTACTAAAGTAAAGGGAACTTAAATGTGCTTACATTAGAAAAGATTGAGGCCTCACATGTTTTTAGTTTTGTGGCGGTTAACTGAATGATTCCTCACACTACAAAAGGAATACACACATTTTCCATCTAAGCACGCATAAAATCATTGTGGGAGCAGATCTCTCAATTTAGAAAGTATTAGTATCTTAGTAAGTACACATATTGATAGAGTGAAAGTTTAATATTATTGATAGAGTGAAAGTAAAATATACTGCATTAATACCATTAAATATCAATTAATGTAAACAGTTTAGTCTCAGAGCTGTCACTGAATAACTGAATGCACAATGACACACTGTTACTAATTCACTGTCAGTGGAAAGCTGTATACAAATAATCCTCTAGGCTATTTCTTATGAAAAAAATGAGGAAAAACTGTGTGACCACTCAATTGACAGCAGAGTGTTTGTCCAACATTATGTCGGATTCTGTTATTCATCCTTTTTTTTTGTTTGTTTTTGGCACCCTCTGCTCAAACTAATTGATGGTGGTTCCAGTGAAATGTCGTAGCCTTGTGATTTCTTGTCAGCTTCGCTGACCTCTTTTCAGCTCCAAGCCTCGCATTTTAAAGAGGAAAAAATTAGACAAACATACTTCACAGTTTAGCCCACCCACACATCCCTGAGACAACAATTCTTCAAGTGAGTGGGTTCATCACACGCCAGCTCCACCTGACTGACTTTTACCTGGTGCGTGACCTTCAATTGAGAATTCCAGCAGCATGCAACTTGTCTTGGCAAATGAATTGCAAGTGCGCCAGCTGCCAGATGTCTTCATTTTAAAACACCTTCAAAACTGCAATTCTGGCATTGATCCACAAGCAAAACAAGCTAAGCTCTAGCTGTAATTTCTATTCTGTGTGCGAAAAAGGGGAGGAAATATAAGATGTGTAGCTTTACATCTCTAAGAACAGTACATGGCAAAGGAAGAGAAAACAAAAACAACTCATTATTCATGTGCTGCATATCTTTTTCAGGAAGAGTTTTTCCAGTACACAGAGCATATCCAAAATCTACATAAACATTCACTCTAATGAAATCATTGTTTGAAGTAACATAGTTCTGAACAAAGGGATTCCCTCTGTACCATGAAAATCAATGCCTGCACCTCCAAATGTGGACTAACCAATGTATTTTGCCTAAGGTTTAGAAAAACTGCTTGGCAAATCTTTTGAAGGTAAAGATCTTCATTAAATCTGTGCAGAAGACCTGCTATCACATGTTTCCAATTACTTCTGCTTTTTTGGCTGTTTACTTCTTTTTAGAATCTGAAATTCATCCTGGGGTTGACAGAAGTTTCAATACTGCTGGCAGCTCTTTAAAACAAATATAAAAATAATATAGTTATTATTATTTCGCTTGGCACCAAAACAAAACATGTCCAGTCATGACCATTTCTATTCACTTTCCTTTGAGCACCCAGATTTGCCATAATCCATACTCAAGATTATTCAGATAACCCAGAAGTTAAAATGACTCAGAACTGCACCTTGCAGTGCCAAAAAATCCTTGCTGCATACAAAAACCTACTGTCTGCTGCTGAACTGTTAACCACTGGCTCACTGATCAGATGACCAGTCATGTATACAGACTGCTAGCTTAAAAATAGCATGCATACTTTGGCTATCATCTCTATTCTTGTGGTTACAATTTTATGTTTGGCTTCAAGGGGAAGAGACAGGTGAAAAAGTTTGGACTTGGAAAGTGATGCTTTTCATAGCAATTAACAGCACTGACTGTCACATCAACAAATGTGTTTACAAAGAGCTAAGTGTCCTGCGGCCCTGGGCCCTGACTAGCAATCTTCAAGACTGCTTCAATACAAACGATAAGGATCTGCCATCTAGAGCTGACAAAAGAGGAATGCACAAAAACAAAATCAAATGAAA
Organism: Nothocercus julius; assembly: GCA_013398735.1. NCBI lineage: Eukaryota > Metazoa > Chordata > Aves > Tinamiformes > Tinamidae > Nothocercus > Nothocercus julius. The sequence goes on from VZSV01000106.1 coordinate 107,830, forward strand.
CGACATAGAAATCCTATGGTTTGTGAAGCTAGAGACAAATTATTTACAGTAACTGGATTTTTTTTCTCTTTCTTTTTTTCTTGGTTTGCATACGTACCATTTCATGGTTCATTATCTTGAAGCAGTGATCACTGTGCCCAGTAATATTAATTCAGAAAACACCCTGCGCACACTTTCTATGATGGTATTAAAAGCACAGATTACATCTATTGTGCCTCAGTTTCCCTTCAGTCATGAAAATACAGATATGTCAAGCTCACAGAAAGAAAGAAAAGAGTTTAAGCTATGAAATTTTACGTGCACGATATCTTGAAACACTCTTGCTACTATGTGGTAAGAAACTTTCACATTTGAGTGACCTATTGTATGCATCTAATAGGATGAGCAACTCCAAAGCCATCATTAGTCCATCCGAGTCCCTTTAATGAATACAATATTATAAACTTACAGATAGTGTGTTATATCACAGAGCAAATAGAGTATTTCAGAAAGGACGGCCTGAAACACACAGCGCCCTGGGGAGCCAAAACTATCTCGGAGGATGAAACCTCTCAAATAAGATTTGCCAAGTATTATCCAGCTTTTTCAAGAATCAAAAGGCACAGACAGGTCAATAAGTGGTTGGGATTCTGAGCTGAGATGTCGTTTGGAAAAATAAATTAAAAAAAAATTAAAAAAAAAGAAAAAGATCTTGGTCTTTTATGTAATTTTGAGTTACAGATGTAATCATTTAAGAGTCACTGCAATCTGAAATGATGTTTTGTAGAACATTGTCCTTGATTTCCACTCACAATTAGAAAAAGCAAGTCTGATTTTTCTACCTGGTGGCTGTGAAGGATGGGGAGTTTGTACAATAGGAACGTTAGGAGCAAAGCAGTACTTGATACTCCAGAGACAACCACTGCTTGAGACAGACAGACTTCTCACTGCCACATTAATTACACAAACATGACTACAGGGGCACCAGCCTTGCCGTGTTCCAGCTCTCCTCAGGTGTGCTAGGCCTGCAAACCACCAGATATTATCTTGCATTTTTGTTTGTCTTTCAGAACATAAGGCACAGATCTTCAGCTCATCCACCTTCACCATCCCATCTAGTAACGAGGTATCCACAGCTGTAGCTGTGGATAGAAAAAGAAAATAGAGGCCTCATGGGACCATCAGTGAAAAGATCAGCACATTTTGAAGATCATCACTGTAGGGATACGTGTTGCAATATGGTACATGGCTTCACCTTGGCTCACTACACTTAAGTGAGGGATCATTATCCTAGGTGAATTAGCTATCAGTTTTAAAATCAGGCTGATGATGTCTGATATTTGTTCTGAGGAAAGCAGTGCAAGCATAGGTGCAAATTCAAAGTTCACCTAGAAGATCTTTATGATGCCATTAGGTTTAATTTCTGGGTCCATAATTTCAAATTAAATCCAAAACCATACAGAGATTATGCCAAACGGTTTCTGACCTGCAAAAAGCAGCTACTGTATTATAAAGGTACTTGAACATTGTTTTTCACAAATTGTGCTGCTAATTCTGCTGGAATTTGGATGAATACCTGTAGGATTTTGAATTGACATAAATTGTGAAATAGTGTAACCCCAGGTACCTCTTCCAAAATACTTAATTAGATATTTTGAGGTCTAGATGATGTTTTTGGTGACTAGCATATAATCATGAACTTCAGCTTCTGGATGAACAAATTCTATTTCACTAGACCCAAACTTCATTGCTACCCTCCTTTCTCTCCAAATCTTGAAAAAAGATCTTATTTTCTGATTCTGACACTTTCGCTTGGCCCTAGTACTAGAAAGTGAGTATTATCATAGCCAACGCATTTCAGAAGACTCTGTTAAGATTGATGAAGTCATGGGTTTACAACTAGGGATAAACAGGAATTAGTGTAAGAAGTTGAGAGCCTGTTTATGACACCCAACTTAATTCACAGCCATTAACTGCCTCAGGCAAATCAGAAGTTTTCTGAAGAGAGATAATGACAGGTCCTGTAGTCAAGTGAGTTAGGATTTTTTTTTTTTTTTTTTTTTTTCCTTTCCTTTCCTTTCCTTTCCTTTCCTTTCCTTTCCTTTCCTTTCCTTTCCTTTCCTTTCCTTTTTTTTTTTTTTTTTTTTTTTTTTTTCAGTCTTTCAGTCCATAAAGGAGGTGAGTTCAGGATAGTTTGCCTTGAACTATAGCATTGCTATATTGACTTAAAATATCTATGATATTTGAAATATCTATGATGCCACCAGTACAAGAGGGACATGGATCTTCTAGAGAGGATCCATCGTAGAGCAACAAAGATGATGAAGGGAATACTCCATTAGGGAATATGAGGAAGGACTAATCGAGCTGGGCCTGTTTAGCCTAGAGAAGAGAAGACTGAGATCTGATCAACACGTACAACTACCTGAGGGGAGAATGCAGGGAGGATGGGGACAGGCTCTTCTCCGTGGTGGCTGGTGAAAGGACAAGGGGTAATGGGTGCAAGTTGAAACACAAGAAGTTCCACCTCTATGTGAGAAAGAACTTCTTCACAGTGAGGGTGCCAGAGCCCTGGCACAGGCTGCCCAGAGAGGTTGTGGAGTCTCCTTCTCTGGAGATCTTCCAGACCTGCCTGGATGCCGCCCTGTGCCATGTTCTCTAGGTGTCCCTGCTTGAGCAGGGGGGTTGGACTAGATGAACTCTAGAGGCCCCTTCCAACCTTAACCATTCTGTGATTCTTTTGCGGGTCATTCCTTGAATTTTTGTCTAATATACATTTTTTTTGGATGCTGGGACCTAAGGAATGGAAAGTCCCTAAGGGATGGATAGTTTCCCTCAGGTTCTCCAAAGTATGAAGTGCATCATTTCTAACAAAGTTGAGCAACTCCAATTAAAATGGGAGGTCCTCCAGTCTTATGGCTTTTTTTTTTTGTACTGCCAGATTTCCTTATTTTCTGTAACAGGACCACACAGAGGCTGGTGCCTTTGGTGCTTCTTGTCGTCTTATGTGAGAGTCCAGGCACTAGCCAGGGATACAGTGGTGCCCATAATTACTATACCTATAGCCAAAGTCATGAAATTGTCAACAGAAGATTATGGAATCCACTGGATATTATGGGTTACTCAGAAACCCTTACTTTTTTAGGGAGAAGATGGGCTGGCAGAAACCTGATATTCTGTTCCAACCCTCACACTCTCTTCACCTTGCACTCTCCAGCCTCATCTTCCTCAATAAAAGCAGGGTCACCTAGAATTATGGCACTCCTGGATGCTTCTCCAGCCTCTCTTTCGGAGGCTTGTAACGATAGTGACTTCATAAATCCCCAAGCAAATCACTTCAGTGACTTTCTATCCTAACTGCTATAAAGTTCACCTTTGTTTCTAACCAAGCATTTTCCCTGCTGCAATTTCAGTGTATTATTTCTTATTGTACCCCCAAACTTCTCTTGGCGATGGACTATTATGAGGCACTTACTCTTGCTTTCCTCAGCTTAAACACACTAAATTTTCTAGGCCTCTAATCTTTCTCATTTTCCTGTCTGGAGTCCCTCCAGTTTACCCACTCCTTTCTTGAAATGAAATTTCCAAAAGGGAACAGAGGTGGAGCCTTCTCATTGACAAGCAGCACAAAGCACTTGTTTCACATCTTGCTGAAAGTAATCCAGAGTACTGCTCGTCTTCATTCACTTGCAATGCACAATACCCACCACTGAAAAATTTCTGAAGAAAAATTGTCTAATCTGAAGAGAAGATGTTAAATCTATAGTCCACAGATGTCTATCCAACATCCTAGAACCTGCTATGGTGTCAGGCCTCCCAGGGAGAAGTTGAATACTAAAGATGTGAAACATAAGGAAAATGGCTAATTAGGTGTGCTGAACCCATTTATTTTCTGAGAAGATCAAGGCAGCCAAGACAACCAAGACTAGCATTTTCCAACAACATAATTTCAAAGTCAAAAGAAGGACATTAGGGAGTTAAATGTGAAAAGCAATATAGCAGTGCTGTTAATTGACATTAGCAACAGTTCATGTTCCTCCAGAACACTCATAAGCCAGGAATGTGCCACCTGTTTTTAATATTACAAAACATGATGAATCATTACTTCTCTCAGTTTGTCACAGCACCTTCAGCAATCAGAGAGGATTTCACCTGAATTGTATACAGTAATATAATTTTAAATTATATGATTGATCTTCAGAAAAATACAACCACTGATTTTAAAGCCAGTTATAAAACAGTTTTAACAGACCAATGGGTTTCACCTCATATTTTCTTCCAACCTGCAACTTGCATTTGAGTCATTGTATGTGTTTGAATAGACGGTGTTTTAATTTCAAAGTTTAGTACAATAGATGTTCCAACCTGTTGCTAGATAAGTTGCTCTAATATTTAATTACTCACAGTGTTAAACATTTGTACCTTATTTCTAGACTGAATTTGCCTGGTGCTAGCTTCCATCCATTGGAACCTGTTATGCCTTTTGTCTGCCAGATTAAAGGGCTGCCTACTATCATAAATCTCTTCTTCAGAAAGCAACTATTAAAAACAGATGTGCTTGAACCAGTGAGCTTTAGTCAGGACTTGAACACTCAAAGGCCTTTATGTAACCACAGCTAGTTTCAAAGCTATCAACGTTTTGTGTGTGCATGTCTGTAGTGCAGCAAGAGGAGTCAAACTCCAATCAGAAGCAAGCTGCATTGTGCAGACTCTCAAAGAAGTGTAAAACAAGAGTAAAATATAACTAATTTAGAATTTCTGAATTATTTTTTCCCCATTTCTTCTCCTTTCTTCCCCCATAGCTGAAAGGTCATGCTATGCTTCAATCAGATTCCAAAGTCAGAAAGGATTAATGTTATTCTTTGTGGAGGGAAAAACAAAACAAAACCAAAAAAAAATCTTTACGTTTTCTCACAGAATGCAGCAAATGTAGGCTCTTGTTTGCAGAAAGTATTAAATTAAATGGCAATAGGAATTATAAATTGTAAAACACATTGCATTCTCTCCCTCATTTGTACCATGATTTTTTTGCTATAGAAAAAGTTAATATCCTATCTATTCATATTTCATACCTTTCTGGACTGAAAAGGCAGGGCACTAGGCAGCTACACAAAAGAATAAGATATGGAGAGTTTCAGGCATAAATTTTTATCCTGCTAGGAGCAAATAAAATGTTATTTTTATAATATTACATTTTCAGATGGACATGGTTTTCCCAACTGTCTCTTCAGGCACTTAATCCTGGGAGTGCTTCAAAGAGCCAAAACACGGTGTGTTAAAAAGCAACTCTGCTCCATCCAGCTTCTAAAACACAGAAATTTACTCCACCATTTTTCTACAGTCAGACTCCAGATATTACAGAGAATGTGTAATGCCAAACAGATTTAAAAAAGGCATAACTTGATGTTAAAAAAATAAAAATCAAGTTTACAGTAGATGTAAATCTGTACAGTTTTACAGAAGTCAGTGGAAACACTCTGGTTCACTCCCATCAAATGATTAAGATTTTACAGATTACTGAAATTTGCAGTTTAAATGAAAAATGCTGAAGTACAACTGTCAAAAGTTGAATGTAGACAATTGTTCCAGAAATTATATTTGGATTTACATTCAGAATAAATTTGAAGATAAATACTCATTACAGAATCTGATTTATATAATAAACCACACTAATCTCCTCTGTCATCAATAGCTTTACAAAAATATCTCAGCAGATGAAGAAACTGATCTTGCAGTACTGTACACTGTGGTACAGGCTAGATTTAGTGCAAACTAATCCAGTTCTAACAAGAACCAAGCACAACTTAGTGGCCAACAACACACCAAAAAAACTGAAAAGCTACTGTAAAAAGGCAGGCCAGAAAAAGGGGGGATGATACTTTTAAAAAAGCAAGCTTGACTTCTCTTGTGTAAATCCAGGTATTGTTTTAATAGCATTTGATTCTGCGTTGATTTTTTTTTTAAGTGTAATTTAATTTTTTGTGTATGTACACTTCACCATCGTCTCTGTGATGCCTTGAGAATGGCTAAAGGCCTTCCATATATTGCTGCATCTGCCAATTATGAATCTCACTATACTGGACTTTCATAAAAATAATTTCATCCTTTTGCAGAAAGGATACTCCACAGTTATATTCCAAATTTTTCTCCTGATATTTCTCTGTGCCAGAAGAACTCAGGTTTCCTTTCTCTCAGCCATGTTTCGCCGTATTCACTCCACAAGCCACTTACGCTGCCTCCCCTCAGTCCTTTCATTTCTCCCTGCCGCCCTCGGTGGAGTCACAGATCCCTATATTTGTCCTGCATCATCTCTGTAGTCAAAATCTAATTTTCACAGTGTATTTATCTGCCACAATTTTAAGTAACCCATTTTCAGAGAGATATATCACATTTGTAAGGTATACATCATGGCTCCAATCTAACAGAGAGAAAGAGAAAAAGCACTTAATATACTAACTTGTCAAAGGTAGGCGTCCATATTTTCTTAAAATCACAAATAAAACAGCCCCAAGAACTGAGTGGGGACCTTTCTCTATTAAAGCTTTCTCCGAGCTTGCTGGTGAAGATGGTCAACCAAAGCAAAACTTCTGTCATGATCTATTAATAGAGAATAAGGATTAATGAAGGATTATGTCATAATGAGTCTGCCTGCAGAGTTGCTTCAGTTCTTGTCCTTTACTGCCAAAATACAGTTCTCATTTCCAACAAACAAAGTCTATGTGAGAGAAAGCACAGAGCCCCTTTAGAACTGGAAAGTCCTGTGCATAATAATGAATGACTAACTCTTCTTTTGCCAAAGCGCTTCAGCACTTTCCATGTCATAGGTCAAAGCAGTGATTCAGAGGGGGCCTGATCCTTATCTAAGCTTTTGCAACAAAATTAGAATGCGCTCTAGCCTTATTAAGGAAATGTTTGTTCCACCATCAATGAAATGAAAGGAAAGCAGCTCAATGCAGTTTTGCAAATCACAGCAATAAACTGCTCGAGTTAACTGCTTTATCACAAATATTTAATTATTCCGTAGGTTAAAGAGCCCTCATCTGTAGAGATGAAATTAATAGTATATTCAATAACTTATTTTGATTTGCACCTTATCTGAGAGGATATTTATGAAATGGATTGACTTTAGTTGCCTTCAGGTTCAAATACGTTAAAAATGTATTGCATTTGCACAAACAATATCAGCTCCAAGAATGTGAACAATAAAAACAAAATATGAGCCCTCTTAAATAAAAATGTGTAAATATTCCTTGATATGTACACAAAGGACTTCCCAAATATGCTCAATAAATACTGCATGAGCACAGTTTATAAACATACAAAGGCTAGTCACACTATAAATATTTATTGCATGGAATTAGTTGTGTGATAAAGAAGAGCAATTTTTCCCTATGAAGTTTTAACTACTAAACTCTTACAGGTTAAATATAAGCAGTGTTAAAAAAATCGTGTCATACAATTCACTTTCATTTAAAACATTTAAGTTTTAGCAATAGAAAAGACTGTTTATATATGTGATACTGATTTAAGTAATTAGACAGCAGATAACACTAAAAGCATGTGATAAAAATGAAATCACTATATTAGTCACTGAATACACAGAAAGGCCAAATTCAATTTTGATTTCTGTTTGTTAGACTAGCTACAGCAAAACAAAGGAAAAAATGTAAATAAAGTTATACCTCATCTTAGTTGAATGTCAAATAAAATGTTACCAAAGAGCATATTAGGATTGAAAGGCAGAATACTAATCTCTAAAATTAGAAAATTGATGAACTGGGATATGCATCAGAGAGATTCATCAAAGCCTCGCAACAGCCTATCTCCATTTACTATTTAGATACAGCTAATCTACATCATTAAATTGACCATTCAGTAACTGAAAATCTGCCATGTAGGTCCCGACTTTTCATAGAGGCTTTTAAATATGTATTCGGTAACTACAAAGTACTGAATATATTTTCAGTCTTTTTATACTAAGATTTACAACTAATGACCTTAAGCAATGTCATGCATGTAAAACAAAATTATGAGACCACCCTGGTTTGAGCAGAATTAAGGTATAGAATCATACTTCATTCTCATTCAAATTTAGTAGGATAGAACAAAAAAAAATCCATAGTAATATAGTTAAACCTATTTCATAGTTTTACTTTGTAAAACATGCCTCTTCACTTGTATTTTGCTATTACAGGCTCAATATAAGTAGACAATTATCTAAGCTTAATGCCAAAAATGATAAAGCATTGAGCACATGCAAAATCCTTGTGCAACATCAACTACAGCCCGCAGGGATAAAACATTTATCAGTTGCTCCTTAGAGCACTAGCAGTTTGAAAATTTGGCTGCCCATGCCGACATTTAGTGAAATCATAGTTTTAGCTTCATTCAGAACCCAACACAGCAAAGTCTGATACTGGGATGACTCTGCTGGCAATCTGCCCTCCCGCACCCACATGCACTGCAGGCTACTTTCTGTCCCACTACTTTCCATGAAAGAAGTCCTTTTACTTAACTGCAGTGGTTGGCACAGTGCCCCTTTCATGGACCAAACTAACCGTCATCTTGGATGTAACAAATTAGTACATTCTCAGAATAATAATAAGTATGGACATGAAAACACTATTGTTTTTACTTGGAAATGAAGTAACTACATTTTAGCTGGGTGACTTTTTCAGTTCAGCACCACAGGCAAAAATAAATCTTATAAAAAAAGAATGGACAATTACAGGAGATATGAGCCACGGTTTTGCTGGGAGTTCAGACGTAAAAGAGCTGTTTATTATGTTGCCTGAAGAAAATACTGCAAAATAAAATTTTGAATATTGAGCAATTTGTTCATTTAAAAAAAGAACTGCTGTGGGGTTTTGATACTAGCTTTGCAACTAATAAAGATATTTTTGCCTGTAAAGTACAGAAAGGCTTCAGTAACCTCTGGCAGTATCATAATGAAATATTTTAGCAAATGTAGCTAGAGCATATTAAATATAAAGTAATGCATGAAACAGCATGAAGTTCAGTCTGGAATTATAACCATATTTTTCTAAATCTAAATTTAGTTATGGTCCATTATGTCTTTAACTAGAAATAGAAAATGTTAGGCTTCAGAAATATTTCCTATTTGATCCAGAAACTGTAACTATAATAAACAAATACTTTTCTGTCCTCTCCCCCCCCTCCATCCTCCTCCAAGTAGGCTATGAACATTTCATTGCATGTCAGATCTCTTAGAAACACTAGCACAGAACACAGGCTATAATGCCATTTTAAACAGCTGATAAAAGCAAACACTCCTCATTGTTCTGGATACTCTAGCTCAGACACCCTAGGCCAAGTTCCCTGAAAAGTACAGATAATTAAAACTTTCCTGTATCATATTCCAATACAGTAACAGCTTTCTTGCCAAACTTTGATATGGAACATTAACGGGGATTTGAATAACAAGTGCATCCTTTGCTGTGTAACTCCTTAGCAGCAGATAAGACTAAATTAGTGTGAAGTGCTGACAAGTATGAGAGATTAAAACAAATATTTCTTGCAAATATGCTAAATATATTTCCATTTTAAGCCATGCTTAGTTTGTGAAATTGAAAAATCCTGTATTTATATCACAGCTATATATATTTAAAAAACACTGAGTTTGAGACACTTTAAATAATTCAAGGTATTCTAATGTAAAAGTGTAAAAATTTTACTAAACTTTCTGGTTCAAATGAGTCCAAGAAGATCTCATTATAAATGGAGACAGTCCTGAAAAAGCAATCAAGCATGACTAAAAAGATCACTCTTTTACACAAAAAAATAGCCTTCTTATTTTACCCTTTGTTGGAAAGACATTTGGCCAGCCACAGGGGAAATACATAATCTACTTTTATATTCAAATAATATATTTCAAAATTCTATGCATACAAGGACCTTAAAACAATTCTGGGTGGAATATATAAGACACGGGTTTATGTGATCCTAATAACTGAATTGCTGACATGGGCCGACAATTACTTGGGGGGGAGCTTGCTTGTTTGTTTCTGATACTTTAAAACACGCACAAGGATTTTGTCCATTAATTATTTCTAAAGGGTCTTTGAAGTAAAATGCCAATGGAAACATGTAGCAGTAAAATACATAGGGAGATGCTGGCTAGAAAAGTAGAAGTATTGGGGAGGACTGGTATGCCCATGTTCAAGGGGCTGCTGATTACTGCAGCCACATTAATTCTGGAGCTTAATTCTGGCTGAACAAGTATTGTACCACAAATACAGCATATACAAAGTGTTTATTCTTTATTCTGAAAATAAGCACCACTTAGTGTTCCCTACTAGTTTTAATACAGTCATACAAGATCTTCAAATAAAAAGTCTAGTGATTTACTGCAAAAATTTAAAGGACTAATGAATCAACATCTCAGTCTAAGGGCACTAATATGTCAGTAGTTCTGAAGGAAAATTGCTTTTCAAGGCAGTACTGCCAGGGGTAAGAGTCAGGGAGGAGAGATGCAATTGATGTTTTTCACTTTACTTTAAACAAGACAACTGTTATTCAGTTTCTCAATGCCCAGGATTATGAAGATCAGAGTATTATACATCCCAGAAGAGGGAAAGCTTAGAGCAATTACAGTTCCCTCCTAAGTCCTGTAGCACTTACTGTTGAGTTTTCAACAAATACACAGTCTACACACGTTTGCTGCTTCCTAACTGCATGAGGTTCATGTTCCTAAAACTCACAAATATACAAAAGGAACAGGGAACTCAATTAATATAAATCACTATTTTAAAACCTGAATTTTACCACTCGCAAAGAGTTAAAGTGCTTTGTATCAGCTGGATACATTCCCTGCTTACGCCTTTGACAGTAAATAGAGAAGTTACAATATGAGGGCAAAGGACTGAGGAGTGAAATGTCAGTGTGACTTGCACATTCATAATTTCCTCTGGACCCTTTTGGCTTATACAGCAGAGTAGAAAGAATATTTGTGCTAACTACACATTTCAGTACAAAGAGTCCAATTCAGAGGAAAAAAAATCTCCATCCATTTATGGCGACTGTGCACTTTACAAAATACAATTATAAATGGTTTATTCATTCATCAGGATGAGCCTGTCAGTGTTGTGCAAGCGACCAGCCCCTCGCTGCATTTGATGAGTTGGATCCAAAGCCCAACGAGGGCAAGGAAACAACTTGCATTGACTTCAGCCACTGGGCCCTAGCTTCCTTCATGAACTGCTCGTATTAAAAAAATCACAGAATCACAGAAAATGAAGAAGTCTGTGAGCAGACTGGAATGCCGGGTACCGAGCTGTGCAGGCAAACTGCTGTTTAAACACCGGAGCTGAAGTTGTATGCTACAGCATTGCCTGTAGCTACAGGGCAGCACCAGGAAAAGTTTATTGAAAATTATTGAAAAATGTCTGGGAATTAAGTACTGGATTTAACATAACAGCTGCTAGATTATGAAAACAACAACTCTGTGTGGATCATACTTTATATATACATACATATATATATATATATAAAGGACCATATTCATTATTCTCTCTCTGTTTGCATATCCTACAAGCATTCAATTTTTTTCACTAATGCTCCTAAAAACCAGACCGACACGGCTATATGTCGACAACACTTAAAGAGCACAAACAACTAATGAATTATGCATTTATGCAGCCAACTAGATATTCATGCAAATCATGCAAGCGGTTGCAAGTGCACTTTCTGCACACAAATGCTCAATTGCCCAAAGTCCTAGAAGTCTAGTCCAAGTCAAAAATATCATCTCTAGGAATTGCACTGGGTTCACGGGTCCTGACCGCAGGACCTATACATCTGATTATACCTCTTGCAAATGACATCCCTAGAATTAATCTTCATCGCAACTTATTTTACATTAATCCAGATATACAATTAAAATCACACCATCCTTAAATGTAAAAAGATGTTAGAGGAAAGAAAGTGTGCGTGTGTGTGTGCGTGTGTGTGTGTGTGTCTTCCATTATGCAACACTGTGGCTCTTTCTCCTAGCAACTATTGCACTGATCTGTTAGAAGTGCAATAAAAAGGCATCAAATGACACCCCATGTAGATCGTCTCTGATGATGCCACCATCTTTCAGAAGGGTGAACCTGAAGAGCTCTTCATTTTGCCCCTCCTGGCTGCAGCCCCATCGCATCCCCTGAAGGGCAAAGGCGGCACAAAACACTGCCTGCCCCCTCTTTGTAGGGCATCACTATTTTAAATTCAATTACAATACCCTCAAACCACATTATTTTCAGCCCAAATATTAGGGTCTCTCAGGTTTCAAAAGGCCTACGTTAAAATAAAGCTAACGAGGATTTTCATTGAAAGATCTACAAGTACCTACAGAAGTTTGAAATATGTCAAAGGGAAATGTTTTCTCTTGAATCATATTACTAATTCGATTCTATGCAGGATACATTGTTAAGCCCACACTAACCCAGCCTCATATCTACAAAAGGAAAAAAAGCTTCCTTTATTATTAATAAAAATCAAGGTTAGGAAGCAAGTTCTGAGGTGGATATCTAAGAGCCACTAGACGATAGTGTAATTTTAATACTGCATGTAATATTGGGGGTAAGTGCTTAAGGCCAATTATAATTATACATTGAATTTTTTATAATGATTGTAGGTTTGATATTTGACATATGATAGTTGAACATGAATGTGTCACGTTCAGGTACCCTAGGCTGCGCTTTAAATCTTTATTCTTTAAATAGATGAGGCAAACCTAACTCAAAGACATAATATTTTTAGGCCATTTGAGTATGAATGCAAGCCAGACTCAAAAAGAGACCTTGAAAATTCACCAGAAAGTAGGAAACATGGTGACTATTCCTTTACTACCATGGAGTGAATAACCAGTATCCATAACCCGAGACAGAAGAAAGCTGCGGGATACAGGAAAACAAAAGAAAAGGCTACAAAGAAGGATCACAAAAAGCTGTGAGTGGAGAGGAAAGCTGTGTACACCTTGCTATGAAATTGAGGTATTAATACTTTTTTTCTTTCTACTCTCAAGAGACTCACAACAGAAGAACTGGTTCAATTTGAGATACCCAAGGATCTGAGTTAAACTTTGTACGTTTGATCCAAATTAAAGGTTTAATTTGGAACTCTGACTCTAGTCATGCATTTTATTCTGAGATTTTTCCTAGTAATAAAGTCCAGATCCAAAGGTAGAACAATCCTTGTGACCATTTGCTTTTAACAAGGAACATGTGCATGCCTTCAAATTTGTCACTAGATAATTGCCACATGTCTGAGCAGAGTATCAATAAAAATGTTATTTAAAAAAAAAAAAACACAAAAACTGTAGCTATTTCACTAATGTGTCCATTTCAAGAGTACCACTTCTGTTAACATGGCACAGAGAAAGACTGCCACTATTAAAGATTTTGGTCATTCATGAGTAATAGGAACCATACATACAGTGGAGCTAATCAAGATCCATTTCTTTTTCCTACAGCATGGCAACAAATAAAGCTGAAGAGGACACAATTGCTCTGTTTTTTCAGGGTAAAGCATTTTAAGTATTAGGAGTAATAATATATTTTTTTTCTACTTTAAAAAAAAAACTTTTTGACCCAGTGACTTCCCTTCTTTAATTTTATTCACATTTTCACATTTATGTATACAAAGAAAAGCAACTGACTCATCCATCCCCTTTGACAAAAAGACTGGTATACCCGCCAAGTTTCATGAACTGTGAATAGACATGTCCCCACATAACACTCCACATCACAGATGAAGTTCTACATTGTGTGAAGGAGGCAGTCAAGGCCCTTCTGCTTCAGTATCCCAGGAGCTAGAGCGGATCCTACTATCAGCTAACTTTGCCCTGTCCTCTGTAATTTCTTCTTTTTTCCCTTTTGAAGGCCCTGCTATGAGCTGCAGGCTCCAAGCTCTACTCCGTGCATCCTTCCTGTCCCATCCCGCAATCTTTGGCATCTCCTCATTCTTGAGCAGGCCCTAAAGCCAAAAGGGGAAGGCACTGTCCTCCCCTCCCACCATGAGCATTCACCTCACCCCAACCTCTGCCAAAAATATCACCAAAGCTTGGGGAAAAGAAGAACTTTTGCCATATGTCTTGGTGAAAAAAGATTTTTTTTTTGATCCTGGTTTTTAGTTCCTGTTTCTGGCAACAGCTGAAGATAGCTCAGTTCTTGGTCTCCCCCTTACTGCACCACAACACACAGCAGGCTCATGACAACTCAGTATCTGTAGTCCTAGCCCCAAATCCACTAACTGAAGCCCAAATTTTTCTATATATTTTGGTTGGCATTAGATCAAATTTCATGCTTGGAACAGCAAAACATCAGAAGGAAGACCACAATCTTCCCCACAGTTAATACTCTTTATGGAATAACATAAAGGTAGCGAACACAGTGCTGCTGCTGTCAACTTTGTCCTCTATTTTCTCACCTCAAATTCTAGAGAAAGTGACTCTCCAAAGGGTAAAAATGGTTACAGAAAGACTAAGGGTTACAGGAGGACTAAGTATCTGCATATTCTATTGCATCTCTCCAAGTAAAATGAACCTACATCTGAATTTGTCTTTGCAGATGGTGTCTAAAGTCTAGTACAGAATAAAAAAAAAAATATTCTGATTAGTTTATAAATATAAAGCCAAAATGCCCACAAAGATAGCACCGTCTTATACAAAGTGAAGTAACATTTGACTTGACTCGAGCAAAGAAAGTATGGATTTTCCAAAACCTTATAAAGCTGACGAGCAACCACTGAGATTTCAGGTCAATTCAGACATATTTGCAAAACATATGTACAAAGGAAGTCCTTTTTGTTATCATTGCTCTGAAGTTTTTATAAGAGAGGTTTGTGGTATGATATTTTCTAGTGTTAATACATGTTATCACTTTCTGTTCAGACAGTGCTGAAAATAAGAGATGGAAACTACAGTTTTTTCTATTTAGGGTAATCAGCCACACATACAGATCAGCTTAACAATTCTCTCCTTCCTTCCCTTATAAATGCATCCACATTTATGATAAAAACCTACAGAAATTCAGGAGCCATTTTCTCCATTTGTACACACCAGTAACTGCCCCCTGCTTAAATATTTTTCTCAAAAACAAAAAAAATCCACCAACTCACTTGACATTGCCTGTGCTGACTCATCCATCTGGCTTTGCTTATTTTCCATATCAGCCACATACCTTTTTTTAAAAAAACAAAACAAATTAATGGACAGGCTTCTAGTCTGTCACTATTTATACCATCTACTAGCATTAATGACTTGTACTTACTTCATGACTTTCATACAGTGATCTGAAAGAAACTTTTTACATCTCACCCTTCCTGGATCAGCAGATGTTGAGCAACCTTGAAAGAAAGGTCTTTTCAAGTTCCTTACAGAAAGCAAGGATAAAACATATAGACTTTGACCTTCTTCTTAAATCTATATAGGTAGAGAGCCTTCTAACGGAGGAAGAGGGAAAGTTCCTATTTCTCACAAATTTAGGGTATCTTCAGATATTAGTGGTAGTTGGGAAAATCTTATTTCTTAACCCTTATATTATGGATAATTAATTCTTCTTTTCCTCCTCCCTAATTTTCCATCAGCACCACCCATTTAGTAACTGATAATTCTGTGCCTTTCTTCTTTTGACTACCATTGCTGCAACGTTGAAGAAAATGAGTGAGGGGAGGAGTAAAGTAGAAAGAGTGGGGAATGAAAGGGGAGGGTTGGTACAGGAGGGGGGAGAAAGATGAAGAACAGGCAGAGGTCACAGCAAAGAAGAAAGAAAACAGGAGAAAACTAGAAGAATGGCAAGGCAAGGGAAGCCGAGACGAGAATAAACACTTCCGGCAGACTTGGGAACATTCTGGAGAGGTGACTAGATCCCTTAATCTTTCTGTTCATACAACATCACGTCTTCACTCCTTCATACCTCCAGCATATTCTCTAGCATGCTGAAGGAGCTTTAAAATGAACATTTTGCCCCAGTGGCTTTTATTATAGCTCTAGGAGAACTAAACACAGCTTAGGTTTTAGCACAGGTGGGCTCCAGGCCTAACATCAGGACTTTAGGCACAGCCAGAGTCCAAATAAACGGCAGCAGTCCTATTAGCAGTCCTCTACAAAGACTGTAATCTATTTAAAACAAATGAGGTAAAAGGCCCAAAGCCTGCTCATGCCCAAGGAATAAAAGATTCTCCCACTGCCATTGACTGCTAAGGGAGGGATTTGTCCTCAAACAAGAGGTGAGGCCTAATATGTTCCTGTTCTGTTCTTGAGTTTGTCATACCCTCATAGTAGCCTTGGGGAAAGTTTTAAGGGTTTCCTGAGAATGTTCATAAATAGGACTGAAAATAACAAATTTCCCATTCAAGTTAACAGCACTATGTCAATTTATTTCAATTAAAACTCAATCTAGTCATTGAAGGCTGCTGGCCAACTTGCGCAGTTCAACACCTCTGAAAACCACACAGTGAAAACTTTGCACTAGACTTGAAAGATCAATGGAAAAACATACCTTTTTTTAAAAAAAAACTTTTATTATTCATCTTTGCTAATGTGGAATTAATACTTTACAGGATATAAATATACTGTAAAACATATAACCCTACACGCATCCCACAAAATAATGAAACCAATCAAACGTCTAATCTTTCTTTTTGTTCCTAAAACTCTTCCAAGTCTAAATCTGTGCTTCAGCTATCAAAAGACTTGCATTTAAAAGCAAATCAACAAATAGCTTTCCTTTAGTGCTTTGTATACAGTTATCTTTAAAAAAATAAATAAAATCACAGCACTTAAAAAATAAAAGTCGTATTGGTAGTGTGTTTTTTTTCTTGGAAAAGAGGAATTAAACTATTAAAGGACACCTTGTTAAGTAATTATATAGCAACATCACTGTGCAATTAAATAGCCATCAGTCCCTGCAGCTGAGAAATTTCAGGTAATTATTCAAAGATAATTTAATAGGAGAATTACTGTATTCAAGAAAGCATTAGCTAGCAATCTACCTCAATTAAAGCAGCCAATTAATTTCAGCACCTTTATAATAGTTGCCTTTTGCAAAACTATCCTCCCCTACACACACCCCTACACACACACAAATCCCCAATTTTAAAATAATCAGAAAAAAGGAAACTTGATACATCTTAGCTTTTATAAGTAACAATTGACTTCTGTAAATCTGAAATGCTTTTATTTTACACTAAGCTATCTGCGTGCATTCGTCTGACAGGTTAGTGAACAACTTTAGTTTTAGCATGAGCACATTGGTACCCCTAAGTTTGCAAGACAAGTTAGAACAACACAGGGTGTGAAGGGACCTTGTATACAATGAATAAACATTTGTCTGGTCCTACTAGAAGAGGGCACAAAAAAGCCACATAAAAAGTGTCTCATACTGACAGTAAGTCTTCAGAGAATCATGGGGCTCTCAGTGTCTCGCTTGCACGCTTGTGCTACTGTACAGTGCACCAGAGACAGAAGTCATCAATCACACAGTTGCAAACAGCATTTACTGTAACCAATTTGCACACAAAAAAACCCCTTCAAACACCACACAAGAGTTAGTTACCCTACAAAATATTTCTCCAGGTCAGTACGAACTGGAAGTTCTTTGATACAATAGTGAACGTCAACTCTCACAGTCACAAAATTACCAAGACTTCATTTCACACATGCGAGTTTGGGCTCCCTGGAGACAGATTTCAACAAAAATACAGGAAATATGGAGGATGCATGGACAATTTTCAGAAAGGTACAAAATGCACTCAGTCATCCAGCTCTTGCACAGATCTGGTTGTTGCCAAGGCCCTAAATTCCTTTCTCTCCTTTAAAAATTGAAATATATAAAAAAATCAGAAAGTTTTTTTTCAAAAAATTTCCTGTCATCCAGATGTTCACTGATTTAATTATTTTCTGCTGCAACAAGATTTGTATGATGTTTTCTTTCATTTCCTATTTGTTTTTAAATAGAATATAAATAACAGCTGTAAATAAAAACATCTATGTAATTCATATCTTTAAATCTCATCTGTACTGGGGAAATCTCTTCCCTCCCCCTTAAGCCACAGCAGTATGTTGATGATAGACTGAATAAGGGTCCTTTTATTTAAGCCTTGAAAATAAACAAACAAAATCATCTTGGCAAGACTAAATCTGATTCATTTAAGAAAGATACAGATCTGTATAGACATTACATGAATTTATCCAATGTCTGTCAAGAGACAGAGCAAAATGCAGATCTAAAAACCCTCCAAACTCCCGATCTGGAATAATTCTAACACATTTGAGCTATCGATCTCTAAAAGAAATCTGCGATCAACAAATACTGTGATGGCTTTTGTTGAAATCAATCTGTATAGTGATTACAGCTGTTACTTGTGAAATAATTGAGGAACAACAACAAAGACTAACAAATAAAACATACAGTTTTTCAAGAAGAATAGCCCCTCCCTGAGTCTTTGTTATGTTTCAGTTTTTATGTCAACAGGTTTTCGTCACTGACTCACCAGTGGTGAGTAAGTTTTCATGTAATTCAAGAGCACTCAGTGTCATCAGATTTGTTACCCCTGTCCTAGAATTTGCCTTTGGCAGTTTTGGAGAAGACTACAAAACATCCTTGCTCATTGTGTAACTCTTCTTAGTGCATCTTTTAGTGCAACTGCCAATATTTTTCTATGAAATTATCAGTATTAAAGATTCAGTTGGACTTGTTTAGTTCAAATGGAACTCAAATTTCTAAAAATCAATAGATTTCAGTACGTTTAATATATTTCTAAACTTTTAAACGTAATAAACAGATCTCCCTGTAGTTGCTTTTTATCATCACACTGTCTTGCTGTGCAGTAGGGGAGGGGTGGAAGAAACGCATTACACATCTCTATCTCAAAATTTATGTATCACTCTCCACACTGATATTCAACAAGGTACTTCAGCACATATCTGTCTTAAATTGCATTGATTAAAATGGGATTAATCATACATCTAAAGCTAGACTCACCCTTAAGTATCTTGCCTCGTAAGAAAACAAAGATAGACATTTCACTGACCAGTGTTTTCTCATCCCCTCATCTAGAGGCAGATAGAGCATTTATCCGATGGCATTGGCGCAGGCTCTTAAGCCTTTGCAGGTGGTTGTGATCTGTATGATGAAAAAAATCTCATTTTTCTTCACTGTTGTGAAGAGGGATGAGAAAGAATACAGCACCGCAGAGATTAGGCAAGAGCCCTAAAAGGCTCCTAATGCAGCTCATAGAAGTGATGAGCTGAACAGCAGGTATTTGGGGACTCCTGCTCCCCTTTTTTCCCTCTTTCTCATGTAAGGAACATAGGTATTTCATACCAAGCTAAAGAAATAAACATAAGAATTATTATATATTGATAGGATTAGAGTCAGAATTTATCAGGTGGCTGCACTGTAAATTACACAACCAGAGTAATATTTACCATTGAAAGCTACAATTCTGTTGGCATCCAGAGTCAAATTATATGTGTATTAATCCCCCAATCACAAATTTGCTCTCTGAACAATATAATCCAAATGATTAGAAAAGGTAGAGATTCATCCAAAATAACCACAAGATACCTAGAGGATTTAATTTGCTCCATCACAGTGCCACTTGCTGTTCTAATTATCATTTTATCTGGAGTTACCTGTAATTTTCTTTTAGTGCCAAAAAATTGTACATTTTGTTTTCTTAACATTTTGTGGGAATATGCTATTAATCAGTCACTTTTCAACAGTTGAAAAATTGTTCTAAAAATTTAGTACATGTTTTATTCGTGGACCATCCATAGCAACATTATCCACACAAAACAGTTGGCAATTGATTAACAAAATATTAAATAATTTTGTCTTAACAGGAACCCCCTGAGAAGCTTCATCATCACCAGTCAACAAGTCAAATTTGCAGGTTCCCAATTAAGCACTCTAAGTTAGAATAATCGAGATTCTTCTTTATGACTGTATATTATATTATTACCTGTTTTGCTTGAGGAAAAAAGATCAGTTGAACTACTTCATACATTTAGACACACACTGAGATATGACTGCTTGGGTTCAGCAAATTTGGTGTAATTATGACTTAATGCCTCACATCTGTTTTCTGCAACTACTTTTAAAAGGCAAACAAAATACATTCACCTTATTATAACTGAAAGCAGGGGTGACAACTTTATTAAATGAATAACAGTTGCCCAAACCATCACAAGTGTTGCACAGACTGGTTTTCCAGCAGACAGTATTTTTTTTTCCAGAGCTACAAACACAAAGGCTTGGAGCCATGTCCTAGATGTCCCACCACAGTAGGCAACTTTGTCCATCCTTCAACCTGGCAGAGACTGACAGAGGGATCTGTACCCAGCTCAAAACCTGGCACCAGGTGTCTCCCCATGTGACACTATCTTCTGGGTCCAACTGTCCAACCAGTGTTTGGAGCAGCAAGGACTTCATGGAAGACCCTTTTCAAGCCACCAAATACACTGGAAACCCCCAGGTTGTCATCGGCCATGCTCCACCAGTAAGCAAATCCCTACACATGAGATTTATATTTCCAGACTGTCGGCTCACTTGTGTGAACCCCTAAGATCATCAACAGGACAAAGAGCCAAATGGAGAGCGCACTAATAGTCTGACACAGAAGATGGAGAAAGGAAGGGCTCTGGAAAGCAGCCGCTTTATGAGAGAAAAAGACCAGTATCAGAGCTGCCCCAGGTGCTCTGTTGTGGGTCAGTCAAAAAAGACAAAAAGCCTAATAGCTTCTCCAAAGGCAGCCCATAAGGTGCTACTGCAGCATCTCAGAAGAATTTAAAAACAGGACAAACGTGCAACACTACTTCCCCCAACATCTCACCAGCCTCCAGCACTCCTCCTACTTGGGATTTCTCCACCATATCATACTGATCAGTATTCCCTGCACCTATGTCTAAGAATATGGAAAAAAGTAGGCAGAGACCAAAGAAAATGCTGAAATAGCAAAAAGTATTGACTATTATGTAAGGGACACTGTACAAGCACAAATTAAAAACTACTTTCTGCTGGAATTATTTACACAATTCTTTCATCAGACATAAGATCTCTTAGGCTGCTTGCAATGGGGTGTATAGAAAAAAAGGGATATTTAAGTAATTAATATAAAAAAAAATATTTTTTATTGAGAAGTTACGTGATCTCCCAAACCAAAAGACAACTGGAAGTGATAAGTATGTTTTCTATTAGGAGGCAACCTTTGCTAATACCTAAAGAATGAAAAAGGGTAACTAAAAGAAAACAACAGTCCATACAGCCACGTACTGTCCTAAACCGCAATCTTTTCATGGCAGTAGCCTTCTGCATGTGATCATGAGCAATTTTGGCCTGAGTGTGCATTCCCACCTTTAGAAACATTATATACGTACACTTGCAGGAAAAGAGAGGACTACTACAACGTATTTAAAGATGAGTAGAGAAGGAATTTTTCAGGCCAAGTGTGGTTAGCCATGGAGACTAATAATCGCAGCTGCTGAAAAGACATTCAGTTTTAATTTTTCACCTAAGCAGATGCTCCTAGTAGTCCACCATCACTAAGGCTATGACAGGGAAATGCTTCCTTATTAATGGTACATGACACATGCTGCCTAATTCAGTTCTAACCCTTGACACTACAGAGAGAGTAATTTAATTCTTTGAAGGTCTTACCTGAACATAAATTCATCTCAGAATGAAGGTATTATTTTTATTGCAATAGCAATGGAGAATCTTAGCCTTATTGAGCACAAATCAAAGACAGTAGTGAAGCAGAGACTGTTTATATCATGCACATTAAAATGATAAGCATAAACAAATACACACCGTTATTGGCAGTAGATTTGTATTATTTTTAAGGACAAAGTTACTAAATTAAAAATTAAAATCAAGCAATAAGAAAAAAAAAAATCAAACCTACTACATTCAGTAACCACAGTTTCAAATGCAGTGAAATTCAACTTAAAATGCTAACTCTTGGAAAAAATATTTTCTCATGATTTCCTGATAATCATCTTAACCCTGTTGTCAAATAAAGGATCGATATATCGTAGTGAAACAGAAATGGGACATCAGGCATTTTATAAGTTATTGTCTGCGCATCTTGGAAGGCCATTTTTATGAAACATCAAATAGAAACAACAGCAAATGCTTTGCCAAGTTATCAAAAACACTTACATTAAAAAAGCTGTATAAAATCTAATCCTAACACCAGTAGGTTACAACTTTGCATGTCCCCAGGGCACTAAAATAATACTCTTTAGAACAGCAGGTGGACTATTTTAGATTTCAGCCTTCTAGTTCTAACAAGGCTTTTAGGTTTTTTTTCCCCCTAGGAATTAAGGATGCTAATCACAATCTCCAAATGTGTATTGCTGGGTAGTAAAAATATTAGACCACAAACTGACATGGCATCAATGTATTATGTGGCTATGAAGGAGTCCTAAATAGAAGGAAAACGCGACATTCCAGACTTGCCATCACAAAGGTCAACATAATTGGCCACATACAGCCAAATCAACCCCCATGGCTTCCCCTTGCCATGCTGACTGCAGAGGAAACCCTTTCTTCCTACTGAGATAAATGAAATCTGAATTTGGAGGAGCAGGAGGTCATGAACTTTTAGATGCAAAAATGTACAAAACCCTAAAGATGCCATCAGATTTTATGCATTAAGATATCTCGTATTGACTTAATTCAGGTTTGATTTAATATTTTTTTCATAAGCACGAATTATTCCAAATGTTGCATGAGATTACATTTTTGGTAACGAGGCGTAGATTTTAATGAATTAGCCAAGAAAACATTTGATAATACTGCCATGCATTTCAATATTTCACTCCTTTTCTCCTTTAAATATACTCTCCATATCAATATTACAGGCATTTAATGTATTTAAATAACTCTCACCATTTATCAGGTATTACGTACACATGTTGATACCCTACAGCTTCTAAAGATGCTACACATGTTGTGGCTAAATTCTTACATACCAAAGAATCTCCATCAAACTTGGGTCCCACCCTTAGCCTATGACTTTGCAGGAGAAGTCAGCTTTATTTCAATAAAAGTGTCTGAAAATAAGAACAGCAGCTAAGGAGGAAAGCTGCTTAGCTTTAATTATCCATATATTAACCACAGTTGAAGTATTTGCGTGTCTTGAGACCAGAGAACCAACAGATTGTAGCTCTTCCTACCGCAACCCACACAGCCTCTGTATCTGAGACAAGAACAGCTCTAGTAAATAAAGAGGGTGAAAATCTTTAGTAAGGTTTCCCTTGGATCACTATGAGAGAAAAAGTGAATCCCTACCAGGGAAAATACACATTCTGAGGTCTCCAAATGAAAACAAATATTAGAAAGGAAGAAGCAAGTTCCAACTCTTGTGCTTATCCCAAAGTATACAGAATATTTATTGTAATTATATAATATTGTCACCTGCAATTCCAAGAAATAGAATTTTATGATCCAGCCAATCCCTTTCAGTTCTGTAACCATACGGGTCTTAATTATTCTTGTGAATATAGCTAATGATATAGGTTAGTTAGAAACAAACAAAAAAAGTTTAAAAGTCACCCCTCTACAGATTTACTTAAAATCAAGTCTTCACACAAAAAGCCTGAAGAGCATAAAGGAGGAAATAGTATAAAATGCCTTTTGTATGACATGAACAGTCAAAATTTCACGTAATATCCTTTCCTGGGTATTCCAGGGAAAGCACAGGCCAAAAAGAGCAAGTCAGAGTGACATCTTTCTCTGAAACATTGAAAAAATGAAAGAGGAAAAACATGGACTAAGAATTAAAAAGGACCTACAGTTTTCCAAGCAGTAAACCATTTTAGCAACCCATTAGGTGATTAAACACATGTCTAAATAAAACTTATTTTAGAACTTTAACTTTAAAAAGTGGAAATATTTTATTTGAAAATGCCAAATATGACTATGCTACTAAAATATCAGCTAAAATTCCAGAAGCCACAATAAGCAAAGTGATCCAAATTTATGAAGACAGAGTCATATATGGGTAATATATTTTTATTTGCATAGAGCAGTTCATGCCACCCCCACTCAAAGCACCTTCAGTGATCCGCAATACTGCTGGTGGTGAAACTAATAAATATTCTGTCAAAATCTTGCAAAAATTCTTGGACAATGATGATCTCTTTCTCAAACTTCAACAAAGAAGGCTTTGAAAAGATTTGTGTTTTTACAGCATTTGCTTTGAAATGGCTGTACATTTAGTTATAAGCATGATATGGCCCAAAGGATGTCTCTAATGCACACCTTCTAGAAAATTACTTCACTGGAAGCAGTCAGGAAAGCATGGAAGCTTCTGCGGGAGACATCTCGTACATCTTTTCAAGAGCAATACAACAAGGACCCTTCTAAGAGCTACCTAACATGACATCAACCCAGTTAAGTGCTAGATGGCTGCACTGCACAATACCCCAGGCCAGCCGTTTGTGTGACTGAGGGAAACAAAGGCTTATTTTAACAACACATACGTTAAATGCCAGATCATTGACTGATACACAGTTGGATTAATAAAAAGATTAATTTTAAGAGCAATTTAATAGGCTTGTGGTAATTTCAGGTCTCACCGCTTTGGTACTCTCAGTGCTGTGCACACATTGGAAGACTGAGGGGATTAGACAGACTTTAAGCAGGTCACCTGTAGGCCTTCAAGAATTCATTCTCAGTATTTATAAAACTGTGCTTTGCTAGAGCATATACAGATATGGATGATTCACTTGGACACAACATGACCAGGTATAGTCTCACGCTGGAAAGGACTAGTATCTGACCCAGCTGAATGGTGCCCAAAGCCTCTTCAACTCTGTCACTGCAGATGCCATGGCTTGGCCATGCATGAGTAGACTAAATAATATGTCTATTCATGCTTTTCTAAGTATTATGACCTCAACACAGCAATGAAGTTCGGCATATCCTTAGCTTTAGTAAGTGTGAAAGCAGACGTACTGATTTCAATAAGGTTATTTCCATGTCTTACATAAGGCATGTACTTAACTTTCAGAGTTAGGACTTCTTTTTGCCCAGTATAGTGTTAAGATTAAAAACAATTGGCTATCTTTACTTTCCATAAAGGGCCAAATCCTGTGACACTCATTACACTCTTCACATCCATGAATTTCAGCATGAGATTGATGCTGACAGGGGAAAAGTGTACTGAGACTGGTCCAAAAAACAATTTAGATTTTCTTTAGTCAGGGTTGCAGTACCAAATTACTACAGTATACTCTTTAAAATATATACATGCATTTGTATACATATACATAATATTTTACAATATGCTATATACAATATAGCCAAAATACCCATGATCTAGGCCATATTTACCCTATTTTTTTTTTCCACTGGATTCCATTCCCTGTTAGCTGAAGATAACATCTCACTCATGTTCTGCTTGACCAATGAAAAAACAAAGATCCCAAAAACAGTTTTAAGTTTCAAATGGAAGAACTTGGAATGAACTACTCAAAGCTTCAATAACTTGATTTCTCCCTCATGAGTTCTCCCAAATCTCAAGTCTACATAGAAGAAAAAAGAAACTTATTCACTGAGAAAGCTCATAACAACATTAAACATTTGTGACATTAAAACTAGTATAAGTAGGAAGATGAGGTTCATCTTCAAAGACAACCTTGAGAAACCACATACAATGCCTTCTTTAGAAGGGGCACTGTATTTCTGCAACTTGTCCAAAAATAATCAGTTGGGAACAAAGTGTTGGCTAGTCTTGAATTTTATTTTGCACCTTAAGTCATACAAACAGAATTTTGCTTCAAAGGCTAAAATTCTTTCTATTTTTCTCATTGGCAACAAATCTCTAACCAGCTATGCCATAAGCACTGAATTTATCAGAAACAAGTGTCTTAAAATCACTACATCGCAGGATGTGAATCCTCTAACACAGCCAAAACTCATAATTGCTTTGATTGCTTATAGGCTAGCGCACACACACACAAAATTTCATCCTATTTGACATATAAGCTCTTATCTGAAATAAAAGAGAAAGTTCTGCTAAAGTTTTAACTAGAGAAATTTTAAAAAATAGAATAACAAGACCCAAAATACTGTAAATACTTTGACCTTAACATTCCAGAGGACACCTGATTGCAGTTTCATTAATACAACCCTCTAAAGTCACATTCCCTGACTTGAAGGCAGAAATGCTGATCTCCACCTAAAAGTTAATGAAATAAAGCAGCAGTCATGAAAATACCACCCTGAAAAACAAACAAACAACATGTCAATGTAAGTGATCACTCCGAAAGATGAAGAGAGAGGGATGTTGTTATCCAAGGTGCTGTCAGTACTAAGTATACCTATGAATACCAGCAGCAAAGTTCTAACCCAGCTCTGCCTCAGGCAGATACATGGAGAAGGCGACATGCTTAGTTTTCTCCCCTACCATATCTGAACAGAGACATAGAGAGATAATCTGATAATCTTAATCATAAAGATTGGTCACTTGGTGTAGGGACACGGCCTGCTCCCCAGACCTGATGGTGCAATGCAGCTGTCAGTGGGACATACTGAGAGATGTAAGATGCTATTCTTTCAGTGAGAAATGAAGGACTTGGAGAATGTTGCTCAGGGCTTTCTCTAACCACAGCTCTCTCTTTAGCAGAAAAGTCCTGGACCAGCCACCCAGATGACCACTCCTTTTCTGTACACCTTTGGAGGGTCATCTGTTACGGGAAAATCCTGCCTATGTCAAATAGGTCAAAGGAAACACACTGCACAGAAAGCCTATGAAAAGTGTGTGCTGGAAGAGAAAACAAGGAACACAGTGAAATAAAAACAAGACTCCCCCCACTCCGCAAACCTACATGCTGAAGAAATTATGTCCTTTCTAAATTATGTGCAGATTTGTTTCCTTTTTCATATTCTTTACCAGGCTTTTTTGGAAGCTACAGAAAATGAGCATAAGAGACAAAAAAGTACTTCGCCCTGCAGGAATACAAAAATTGTAAAAGCTCAGGCAGCACTACAGAGGAGCAGTGCCATTCACTCACAAAGAATTTTGTGCATGTAGATGGCTGATTAATTGCTGGCCTGCCTAGACGAAGCTGCAACGAGCCAGATACTGTCAGCATGCCATCTGTTACCATGGAAATGCACAATGTTCCTGTTTCTGACAAACCCTTGAATACTGGATAGATTGTGCCATATGTAAATAAGGCAAATTAGTTTTCCTATATCTTCCAGACAAGGTTAGACTAAAAGAAAATATATCTGTTCAAACATACTGTAACCTCCAAGATGTGAACTGAGTAAACCTTCCTTTTTTTTTTTTTCTCCATAAAAATTTCATTCAAATTGTTGTTAGAGCTGAAAGAGTATAGAATAGCATGAAGCAGCATAAAATTAAGTCTCAGCCAGCAATATTTACAAAAGCAATGCTAAAAAATACATATACTATTGAACATTACCACACATTGCTTTTTTATTATGACAATTAGGTTAAAAATATTAGAAATTGTGAACTTTTTCGTTTGTATAGTTAAATTTGATGTCATTTGGATGATTTAACTAAAAGGCTGGTTTTCTAAGGGATGTTATATACTTTAAACACAGAAATATTTCATTTAACTAACTTGAATATTGTTACATTGATAGTTGAGGCACATTAGCACAGCTCCACTACCATCAGAGCAGCCACGCTAGTTTGCGTTCACTAAGAATCTAGGTCTAAAAATTTGAAAAAAATGTAGCTTAACCACTTATGTTATCACGTCCTGAAAAATAAAACAAACGCCAAAGTAACCAAAAAATAATTTGAGTGTCATTAATTTCTCTTTTTTTCCCAGCTGTATATTAAACTAAAAGCAAGGAGTTTTAAACCAGCCAGATGCGCTCTCTGTATTCATTGAGAACACAACACAGTGTATTTTTGGTGGCTGCAAGTATTAGAAAATGTTCTGTTAGTGAGTTAGATTCTCCGTAGACATGACTACTTTGCAAATGGCAGCTAATGCAATATGGCTTTACATATAAATATATAAGCATATATATAGAATATAGATTAGATATACATGTATAATAATATATAAAGAGCACCTATTCCCAGAGGTATCAAGTTAGTCTAAGGATAATCATCTGGAGTATTTAGGCTGATAGAATTAATATCCTACATTGTCCCTCTTGCCAGCTAACAGCATAAACCCGATAAAAAGGAGCACAACTACAACAGCTCCGCAGAATGTTCAGGCTCTGGAATGGATTTGGACCCTTCTAAATCATGGAATACAATGCAACTTAAAGATGTTTTAATAGAGTGGAGGAGAATGCAGGGCTAGTAGGACTGGAGAAGCACCATGATGTACATTAGGCACTTGTCATTACATGGACTTATCCTGTTTTCACTACACACCTTTAAGGGGCAACATGACACACTAATAAACTGCAGATGACACTCTATGATTGAGGGATGAGAGTGATGCATGTCCTAGAACTTTTAACCCTCTTCATTGCAGATCCAGGCCTTCTGTGTTCTTAACCTGGCTTCATCTCTCCATCAACTTCTTTTTGTTGTTTGCACTACTGAGGTTAATACACAGGATAGCAATAGTTGAGCAGCACCTCACAAAAATAACAAGTGGCTATACATATTTCTCTGATATGTGAATTACTCTCTCTGGTATGTGTATGATGGCTGTGTATTTTTGATTATTCTTTCTACAGTCCTTTTGTTGAGGTCCAACTTTGTAGTTCTATGAAATACCACTTTTAAAAATTAAGCAATGACAGTCAACCTCCAATATACATTTGTTCAAAACAGTATGTTATAATAAAATAAGTTACTTCAAAACACCTGATTCTAGATAGCTTAACAGCACCTTAGAACATCTATCTAGCTGTTGACGAAAGTAAAAATCTATGCCTCATGACACCGGCATCTTCCATAGCAGCATGTGCTGCAGTGCTTCCTGTTTTAAATGTTTTATATTAAAGAACATAAAGGGGATGTGATTCTCCCCACCTTAAATAATGCAGGCTACACAAACATGACACTGAAATGAGGAACTTGGAGGGAAAGTTGATGCGTGGACATGTAACTACAGTAAGTAGCCTTCATTTCTTGTTCGAATGTCTTTAAGCAGCCTTACCTGTTAAGGACTGAGAGCATTCTCCGAGTTCCTCATCTACGGGAGCTGACGAGGCAGCACAAGCTAATCACCAAGCAGAGCGCTGCTCTGCCCAGCCGAGCGGCACGCCAGGTCTGCTGGGCAGGTTTTGAGAATGCGAGAGTAGAGTCCAAAAAATTCCTACAATAAGGATGTTCTACAACACCCAAGGCTGGCCATCCGTGCCCTGTAGAATATCACTTGATTACAGAACAGGGTAGAAAGATTATATTTCTCCTCCACACATAGTCTAACCAACTTAACTTCTGTGATCTAATTATCATTTGCATAACACATAAGAAAACCGACTTTCAAAATGCTATGATTCTGGATAAGTCCTGGATAGGGCAAGTCCCCTGTAGCACTTTCCACATGAAAATTTACTTTGTGAATGAAGCCTGGAGAACACAACTGAAAAACTGATTCAGGTAAAAGTCAATTAAAAATTTGTCCATGTATTTAGCTTTTGGTGACACATCAAGCATGGGTCAGTCACACAGTTTTGAAAGTTGTTCTAGTATGTTACCAAAGAAGTTATAGGAAAACTCTTGCCTACTGGAAAGGAGTTTTTACCAACTGATTGAAAAATCCCATTACTTTTTTTTTTTTTCTCTCCTCTCTCTCCTCTCCCTTTTTTTCTGTCTTTTTTAAATAGTGGACGAATGGTGACAAGGCTCATCGAAAGGGGGGCGTTGTTTTGTTGTTTTGTTTTTGACCATGCCATGAGTAAGCATGGACTGATCAGCAACCGTTGAACCAATAAAATTGAGACGAAAAAGTCCAAGAGTTACAATTTTAATAAAGAATAGAGCCTTGACCAGGCCTAAGTAATTGTTATTAATCTTTGGTTTGTCTCAGATGCCACCTTTGGATGCTACTAGAATTTATCCTGACATGGTACATCTCCACGAAACAATCAGGTTCTTCCAGCCAGTACCCTTCTGCAATTCCCATCAAAATCATATCAAATTAAACAAAAAGGCCGGATGACAGAAAAATCTCATATTTCTGCTGAGTCTATAGTTAGCTTGACAGACACGTTAGATATACTGCTTGAAAGAGCATAATAAGCATGCATCCGATCAGCCAGTTCTCAGTCATCATTCTGATGATTGATCACTCTCAAGAGATCTTCTGGTCCTTTCCTCAGGAAATCTCAAACTAAAATCAGGGAACAGCTCTTTTTTTCCCCCCCCGGATGACATCACTGGAGAACCAGGAGATTTCCATCTAACCTGTGTCTAAAGAAAAGTTCCTTGTTAAGGGGGCACTACATTTTCAAATAGTTTCCCAGAGAGACCATAGAAAACCATACTGCACCAGAAGACAATTTCCTTTCTTGTGAATAAACCATGCTAGATCACTTTCAATAGCATCCACTGTAAAGCAGAATAAATCCTGTCAAAAGAACTCATGAATATCCCTCACATACAATGCATCTGATTCCTCTTCCTTATGCTGCTTATCTTGCACTTTTCAGCACCTTCTCTTTGATAAGTAGGAGTGGTCATCTAGCTGTCTTGTCAGCTCCATGTCCCTTGACAAACCAGAAATACTGGTTGACTTCCTGAGAAGGTTTTTGTTTGTTTGTTTTTGTTTGGTTTTGAGATGATGATTTCAACTTGGGAGTCTCTGACATTCACATTTTAAAAAATATTCAAGTCCAAGTTTTTGCCAGAAACATGGGGAGTCCAAGATTACTAGTGTTAGCATGTCTACCTGCCAATCTTTGTGCTCTTCCTGATGATTTCTACAAATCAGTCAACATTGTCTATTCGCTTTTGTATAAAATCAAAACCATTAAGTAGATGGAAATCCCTAAACTCATTTGAGGAGGATTCCTTCTTTAGGAAAGAGCATAAAAGCGACTGTTGTCTTGTGGGAGAAGGTAACATCTTCCTTAAAATCCCCCTATAATCCTTAAAAGTTCAAATTAGAACTTCTCTAGCAGAAAAACACACCATACGGAAAGAAGAGTTAAAAATCTGGAAGAAAGAACATTTCTGCCTGTATCATGCACATCCCATCACAATCATAATGCATTTATACTACTGGTGGTAATTGATGCTGAATGTGAAAGACTAATATTTGCTAATATGATTTCAGGTAGACCAGTATGAAATAGAGCCGATATTAAACACCCTGTATTAAGAAGATACGTCTGCTTTCAAAAAAGAGCTACCAAACTTGGATGATGAAGGGGTTTTCAGGATTGTAAGATATATATTTTTCCAGTGATGTAATACACAGAAATATATAGACTTATTTTTGTGCTGCTGTCTGGAAAGGACAGTGATGAACACCTAACAAGCTGCTTGGACATATCTGCTTGGCCAGAACATCTGCTCAGTGGAGTTAAGCCTACTTTGCAATTCTTTTGTGTCCTCAGCACTACACTGTGAGAATGCTCGTGCAATGAATTACGCTTACAGCTATAACCATGTGTGCCATAAACACACCTTAAGTTTTTAAAGCTCACACTTAAGTTCCCCCATAGTGCAACTGCATATACAACTTGAAAAGGGCTTAATTCAAATCCAAATGGTGATCCTCACCTGGTGCAAGTCATCATTGTCATTCTAACGTTAATGCAGAAATGTCAATTCTTGCCTGCTAAGGATTTAACAGTGTGTTTAACACACCAAGGGCAGTTGTAACAGAAAAAAAAAAGAAAGACTCCCAAATCTCAGAATATTTTAGTAGTTATTTTCAGTGATAGATTAACAGCATTAATAGAACTTTACAAGTCAAACTTTTACAAGCATTACTGTCTGAATTATTCCCTACCAAAGCACTGAATGCATACACATGCTCTCATAAGAGCATATTCCAAATTACTTTTTATTTTGCAATCTTTTGTTAAAAGTATTCCAGCTTTTTAATAAGTAAAGCTGTCTGACAGTACCTGTAAACACTACTATTAACCAAACAGCTGTAAATATCCATAAATGCCACAAAATGTAGTTACCGCTGTTTCTATTTATTCAGGAAATTTTCATTTTAAGCCACAAAAATAAATGTGTTCAATCAATAGTAGGTGTCCAACAGGGAGAAAAAAACATAAAACTGTAAGGTACAGTTTTAAATCCATCTACATGTCCTTATGCCTGGAACAGTAAATAATGTTACCTCTAGCGATAGAGTGACATGTAACTTGGCTTCATTTTAGGTATGTTTCAAAAACATCTCCCAGAATTTAGTCAGATTATTTGTAATTTAAAATGAGGAGCTGGCAGAGTTGGCATAATTTAGCCTTTAGCTAAAGGTACTTCACCTTTTACAGTGTTATCTGTGTCTCTGGACAGTGCTTACATGGAGACCTCATGCATCAAGGTCTAAAGTTTCTTTTGAAACTCACATTGATTAAACTATGTTCACTTGTCAGTTGAGTAAAACAACTTTGCTTACTGAATAGACCTTGCACTGGGACTCCGACTCCATTCCCAGCTCTCTTACTGGTCTCTAACAATTTCAGTAAATGACCTCCTTCCTTTCCTTTCCCTCTTATTACCAACTCCACTGAGGAGGAGTGCATTTCTTCTGTTCTAACATAACAGCTAGCATAATTAGGCTCCAAATGCAGCTTAGATGTCTCATTACTTCTGCAATAAAAACAGCTAAAGGCAAGAAAATTTCTGCAAATTTTCCTGCACTTTTAACTCTTCCAGCAATTGTAGCCTGTAAGAGTAGCTGTAGCTATTTAAGAGTATTATTTTGCTTATACCAAGACTGAACACTAATACACTGGAAATTTAAGACTGGGAACAAGCCGTTTACTGAAATAGATGACCTGATAATCAGAGTTTTATTGATAGTCATGGGCTCCCAGGATAAGTGACTGCTTGTCACTATAAACAGCAAGCACACAGTCCCCATTACTTAAATTTGGAAATTTTTAAAAACCACCACTAACTATGCTCCATATTTAGTCTTTTTCACTGTCTTTTGGGGCATTTTTAACATGGGATGAGACATAATAGTTAAAAAATAAATAGCAGTCACAAGAATAAAAGTAAGTCTGCTTAGAAAATATAGGAAAAACATATAGAGAACATAGAATAGAAACAAAATAAAAAACAAAGTTATTCCAAAAATATATGTGATATTAATACAAAGATGTCTCCCTTGCTTTCCACAATCCAATAAAGCTTTGAGGAACAGAAATCTTGGCAGTTTTTCCATCTCTTTAAATTTCTTGTGCATTTGATGAATACAGCTCAATGCCAATTTTTCCTATTGTATGCTAACAGATAACCATTTTTGTAATGAGCTTTTTTTGCTGGAAAATTGACTGTGACATCTATTAGCCAGCTATATCTTCAGCTCAGATGAGTCATCTATGCAATGATCAATTATTGGATAGCAAAATCCACAATGGTGCTTTGCCAACTGATCAGACAGAATGAAAATTACTTCTATTATTGCCACCTCTTATAGCCTTTACAAAAAAACTTTTTAATTGCAGATTTTAATAAACTGCTTATAGTATGCAATGTCATACTGAGCAGAAGTATGCACAAAAAAGGGGATACCAACCATTTAAGCGTGCCATAGGTAGCATGTTTCTGCTACAGGTGCGTCATCTGAAATTCAGACACTGCCTTGGGTAAGGCCAGTCCTATTGGTAAGAGATAATTGGTAATAAGGTAAGAGGTAATAAATTGGTAATAAGAGGTATTGGTAATAATCTGTAATTATCCTTAAGGACCTGACTGCTCTTCCTGAGTAAATGATAATCTTCAAAAAATGATCCCACAAAATACAGCCTCGAGCTGAGGTCCAAAACAAGTTTCAGGGAGCAGGCTGGAAAAAAAAAACAAAACAAAACAAACAAAAAAAGGCACCTCTATATGAGTGGCTCAAGTGCACTTTCAAGTGCATAACTTAACAGGAAAAAGAAATGTGTTTTTCAGCTCTAGAAATAAGCCTCAGTATTTGGGCAAAAACTTTGTGGCAGAAAAATAATTGTTACACTCAACTAAATAAACATGCCTGGTTCCTACACTACTGACAAGGACTTGCCTCATCAGATGCGAGTGCACAGGAGCTGTCACTGGACACCAGCACTGAAGCTGTGAGGTGCCAGCTAAGATTCATATAAAAAACTAAGTCATCTCTTGAAAAAGCAGGTCTACAACAGTAAGTAGGCTCCACAGTAACTGTACTAACAAGCACAGTAGGACTTCACATTACCTTGGCCTCAGCCAAAATTTTAGAAGTACTGATACCTTGGCAATATGTTGCCATAATAGAATCCATAAGAGCACTGGCATAGGAATCAATGATATCAAGGTAAAATTTCAGCAAGTTCATCCAAATATAAGAAAAACATGGAACAAAAATCCTAGAGTCAGCCTTGGAGCAGAGAAACTTGACATTCTGTTTAGGCCCAAGGCAAAGAAATGGATCCTGGCACCTGAAAGAGAACTTCACTCAAAGTCTCAGTAGGCCATCTGCTATCATATCAAGGCTGAAGATCAAGCGCCATCACTGAAAGTAATACCAGAATTATCAGTTCTAAAAATTGCTCCCAAGGATCTTGTAGCTACTTCTTCTTTGCTACAAAGTGCTGCAAGAAGGTATGTCAGTATCTAGCTATGAAGAACATGACCTCCGAGAGGAAAGCTTAACATGCATTCTGTATGGCTGTGAGCTCACATCGATATATGCATTTATCTCCTGAAGTCACCAGGGATCATCCTTCTGTAAGATGCTAAGTGAGCTAAGAGGAAGAACATCTGTTCCTACAAACTTCATTAGCAATTGAAATCGAATGGCTAGGGAAATCCAAGAGACAAAATGGATTCAACAACTGCTAGAAACAATATTTGGCACCCAGCTCAAAGGTGTCATACATATATAGAAAATGGAAAAATTGAAATAAAGAGCAAAGTTTATATCTTTTTGGAAGATCGTCAAAGATCCTGTCCCATGAAAGAAATGTGTAAGGATGAGGAAGAAGCATGAAACAGCTGTTCACAATAAAAGTCACAAATTCTGCTAAAGAACTGAGGAAAATAAGATACTCCTTTATGTCCATGCGTGAATTTATGCTTGCCACAGGAACTGATTGTGGAGGTATGACCTTACCTTATAGATACAGCTAAGCTGAACAAAAAACCCTAGCAACTTTGAGCACCAAAAGGCATCTCTATCTCAACAAATATGGGCTTTTGTACATTAAATGTTTATAAATTCTCAATTTACAAATCACTGTGTAGATGCTGATTAATTCTTGCTGAATTAAGTCTCAGCTCATCCAAAAGGTCCTTTGCCCACCATGGAAACGCAGCTGCCTCTGAGGCACTCCAAGTCAGCTGGTGAGTATTGGCTAGCGACAACATGTAAGGACAAACGGGGCCTGTTTCTTGCCTGTTCATTTGTTCTTTAATCTTAGGGCTGTGGTTTCAAGCTTCACTACAAACACTACAGAAGATCAGAACTACAAACTCACCACAACTGCAACAACTACTGTAGAGAGCCAGATACCTGCACGGCAGTAGGTAGTGCAATCCTCACCCTGATATTCCACTTGAGCTCCCTACAATATATTAATATATTTGGTCTCACAGTTGTCAGGTAGGGAAGGGCTAATTTTCCCATTTTTCGGTTAGAGAAATAAAGCAGAGTGGCAAAAAGTATTAAATGATTTCAGAGCCTGAGAGCTAT
>VZSV01000106.1:143632-158955 GCA_013398735.1 Nothocercus julius
AAAAAAAAAAAAAAAAAAAAAGCAAATAAGACTACTTGGAGTGTTTGGGTATTTCATTCCTAAAAGAAAATAAATCAAAATGCATAGATCTGAACTAGCAGAACTGGAATTCAAAAAAACAGTGTTGTTATGGATAGATGCAACCCAAAAACCCTTTACCTGGGCTATTACTTTAGCAATATCTCAAAGAGCTAATAAAGTATTGACTATAATACCAAGACATATCTGCCAGCAGATTTACTACTGGAAATTTAACAAAATGCCATATATGACATATAACAAATGAACTATATGATACGAAATACTATATTTTAAGTACATTTATTCTAATATACAATTTAGTGTGTATTGCTGTTCTGTTGTAGACTAAATAAAACCAGATGTAATTATAGAAGGGAGATACACACCCAACCATCCTTCTGCTAACTACAGAAGAGCAACAAAATACTAGACATTAAACAAATAGTCATTTGTTACTAAACAAGCATGTAATAATCACATTTTAATACTTTGGCCATGGCTCAAATATGTAAATGAAACAATGTGGGAGGTTTATTGCAATATAGAGTTCACCTTTCTCAGTAATATACACCAGTTTATAGGATCAGTCTCAAACAGGAGTACAGAAGCAATATGAGGAAGAAATGGATTACCTGAATGACTAATCACTTAAAAGAGCAATAGAAAAAAAGAAGGAAATGGATGAGGCACCAGTAACCCTGGTGAAAAGCTGACAGATCAGAGGACATGTATTTCCAGTGCATGATGAGATAAGGTAGATTAGTATAAAGTCCTCTGCAGCTTCCTCGAAAAGATCTGTGGCAACATACCTTCACTAAAGATGTTCACTAAATATTTAACAAATAGGACTTGAAATATAGAAAAAATGTGTTCTTTTGTTAGAAACTGTTTTTAGGACAAAAGAATAATTACACACCCTTGACTTCAGTCAATAATGCACAGGATAAGTATAGTCATCGCCATATAGTGATCACCAAAGCAATAAGCGCATTGATTATGTGCATAATCCTGAGCAGAAATGATGTGAATGTTGATGCTTTATCAGAAATGTCAAGTTATTATTGCTCCAGTACAGCAGCAGTAACTGTAAGAAAAATACTGCAATATGAGACCAGACCATTTATTACTTCTACTACCACCAATTTGTTCTTATCCTTATTTCAACGAGTTATAATAGCTGGACCAATATGAAATGCAGTGAAGTACAGTACAAGAAACAGGACCTCCATACTTGGCCACTAGCAAACACAACTATTTGCAGTTGTAGAGTCAGTATTTACTGCTGCCAAAAATCTGAAACTATTTTATAAACATTACAGAATTGTTTAATGCTATCTAGGAAACATTTTCCCATTTTATAGATGAGATGAATGAATGAGAAGTATTCTTTTATGCTCACAATTACATTCAGGAAAACAGTCTCTTTATTGAAATGAATACACAAGGTCTTAAAAGATTTCTTCATAACCTGAAATTCTATTAACCCAAATTCTACTACACTGGAAGGATTTCATGGCCAAAGGCTACAAATAGAACACAGGATAGAAAAATATACCAGGAAAAATTAAGGATTCTACAAAATTCAAGTTGAATGATGTCCTTTCTACGCACTTTTACTGACAAATCCACCATCTGATGATATCAAATATTTATAGAAGGAACAGCTAAATCTCTCAAATATCAATTACTTAATTTCCCCCAAATAGTAGACAAATATTAATGACCCGGCTCACGTACCTCACTAGTGCCCTCTGCTGAAGGAAGCCAGGGTATCTAACTGTGCTGCAGCATCAGACACCTTTTCACACCTTTTCATGGAGACCCCTCCTTGGATTTCACCCAAATCAGCCACAAAACTAAGCTAAGTTGTCTGCAGCCTAAATTGTGTAGCTACTAAAGCCATCTCATGGTTTCCTGCTCCGAAGTGCCATTACACAAAAACACATTTCCTTTCAACATTGTACTTGTTTAGTTTGGAGTTCATTTCAGAAGAGCTGAGTTTCCAAATTTGCCTCAAACTATTTGTATTTATAACTAAAATTCACAACCAAGTTCTCTCCGTAAAATGACCCAAACTATCTGCAAGACAGGTAAAGCAAAGCCCAGGACAAAAAGACTCTCAAACTTTTGTATCATGGCAAAAACTTTGGGAACCTGCTACGTCACTCAGTTCCAAAAAATTTTATAATCTCTGAAGGAATAAAAAAAAATGAAATTACCTATCCTTTACTCTTAATGAATTATCCTTAACAGCTTGTGCTTCTACTGAAGTATGTTTGGTTTTGAAGAAGTCTCCAGCATTTATGTCACAACTGTAAACAGAACTGATCATTTAATTTCTATTTTAAAACAGAACAGAATTAAACACACCCCTTCAAAAAGAAAGATGCTTTCTTTAAGAAAATACAACTCTCTTCTACATGGGATTTCCAGTCATAAGCCTGCTTCCATAGGTCAAAGATCAAAAATTAGTGAGGGTCCACAACATGCAGAGCTTAAAAAAAAGTCACATACTTTCATTTTCCGCATTAAAAAATGGGTAACTTGTTCAGGGCAAATACTTGTTTGAACTAAGGATTTTATTATTAATCTCTGAAGACTGCTGAATTTAGGGTCACAGTAAGGGTTGATTAGGTACAAGGTGCACAAAGCTCTCCTCTGTCAATGCTATTGAAAGAAGCAAGTAATTTAGATTCAGAATTGGTCTTGGATTGAAGCTCACTCCATTACCGACCATTTTCAATTTCAGCTATACAATAAACATCAAGCTCAGCAAGGAAATTAGTACATTTGGTAATGTATTGGGAGAGATGGGTGGGTCTTTGACAAGATGACACTTATCACCAAAGCTTCAGTTAATGAAACCCTTGAGTGGTTTCTGCGTTTGACATATTTTGACATTTTTTGAAATCACATCCAGCAGGTTTTTTTTACCCCACGATGTTCTTTATGAGAAAAAAAATCCATCTATCTTTAAAATGACTACTGAAGTACTGCAATATTATTGGAAAAAATTAAAGAAATGCTGACTGTATTGAAGACGGGGGAAAGAGAATCTGACTTTCTTCAAATGCAGAAATTACAAGCTGGATGCACAGTATTTAAATTGAGGGGATGCCAGTGCTAACACATATTCAGGAAGAGAGCTCAGACTTCAGGCACATTTGCTTTTAGTCTGCTTGCTCTGAAAATGCCCTCAAGTGTTACAGGAAGTCTGTCAAACATGACTGCAGCAAATGTTTACTCTTAAGTGGACTGCCATTGCTATTCTTATTTTTTTAAATCTTATCCATGCAAAAATTATCATAAAGAATTATGGAAGGCTTGTCATTAATGGGATTTAAATATTACAGTTTATAGTATAACATATGCCAGTGAAACTAGCTTTGCTAAATTACCTTAACAGAATCTATTTTTATTTAGGAACCTGTTCTTTTAAGTTTGAAATAATGAGAACAAATAAAAAGATAACTTACAGCTATAAACCTTGAGCAAACCTGCTGTACAAAAGACACCAAATTATGTGCAAAAATGAAAGAAAATTAGGATACAGAAAGAGAGAATGAACAATTGCTGGCCTAAAAGTAGCTCTTAGGGGCTGATGACCCAAAAACATCACAATAGCTCTCAGATCACTTTAAATGCTGCTTTGTAGCAATGTGGCACCTACCATGTAAAACAGAATTACAAAGGGTCAGAAGAGACAGAAGATTTAGAGATCACTAATTCGGAGCGGTTTGATATTTACTCTTTAGCTTTCCTGAAAGCCGAGGGAAATTATTATGGATTCATATATTTCAATCTCACACAGCTCTATTATTGTTCATTTTTTTTCATTCAGAGCTCAGAGAACAATTAAAACAAAAAATACAAAGCAATCTAAATAAGGATATTCCTGAACTCTACTAGACCTACAAGGCAACACTTAGATTTCCAGTTCCTAGCCGGGTGGTCCCTCCCAAAGATTTTTTTTCAGCACAAGTGGGAGGTCACCTTGAAGATTTCACGGACAGGGATTGTATTATATACGATACGTACTCCTGAAGAGTCTCATTGTGTTGCAATGCAATTTTTATTTAAAACCTTGCCCTCCCATGACTCTGCTGTAAGCATTTCCCTTGGCTCCCTCAGTCAAAGTTTAAGGTGGCAGAGCAAGTACCATTTGTATTTCTGCCCTCCTGAAACCCGAAGACAGGGATAATAAAAGATGGTATCTTCTGAACCAAATAAATCCTGAATCACAAAAGAGTTAATGATTATTTCTCTAGCTTTAGAGGATTTGTTTTGTTTAAACTGAAACTGTTTCCCACAATACTATAACCAAAATCTGCAACATCCTACCGAGTCTTGGGTTCTTTCTGACATAGTTTCATTTTCCAGTTTACACTCACGAGGACTTCTAGCAATCCATGCTGCAAAATATTATTAAAGTAATAGTATGTAAAGGTGTATTACACGGGGTAGAGCAGTGCCGTAGCACCCAGATGCTTCTGAGAGTCTGACAAAGTCATCTAGAACTAGCCACATTCAAAAAGAACTAGGCACATTCAAAAAGTCATCAGGAACCCCAATGACAGCTTAAGTAGGCCCACATTTGTGTTTCTGTATTACAGATGTTTAGTTATATATTTGAATTTCACTGGCTTTGTTAATGCAATAAGGATGAGGAAGAATGTCTTTGACTTTGCATGGTGCAGTGTTTTGTCTCATTTGTCTTAAAATAGTCACTCAGCACTCTGAAGGCATCACAGGTGTAGGGAATGCAGAGCTCTGCTGTGTACTTGGAAAAACTGGAAACGAGCATATAGTTCACAGGCCATCCTGTAATCTGAAAGCATGAGTGTTTGGATCCACAACGCTTCATTCTAGAAAGT
The DNA here is from genome assembly GCA_013398735.1 of Nothocercus julius. NCBI lineage: Eukaryota > Metazoa > Chordata > Aves > Tinamiformes > Tinamidae > Nothocercus > Nothocercus julius. Next base: position 148,528 of record VZSV01000106.1, read on the forward strand.
TTTAAAACTCAAATTTAATCTTTCAAATCATTGGATATGATCCCAGTCAACAGAACTGTTTAAGTACTGTACCACACAATGTGATGTGTAATTATTTTCTGACAGTATTTACCAGAAATCTGGGTAGTTTTCATACTTCTGACTGGTAGAAAACATTTAGCCTATTCCAGTAAAAAAGATACCTGTCAGTATATAGCAGATTGGAACCCACATACTGAATAATCTTCACTTGCTCAGTCAAGCAAGCTTAGAGAGGAGGAAAATTTCTTGTATAGCCTCAAGTACTAAAATGCTTCTCAATTCCGTTAAACCTAATAAATATTGCAATGACCGTATCAGGAATAAGATCATACCAAGCAAATCAATTCCCTGCTTTATTATATTTTTCTGCCTACAACCCAGCGGCCCAAATTTTATTCAGTTACTACTCAGCCTTCTGTCAAACAGATCTTCCATTATCATTGCCTGAGTAATGGATGGTTTGATCTGGATAGGGAACATGACATACACGGATTCAGCATGGTAACGATTTGCCTGTCATACTACCGTCACAGAGACAGGATGGATCTGAGCTCACTCTCATCATTCACTTGCCCTAGCCTTGTTCCTCCCAACCTGCAAATCCAACAACTCCAGCCCTTGGGGACAATTTGGAACTCCCTAGAACTGCAAACACCCCTTCTTCCATGCACTGTAGAAAGGAAATAATATGCAGACTACGGATCTGCATCTTGATTTCCTCCCTTCTCTTAGCAACACCCCCTTTCTGTATCTTCATCTATGACGGTCATCTGACCGATAACCACAAGCCGTGCAACCTACCTCTATGCAAAGGGCGCCTTTAGGCTCCCTCACACCTCAAGGCTACTACTAGTGTCCTCTCTGCTGTCACCCTTCTCCTGGCCTTTCACCTTACTGAATACCTGATTGTGACCATGACAGCACGCGTTTCTTCCAAGCTGTCCTTCTCTGCATGAGCTACTCTCTTGCCCTACCTTGCTCTGGAACCTTTGCTTTTTCCACTATTAAAGAACATAAAGAATTAAAGAACATATTAAAGAACATAAGCAGTAATAGCTGAATTTAATAGCTGAATTTTCCTCATGCTTATAAGAGTCAGTTTTAACTTACACTGAAAAAAAATCAAAAAAGGAAAGTTGAAATTTTGTAAAAAAAAAAAGTTAATGAAATTACAGTTTTTTGCTGACAGGGAAAAAAAAGAGGAAAGGGAAACCAGCAAGCCACTGTCACATATCATTAATGATCTACAACAGCCACCTCCAATTCTACTACTTCCAATTTCTATGCATCTTCTAAATAAATAAATAAAAATAAAAAAAAAATAAAAAAAAAATGGGGGGCATGCATACAGTTTAACAGTTTACCAGAGATCTTCACTTTGGTTCAAACCGGCCTACTCAAGCGCCAGGCCAAATACTCACTCCATTCCTTTTGACCTGCCAGACCCAGATCAACAAACCTGTGACCCATGAAACAAGGCTGCAGGACTACAAATAGAGGAAACCAACCACAACCTCTTCTTTTGATCCCAAGAGGAAAGGGAACATGGGGAAGACAACCAAAGCTCCACCAAGCAACAAAATGGTTAACAGCAGATTCGGAAAAGTTATAACCTTTTTTATTCTATTGCTGTGCCGCTAGACACAGATAGAGAGATGAGTCTACAAAGCACCATCCATTAAAAAAATGCCAACTTTACAAAGGCGTCCAGCTGCAATAAGACCTACAAAAAAAAATCATTCTGTTGGCCTAGGTTCTGGGCCAACACAATGGGAAGTCTGATCAAAATCACTATTTGTTTTTTTTTGTTGTTTGCGCCTCCCCGCCCCCCACACACAGTTATTTCATTTTCCAGCCCTTCTTACTGTATGAAAGCAGTAGTATCAAAGGTCTGGGTGCAGTGTGAGGCGCTCTGTGGTTTTTGGGAGTTGCAGAGAAAGCTGGGAGCCCACTAAACAGGAAGAATCAGGAACCACGCACAAATGCACAAGAGACACTGCTGGAGGTATCCCCAATCTCTCACAACACTGACTTGCTAATCCATGGCATATTATGATTATGCTATTGACAATTATCACCTGTCCCCAAGACTTTTGAACACAGATCTCCTTTTAATTTTTATATTCATTTTCTTGGTGGCTGGGAATTTTATAACTCGGAAATGCCATTAGGCTCTTCCAGTCATCAAGTCACACTATCTCCCCTTTTCCACGTATCTCTGTATCTTTGCACAACATTGTTAAAAGCACCAAAAAACTGAAGGCCACAAGGTTATAAATGAAACATTACAAACATTTCCAATGAATTACTTTAAAGCCTGTTTGAAAACTAACTCAGGATTCACCAGCATCCCCACAGGATATTTATAGCCTACGCACATTCTAAATAGAATATTCAATCTAATGGAACACATAAGGATCTTGTATATATTCATGTTTTGGCACAGCAGTGACAAAATGAAAGTCTTCACCTACTCTGAAATCTTGTCTTAAGACCCCTCAGCCAAGAACAACAAGCAGGAGACTGTTTTCAAAGATCTGATGTCCTTAGTTCAACCGCTTAGACTTAGCATCCACTGAATTTCATAGTGCTCAAAGGTTTATTATAAAAGCTTTTCTCAGGAACGAAAGTTCAAGGTTGCCTTTTTCTCCCTACTATAAACCATTCTTCTAACTCCAACTGGTCTCTCCAATATCTCTTAATGCCTCCCCTTTGACACCTCCCCAAATGCATCATTTTTCCTCAATCATTTTAACGAAAGACTTCTGACACCCTCATTCTCTCCCCTCTTCATGATTCTACTTTGACTAAAAGTTCTTCAGGTCAGGGTCTGCCTCTTTGTTCTATGCTTGTACTTTATTTTATACAAAGGGGTCTGGATCAACAACTAAAGGTTCAGAGGCATCAATGTAATAAAAATACTAATAATCCTTCTAACAGGTTGCAGGTTTCTGGTAATGACGTTTTTGCTTTTAGTACTCACTGTTAGCTTTCTGATGATCCTTACGCTACTTATTTACAACTATCGTAAGACTTATTTTACAACAACTACAGTCTAACAGAATCTGTTACTGAAGGTGGACCTCGCATTTTGACACGGATTACAAAGCAAACATTAACTTAATTGCTCTGGTAAATCAGTGACCATTTTATAGGTATGTCTGATGACATGGCAATTATGGTGAAAAAAGAGGAGAAAAGGAACCAAAGAAAAACATAGGCAGTCATTTCATTGTTTACAGAAATCACTAAATCCTACACCTGGGATAATGCCTGTGTTTGGGGGTTAGCACAATAGATTATATATCTGAATTAGAAACAAGCAAACAGGGCAGTGATGCTGTTGAAAGCCTCAGAAAATACAATGCACAGAGAAGGAATAAAAGACCTGAATCTCCATGGCCCATATTGAAGTAGTAAAAGAGATGTGTTCAACAAAATATATCAAATGAATCACTTAAATGGCAGATTACTTCCACTCATTATTTCAGGTTTTCAACTTGTAATGGCCTATAATTAAGTAGTAAATATTTAGGTTAGACGTTAAAAAAAAATCCCTTTTATTCCAATTATTTTCAGGGCCTCATTTAAAAATTACATAAGCTCCCAGATAATGAAAGGGGGATCAAGCCCGCTATAAGTTCTCACATATGATCATAACAGAAAGAGATACTGTTTCATCTAAAAACCACCAGAAACAGAGTGTCTCTGTGTAACAAAATATGTGAGCTGATTTTGGGTAATACAGGAAAAAAAAAATATATAAAAAACATACAGGAAGACACGCAACATAGCAAAAGGCGAAAGTGCTCTTACTTACATGCTCCTAAAACAACCAGGGAGACTCCACAGCTGTAGGTATTTTCACACCACTTGTAGTCTCACTCTTTGCGAACAAGCTGGCATCACACAGACTGAATGTGGCAGGTATCTTCATGTATATATTCATTTAATGTAGCTTTATAGCCATATATTCTCTACTTGTGTAATCAATAAACACCAAATGAAGTTGCCCTCAGTGAAAATGACTGAATTTGCTTCATGTCTTGTTATGCAGCCTTTACAAAAAAAGGAACTGTTTAATTCCTGCATAAAAAAGGCTTTTTTGAAACTATATACTTCTACCACATTTTCTGAAATTTTCCTTCAATAATCCAGACAGAATTTCAACATAAATCTTTTCTTTCCACTAAATTCCATATGAGCACACAGTTTAAGAGTGAGTGTGTGGGGTACACATCTTAACACATAAACTGAGCTTTCTAAAGAAAAACAAGCATTATTCATCTTACTACATTAAGGATAAAAACAGAGAGCAGGAGAAAGGTATAAAACTGTAATGTAATATTTCAGCATTCATAATGGAAACAACTAGGATAAATGCAAAAAAAATCCCACATCAATTAAAATGCTGTAGGATGGAAGCCAATGTTTTGTAGCTTTTCAGATTTGTATATGTAATTTTCCATTTTCTAGATCTCTGTTAAACTACAGACTAAATCCAAAACTATATACATGCAACATCACTGCTGTTGGAACCTCATCCTTCACAGTTTGTAACTTTTTATTAAAATTAATAATAATTATACATGGGTTGTTTGCTTTTAGTAGAGAGAAAAGCTTGCCTGTGTTTAATTAGGTTTGACTGTACATGGTTGCAACTAGTCTACGAAGTGCTCATTGTAGGAAAAGTGATGTAGAAATATGCAGGTCCCACTCCTGCTGCTGTTATTTCTTGTCTAGAGACAGCTTTCTACAAGACTAAATTCAACGTGACAGTGTCTGTCTGCACTGTGACAGCTATAGCACTACAATAGGAAAAACAGAAATTCATTTTAGAATGAAAATTAAAACATGTAGAACAGCATTAGGGAATATAAAAATATTTTTAAAAATTGGCCTTCCCTTTTTCACAAATGTTTCTGCACATGTTAATTATACTCAATTTCCCTCACCCTACCGTTATTTTAGTGATTTTTGTGTACTCTGAGCTGGGCAAATAACTTATTTCCCAGATTTATGGAAGCTTTCCTTTTGTCAGCTTTTGAAACTTTTCCTTTTTCCTTTTGGAAGCTTTTTCCTTTTTTACACTTACATTAAAATAAAATGTTATTGTTTGATGATAAATTATACATTATTGTGATTTGATTTTGAGATTCTAAAATGTATGCAAACAAATTTAAAGTTAGCAAGAAAACCTTGAAGTGAAAAATAAAAAAGAATTTAATCTGTTTAGCACTTCAGTTTTGATTGCTTTTAATGAGCAAATATGTCAAAGAGATGAATCTGCTAATCTATACCTATACTTCTTCTTTCAATACTATACCCCTGAGAAGAAGAGATGGAAAGAAAGCCCAGGGACAGAATGTTTGCTTTGCTCCAGTAACGTTCAAAATTCCTTCTTCCTAAATAGAGTAAAAATCTTTCAGTAGCCTTTGCCAATGTTGCATGTTACTTCTGGTCAGGTACCTATTCACTCGTCATAGCAAAAGAGGGATGAATATGCATAATGATCAAGAAAATCATTAACTCATGCATGGTTCATTCATTTGGTAGACTGAGATAACATAACTTTTTAAAATCATAAAAGTGAAATAACAAAACTAAAGAGTTATTAAAAAAGGGTTTAGACTGAAATGCATGTCTCAAAATAAGCAAGCACTGACTGTTCCACTTGAGAAATTTGTTCATCTTTCAAACATTGCCCTTCATAAAACCCTTCTAAAATCTTTGCATGTGGAAATGACAATGCTTCAAAACAAATTTCCACTTTTAATTTCTTCCATTTTTCATTTTCCGAAGTTAAGCAAAGATGTTCATTTTACAGAGGACTGTGCCCATGCTTCTGCCTTTTCCTTATAATCTAGTCAAAAAATCCCTTAATACTATGAAGAATGAGAAAGTATCTTGTGTACACTGCCGCCACGTACAAAATGGGCACAGAGAATTTCAACTGTCAAATAAACCATAAAACATCATAGGCTGCGAGAAGAAACCTGTCACGCAGAACTGCTCAAATGGTTAATGCTTAGCAAGCTTAGAGCAGATGCAAGCAAGGTGTTAAATGGAACATGTTGCAAAACCTAAAATCCTAACTACCATTTATAGTGTTCATTACACTTAATAAGGAGTTTTATGCCATTGTTCCATTAAACAATGGAATAACCTTCTATGAAAGGTTACACAAGATCAATAGCAGTAAGAGTATTTGAGACAGGAAGAGAAATTAGTAGGAAATCTCTTCAAATGAGTTAGATAATTTGAGTAAAAAAAAAAAAAATCAAAGCCATGAAGATTAATTTAAGAACCAACAACTAGTCTATTAATCTGCAGGCTCGGAATGTTACCCCCTAATATCCTTACTGAATAAAAACAGTATTAGTGAGAATAAAACTACATACATCTTTGTGAGATTTTGACTCTTACTTAAATTTATCCTATTTTGTTTACTTAATATATTTTACAAGATATATTATCTAAATTAGATGAATTTAAAATTTTAAATGGATATACTTCAGCTCTTACTTTGAAATTAAACCAGAAATAGACTTTAAAAATTACATTGTAATTGAAAAATATATCCCCATTTTGATGTGGGTGAATGGTGAGAAAAGCCTTTAATATAAAATCAGTCCTCTAAATGTCTCTTACCAGTGGAGAGAGGGAGTGACTTCACTTATATATCTCTGTATCTTATATATCCACATATATATTTTATTATTGAAGTTTCAATGATTAAAACACATTCAGTTGTTTTCTAATCGTGGTATGTCCCATTATGAGGAATAAATTCTAATTTCTGATTCAAATATTATAAACATACTATTAAAATATAATAATATAATCACCACATTTTCAGGTATAAAATGCATGAATAATCCATGTTTAAAATACAGTATATTCAAATACAGAAACAAGAACCGTATTTGAAGGGAACCCTACATCCTGCCTTTTTTTTTTTTTTTTTTTTTTTGGAAATTGGTATTTGCCTCCTCCCCAAAATAAAACTCCAGTGAATAAAGTTACACAAGTATCTATTTTTGGATGCTTAAAAGATGGTATTTATCCTTTTAAATTTTATGTTATAGAAGTACACAAATCATAATCTATGTCAGAAAACACTTTCTTGGGGTGCATTTTCAGACTTCCGATTTTTAAGTTTAAATCATTCCACCTTTAGGTTAAAACATTAGAAAAATGATGTATATGCAACCATAATTGCTAAACACGCATACCTATTACATATAATTTAGAAATAAAAAAACAGTATTTTGAGCAGGTGGACCTTTAAAAAGTATTCCTAATTATTCTTAGACTGTTAAAATTATTTTAATTTTGCATCTCAGCAGATACACAGTTGTACACTTGAAACAGGTGTTCATCAAAAGGAGATGATAAAGAGATACTGCATTCTAGGCTTGGAATCTTGCCTGCATGGTGTGATGACAGATAAATTAGAAAAATCCTGCTAAACATCTCTCTACACTTCAGAAGGAGATTACACCTTTTTAAAAAGGCAAAACATGCAGTTCAATTACTTATTGTCTTAGCATGTGGTTGTGATGAAAGAAGGAGACTTAAACATCAATAGAGCTAAACTAACTTCCCAGATGGGCTTCAGAAGAGGGAAACCTTCAGCAATCCACCTGCACATAAAGCAAGTTTCTTATTTTTGAAATGAAATATATGTTTCCCCACCCATCCATTCAAATTGTCGCGTTATCTTAAATGGCTATTTGACGCACACCTCCTCTATTTTTCTCCTTAAAAAGAGGACAAAATGTAGAAATAAGTTATTGTGTATAGAATTACTTGAACACATTTGTCTCCATTCTCTCATCTATTTAGTATCTAAACATCAGTGTAATATATTCAGTTTACATGTATCTTTTTATTTAATGTAGAAGTCATAGCAGAAGTGCTTAATCACTGAAAAATAGTCATTAATACTCTCATATACACACACACGAGACACACCGATTGCTTTCCCAATAATCTGGAACAATTTGGACATTTTTGTAGCAGAAGCATCCCTCTCTTCTTGGCTTTTTCCATGAGACACTTCCTGCCATTTCCCATTCACCCTCTGAGATCTATACAACTGTGATCTGAACACTTCTTTATGAACCCTCAGGTTGAATGGAGAAATCCTGGAGTAACTTCAATATATCCACTAGGATACCGCAACATTTATGAAAAAGAGTGACCTCAGAAGGGAAAAAAGAAACCTGCTAAAGGACAGTGCTGAAAATCTAAGCAAATTGTAACCTAATTTGGTGTTGATTCCCCGTGATATGACACTTCATGTATTCAGAATTGATCACCAGAAAAAAAGAAAAACTCTTCACAGGTCAAAGTAGCTTCTGTAAATGAACTAAGAAGCGTAAATTAAAATAAATTACCTCATTTTAGCATGCAGAAACTTTACTACTGCTGTTGATCTGTTAGACAGAAAACAGACAGCTCAAATTTTTGATTCCAACCTTGCCTAGCCTAAAATCATGAACACGAAAATTATCAGGAGAAGAAATAAAGATGAACAACATTTCCGAAAAAGAAATGGTACAGGTACCACAGAATGTTTCCTCCTTTCCATTTTTGAGCTTATCTCCATTAGCTGTAGCTCCCTGTTTAAGAGGAGGTCAGCAGCAATCAATTAGATTCAATGCTCAAGTTACAGACAAGATGCCAACACAGCCTCAGTTGGGCAAAATTTGGATGCCCTTGATTTAAGCTTTCTAAGCCTCTACAGTTCCAGTGTTCAGGAGATTAATATAATTCCCACAGCTCTTTTCAGATTTTTTTTTTTATTTGATGCTCACCACATTATTAATAGAATTATACAAAGCCCCACTGCTTTGGCTCCCACTATTTCACAGAACAAGATACACTTTACACAAACTCTCCCCAAACAGGATCAAAATGACACCATCAACCTATTCCTGCCTTATAACTAGGTGGTGCCATTGTAAAGGTAGCTCTTTCATGTTCAGCTTCTCCCTATAAAACATGCTGCTCTCTCTATGTCATCTTTCTCAATAGGAACATGAGATTTCCTCCATATTCATTTGCTGCTCAAGTTGCTTTTGAAAGTACTAAATGGTAAAGCTGCCCCTTCAGACCAAAGGTAATTTCTTCTGACGGTGAGGAACCAAATTCTGCCTTTATCTAGTTTTTGCTGCAGGAAATTTGACTAACATTTTCATCGCACTCAAGCAAACATGTATTCTGTAGTATCTCTGATTAACAAGAAATGAAGACTTCCAGAATGAGAAGCAGTACAAAACTTAGAGAAAAGGAAAAGCATTGCTTAGATGGATGTATAAGTGGAGGATGACCAAGAAATAAAGGGGGCAAGCGCTGAAGGCCAAAATTCAGGTCATAGTTAAATCCGAATTCTCTATTTTTCCATATCTCTTATTCTCTCGTGCACTTGAAAATCCATTCCTATTACTCCCTTCTACCAACTCCCCTACAAGGGACAACCCCACTCTGCTCCTGTCTTTCATGGTACAATCATGTTTATGCAACTCCTTTCCTCTTCTGTTCTCGCTACCTATATAAACACTTTAAGTGACTTTCTCCTGGCTTCTCCACTCTTCCTACCGGCACACAAAGCTCTTAGCTGCTAAGTTAGCGAGTTCACACGGCAGCAAGGACACAGCCAGACAGCAACGTAAACTGCATTGACAGCCAGCGACTAGCCAGGTTTTGTCCCTGTATCAGCAAGGCTGCTGGGATAAGCACCCCTCTTTCTGTTCAGTGCCCACTTCTGTCTCAGGCCACCAATCCTAGTCACCAAATAGGCTGCCACTTTTATATCAAGTTCATTATTAAAAAGAAAAAAAACCCACAACATCACAACTTTCAGCAGTGTTTCTAACCATCAGAAAGGAAGTGCTTGAAAGCCATTGCTTACTAAATATCAAACCAATGACAGTAAATCTATTCACCTGGCACATAAATCTGAAAAAATAAAATACAGGTAAGTGTTCTGTGTTTTAAAATATATGTGCACATGTGTCACAGAACACTGATCCACTATGAATCCATTTTTAATAAAGTTTGTTAATCAGTACATTGATGTTAATAGAAAACTGCAAACATCCTCCACCACGTTGAAAAGACTGCTGTACTTTCAAATACTGTGATAAGATACATTAATGCAAGAGCTTGGCTTAATACTCTTCCACAAACAGCTTCTGATCTGCAAAATAAGCAAGCATTACATCCACCAATTCGATCTTTAAAATACTCCATTCTCAGTTTAGGATTGAGGTGATTGAGAGTCACCCATTCAAAAATAATAGACAAATAGACGTGCCTCTTGCAACCTATTGGAGAGCTGCAGTGGCTCAGAAAACTGTTCCTCTATTATTCTTGTTCAGGGCACATGTAACTGAAAAT
>VZSV01000106.1:159029-213254 GCA_013398735.1 Nothocercus julius
TCCAGCTTTCTATTTCACCATCATTTCCAGAAAAAAAAATAAAAATAAAATAAAAAAGGCTCTTCTGTCCTAAAAGTGCTTCATAGCATATGAAGTGAAAAGGCTACGAGTTTATGCATGTCATTAGACAGCTTTTAAAGTGTTGTCTTGCTCTATATATAGTGGCACAAAGAAAAAAAAAAACAAGTATCATTGCAAGTTTTATATAAATTTATCTCACACAAGGCTGCAGCACTCTTGAAACAGTCCCCAGCACCTCTGCCTAGCATCTTCTGTGCTAGTAGTCACCTATCTGGCTCTTTTCATCAAACAGTTTTAGTAGGATGTTAAGAATAGACGATTAAGAGCCTAATGCCTGCTGATTTCACAAGGGCAGCAGTTAGAGTAGTATTAAGGAGTTTAAAAAGACACAGCCTCCAAAGAGATACATAATGTTGAGCAGATGCTCTCTTTATTTGCCAAGTCTTTCAGTCGTTCTCCTCATTTCATTTGTTTCCTCTTTCCCAAGCTGTTTTTCCTAGATATACTTGTTGCTACACAGCCTTCAGATTAAAAATTGCCTTCTCTTTGTGAAAATAGAAACATGAAGTTTTCTGTTAATATTTCTCATCATAGCAGAGGAAATCCTCTAGTCTGGAGTTTGTACCTATTTCTAGTTTTCAGAGCTTTAACATTTTGGCAGTCTCTCAACTGGCTTGTTCCAAGCTTCATACATCTGGTAAGTCTCCCTGTTTCTTCACAAGATTAATGATCTCAAGAGCCTACTTCTCAGTCTGTAAAAAGATACTCAATCCCCTTCTATTTTTAGGAGCATGGCAAAAGCATGGCACAGATGTTCCACACTTTGACAGGGACTTTCCTTCGCTTCCCATTGAGGAACTGCTCAGAAGATGCTGCTAATCAACAAAGGTAAGAGCTACAGCAGCAGCCAGCAAAATCAGCATGTTGAAATCGGGAACAGAAGGGGGAAGATGCATACAACCAGAGTATGGGTCAGCCTTCTTTTTCTTAGACTTGATCCAAGGAAACAGATGAAGAGAGATATTTTGCTTCTCCTCAAAAAGAAGGAAAAAATCCTCTGGAGAAGAAAATATGAAACTTGAGGAAGTAGGCAAGCTAAAAAGAAGGAAACAAGGAATGTTGAAATAGAAAAGGTTTCAGGTTAGTGAGGTGACGCATATCCAAAATGCATATGCAAATGCATACCTGCATACACTGACTAGAGATTTAGCCATATCTATGGGCATAGGCAACAATTTTGGTGTCAAAGTTCAGAAAGCTTCAGCCATTTCCCTGACGCCTATGAGCTTTTTTAACTGAGAAATCGGTTTGCAGAATTGATTCCTCCTATGCAAAGGAATTAACTGTTCTAACTCTTAAGTTGCTTATTCTAATTATTCTCTTGCAGCTTGCTAAAAGTTGCAATTTAAGTATGGTAAAATAAAAAAAAATATATATATACAAGTGCTTTAATTTTACTTGATGAAAATCTTACTCCATATTATCCATCATCCTAAAGTAATCTTATAGCCCTCTTTTCCTACACTTGAATTTTTTTGAATCCCATAAACTGACTCAAGCTAGATCAATTTATGCCAGTTTGGCATAAGCTTAGAGCACCAAATGTAAGAGTTTCAGATTTAATCATCCACTTTCTAGCCAATAACCGCAGACCTTACAGAAAGGTTTTCCCATTTTCCTTCCAGAATTTATCCAGCCAAAAAATGGGTTTGGTATCTATCTTCACAACAAATATCTACAGAAGGGTGCTTGAAGGTCTTCAGATAAAAACCAAACACCAAATTTAAGAGGAGACTACCTCTGGAACTGACCAGGTGAACCGAGTTCATTTGATCTTCATTAGTTTTTGATTTTTTTCTAATCATATCCTAACACTTTTTAAAATGTCTTTTAAGGTTTTTTTTTTTTTTTTTTTTTTTTTTTTTTTTTTTTTTTTTTATACAGGACACCCCTTTTGCCTCTAAATCCAGATTCTCTGTGCTTGTGCAAGAACCTTCTCCCTTGAAAGCATTAAATAGCTCTCTTGCATCATTTCATTTCACTGATTCTCTAGAAATGCTGAAATTTTAACATTCATTGTATTTTTTTATTTTTATTTTTTATTTAATTATTTTTACAATTCTCAACTCCCCTTCTATTTGTTGTAATGACAGCTAACTCTACAAACAGCTTTAGGAGACCATGAGACCACTCTCCTTAAAGATGCAGCACAAACTTGCACTGTACTTTAGTAACCCTAGAGGGGTTTGAGTGTCATGCTGCTAACAATAAATGAGACAAACATGTCCTAGAGTACTGTTCAGGTAGTGCTTCTTAGCTGGGTTGTTTCGTGATGTTATCATTTTTATAAATGCATAAATATACGTATGACACAATAATGATGAAAATTTGCTTTTAAGCAATTTATGCAGTTGGAAACACTTCTAGAATTTTGATGAAGAGACTGCTTTCGCCTCACTCATTAATAGTATACACGCTATTTAGTTGCGATTTAGCTTGCTGTAATTTTGCTGCTTCTTTAAAGAAAGCATTATTTAACAAGACCTTAATTACACACACTTTTAACCCTACAATCACAAGGGTCAATTAATTTTACCCCAAAGCTTATAGATCCATGGTTGTTAAATAAATAAAATTAAAAAAAGAAATCACAGAGTTAATTTGAAAGGGAAAATAACAGTACAGCCGCATAGGGCCAATAAAATTACAGCTAATCCTTCTGGGAATCCAAATGGCAATAAAGTGAAAGTGAGCACAGATTAACACATCGTAAATCCACTTATTACCCGGCAATGTTTACACAAGGATTTGTCGTTGCCTGTTACCATTCGATCAGCATTTAATTGCACAATTTGCCAAGTTTTTACTGAAGTGGTTCGTTCTATTTCCCACAAATATCATTTATTTCATTAAAGTCCAAAGACATGCTTTAATCAAGGGCCAAAATATGCATTGACATCCTGTGGGTGACAAAAACGAGTGGATTTTTAGGGTTTCATAGCCAAGACTTAGCAACCTATGAACAAGACTCTGAAATATCTAAGGAAAAGCTTCAAGTGCAAATGATCTGGTGCAGGGAGAAATCTTGTGCGCTTTTAAAAAGCTATTTGATTGAGTCCAAAACAGCTTTTTCCTTACTGCTCACTTATAATAACACAACCCACACTCACATGGAGGCCAACAGCCAGCAAAAACATATTTCCATTTTAACGCCTTTAGATGATCAAAGCATCAGCTTAATATAATCAGCTCAAATCCATTTACCAGTGAGCCTACCACTGTGCCCAGGGACTGTTTTCCTTTCCAGCCCTATCTATTCTGGAACAGGTGCTATAATAGTAAATTAATTAGTCTGTGGAGATGCACCTTGTTCTCCATCTCCACAGGCCTCTTGTGGGTCACGGCCTTAAGGAAAATGCCATCTGGGCAGAGTTTCCCCTGGAGGAACAATCAAAGCCTACAGATTGCAGACTACAGAGGAGGGTTCATATGACAATTAACCTTATTAGCCTTTTTAAAAAAATAAATAAATAAAAATGATAGTGTGTCAACATGTTGGCTTTATAAATAATCTGCTTCACAAAATCATCAGTGCAACTAATTCAAAGAAATGACTCCTATGTAAAAATCCTCTAAAGAAAACTGAGATCTCCTTGCCCTGTAAATATACAAGTAGAAGCATATTAAATAGTCATTTACATACATAGAAAGGTATCTCACACAACAATTCTAGAATATTTAAAACTTTCATGTACTTTAAAAGATGGATTATTTTTCCTGGGACAATTCCTATACAAATCCAGAGGGAACCAAGCTATTGAAGTGTTGTGGTTCTCTTTTTGCCAAATAACCAAGTATCAATGGAATGAGAACTAAAGGCAACATAGTTCATAACAGATTATATCTTCCCTCTTCATAAATATTTAAGGCTTTGAGGTTTAATTTTTAGGCATTAAAATTTAGGCCTGAATTTTAGGGTTTTTTCATAACAGAGAAGAACAAATGTAAATTGGGGAATTTGAATAGAAAAATATTTCAGAAGGCAAAATCTGTACACAGTAAAATTCAGTGCATATTTTCACTGTCAATCTGGCAAAGAACAGATACTAAACAGCATACTAAAAAAAACATTATGCTGAATTCTTTATTATTTATTTTTTCCAAGAAACTGTGCAAGGAAACTTACTGTTAACATGGAAAGGATCGAAGTAAAGTCAAAGCAGACAGTCACGGAAAATTCCAATATTGACTTATTTCTAAGAAGCACAACTAATATTGAAAAATATATTTTAGTACTTCAGAACCTATGATAAGTATCCTCAAATAAAAAGCAGTTCTCATTTTTCAGGAAAAGGATTATCTTGAATGATCAGCCAAATTTTTGGAAACTATTTACCAAGAGATTTCTTTTAAGTACCATCTCAACAATCTACACACATCATGTGTTATCTGACGTGCTATGTGTGTGATTATTCTTAGTCATACACATTCCTGCAGCTAACCTACTGAAAACATGAGCAAAACATTTATTGTTAACTCTTAATTTCTCAAATCTTTCCTATTTATTTCTCCCAAGGTGCAAATAAAAACACCACACTGCTTTCTGTCCAAAAAAGTCAAAATACTAAATATTTTGATTATATAAATATCTACACATTTATGCATTTAAACTACACATTTGGTTCTGACCTTTAGCTTTCTGATTTTCTATATTACATAGCTGCCCATGACTACTAGCAACTGACTTGCTTCTGCTGAAGACTGAAGTCAATGAACCACCATGTAGTAGAAAACTTTTTCACTTCTGAAACTACTTTTAACAGGTACATGCTATGATGTAATTCTTGGATGTGCCGCATCTTGTGTGTGTTCATACAACAGCTGCATCCACAATATTCTTCAGAAAAGAGAAGAGGTTGCCAATATATAGGAAAGGGTCATTCCCACCTCTGCTTTTATCAGCTTGAAAAGACAGAGACAGTTAGCCAGGAGCCAGGCAAGGAATTTTCTTCCTAGGCTGGCAGAGTTTACAACTGGAAAGTCAACATAACTATAGAGATGTTGTGGTACCCAGTGTTCATTTGAAAGAATTAAAATTACAGAACTTGTCCCTGCAGTTATCATATCTTTAGATTTGTACTGATACTTGGACCTTGCATCTTTGAATATGCAATTTTGTCTAAAACTGTCAAATAACTGCATCTTTTCTAAAAAATGCTTTTTAGATTAAGGGGAATGAAGCTAAAATTATTGAAAAATTCTCCAAAACACTCTCAGAACTTAAAACAATAGTTACAGTTTTAAGCTTTTTGAGCTTATTTTATAGCTATTTGTCAATTTTGAGTTCTGGGCTCAGTTAAAATAAGACAGGAAGGCAGAGAGAGAAACTACTGCTATTGGAAGACCTATCTAAGACAACATAAAGAGTCAGCTGCTTTTACGTTTAAAAAGTCAAAAAACACTGAAAGAAGGAATTTTACAATAAAACAATACAGTGAAGAGTCAAGTTTCTAGAGGGACATCATGTACACCTAAGAGTCCAAAAGAAACATGAAACTGCTAAACTGAGTCCTGGTTTTCAATATTATCATTGCTACAGTAGCAAATACTACTAGGAATTACTAGAAAATGAACACAGAACATGAGAGCACATGCACCCACAACTTGATCATCCCTCTGAAGATACGCGGTGAGGTCTGGGGAAGGGCGATGAGGACAAGCACAGATACAGAGTGGTTTGTCTGGAACATCTCAGCCTCACTGAGATCTGTGCGACCAGGAATCACAGGGAGGAGAGAACCACAAAAAAAAGCATGTTTACGTAGGCATTTAAAAGCATATTAAATGTACAGAAAGTGTATTTAATGAAAATATTTGTAAGCAGTACTTAAATAAAGGAGGTATGTTATCAATCATTACCTAATTAAATTGCATAATTAATCACATGGCAGGTATGGAGGTTTTGATTTTCAAATAGAAAAAGCAACTCAATACATTAGTGGAAAAACCTGGATACAATGCAGCAACAACCTGGATACAATGCCTAAGCACCCATTTGCTTGTGGAAAAAAGTCACATACGTCAGATCGTTTTCTCTCTCTTTCTTTTTCTTCTCCCCCTTCCCCCCCGCCAATTAGCTACCAAGTGCTAGCAGGAATATGATGCTGGGCTAGATAGAGCTGACCCATCACATGAAAAAGTGTTACCTGTGTGTTTCCTAATACAGAGATAATGGTAAGAGTCCTTCCACAAATGTCAGAGATGATTCCTATTCAGGAAGAAGAGGGAAATATTCAGCAAGGCCTAATGAGGCCAGCCTCCCTACACACTTTCTCTGCAGGAAAAGAAAGGAGATGAGCTCTAGGGCAGATGTCTCAACATGTCTCCACTGACAACAGAAGACGACAAGGGACTTCAGTGCCACCGGTAGCCTTCGTATGTTCCTACATGTATACTCTGTCTCTAATGCTCAGGATTCCTTGAAATAAACTTATGAAAGGTATTAAGATGTGGTATTCCATGGCCTGAATATTCAGTGAAAAAGACTAGCAATTTCTAAATTTGTTCAAGTTACCAGCATATTCTGCCTGATCTGGCTCAAGAGGTGCTAAGATTGGGGGTATTTTCCCAAAGTCAACATTTTCTGTACAGGTCTCTAAAGCAAAAATGCAACATGGTTACTAAAGCACTTGTATGTGTATTTTGATAAGTTTTTCTCTTTAAAAGGAAAGGAAAAGAATCTGTACCTCCACAGTGAATGATAATTAGCAATATTAATGTTTATTTGCATGAGGAAGAAAGTATTTGCGTAATTAGAGAGAGAGACCTGAACCACTGACAGAAAGTGGAAAAATTTCTGTGTCTTATTCCTCCATTTCAGAATTCTGTGCATCTAATTTCACACATATTTAGCATCTTGGCTTGGGGGTATTAGTGTATTTGGTGATGAGATGAAGGCAGCCTAATGCAGGCCTGGCAAGAACTCCCTGTCAGCAGTTCTCTTGGGTCCAGAGATCAGCATTCTTAAAATATTAGGATTTGATAGAGTTAACAGCGGCCCCTCAAGCAGATGGCTTGGAACACACTGTCAACATTGCCCCTGATTGCTGCAAACAGATCCTTGTTACTCTGATAGCCCCTCGGGGACCCTGGCAAAGCACTTTCCAGCCTCAGCGAGTTGCTCCTCGGGCCTGGTTAAACCGGGAGGATGCACAAGGCTTCAAAACGCAACCACCCTGCACCCCACCTTCTCAACCGACTGTCACACAGAAGGGCACTACAGGATTTTCGGCTGCTACATTTTACAGTGCTCACTGTAGCCTTATGAAGGGAGACTTATTTAATAGTTTTTCCTTTTTTAAGGGTTTAAACGATCACACTGGGCTACAGCAGAGTCAGCTTCCCTCGCGCAGCTTCAGCTCTCCTGCCCACCTACTCCTTGGCAAAACACTTGGTGCATTCAGAGAATATTTTGAATATATGAAATAGGAGCTTATGTATTACATATTCATTAGCCATGTTAGCTGTGCTTCCTAAATAGATATGAGTCAGACTGGAATCATAGTTAACACGCTGCAAAAACCTTCTACAAACTTGTTCCAAATTCTTACTTACTAAAGTTATTTGGTATCTTAAACTGTAGTGTAAACTGGCAACAGGAAAGAAAAAAAGAGACCAATTTATCTTCCCAGCTGGAAGTTATTCCGCAAAGCAATTAACTGCTTTAAGAAGGATTAATATCAGTTTAGAATTAGGGATAAAGAACTGGTCTAAAAAACAGAACTGACAACTTTTTATGCTGACCCTCATGTAGGGCTTGAACAGAATAGTGGGGCAAAGCTTCAAACGAAAAACCACGACACTTGCTCCTCATCCCCTCCTCACCAGCTGTGATTATACCTGGGACAGCAGACAGATTTCCATGCCACTCCCCCAGTGCCTGGGCTTTCATCACAGAGGTTACAACATCTGCTTCTTAATGCCAGTTATAAGCTCCAGGTGACACTGCTCTATAACAGACATCTTATGTCTTCTTTAAGATGGGATCCTTAGAGGACTCCACAGACTTCTGAAGCCTTTCAGGAACACACGAAGTGTCAAATCTGAGCCACAAAAGTTAAGACTGCTCAGATCTCCATTAAGACTGAGATGTCAGAGCAGCAATGCCCGGGGAGCCACCTTTAGCTGCCCCGAAGCACCATGGGGGGAGAGGAAACACTTGGCTCTCTCTTGAAAAGCACCATGACCCAGGCCACAGACACAAGCTCTAACCCCATCTCCTACCCTAAAGGAGAGCAATCTCTTTGCCCTCCCTCCCTCAACTCTCCTTCAGAAACACTCATAAGAATTAACAAAGAAAGGTATTTTTCTTTCCCATTTTCTTCCTGTACCACAACAGAGTGCAAGCTATTTCACTAAGTCAAAGCCAAAATTAACAAAGCAGATACTTGCATACAAACCTTCATACCTTGTGCACAGTCGGATAAGCAATGTATTTCTTTAAATATCCTCACTGCACATTTAGAAAAGTTATCATCATCTGATGACAGTAAAACAGCTTAATCTGATCTCTGCTGCCTGAATTCTAGTTGTCAATACCCACCAAAAGAAGAAAAGTGACTTTAGCTGAGCTGCTCTGGGGCGATGCCGGCAGAGAGGACAGCTGGAAGGCAGAGTAAGTTATGCAGTTCGGACAGATGGTCCCGCTGCCGCCGGGGTGAGGTTGTATTTGACAGGTTACATGGCAGTTTGCATAGGAGCTACCTCAGTTATAGTCTTTTCATGCAAAGAGTTTAGATTTTGACAATTCCATTTTAACACTTTCAAGAAAACACGTGTTCATCTGCCCTGATTCAAGTTTATCTCTAACTGCAAGTGTTTGGACCCAAGATCCTCTTTTTCTGTGTAGCTGCGTGGCTACAAAACACACCAAACCAGCACAAAGACTCCCACGGTGTCCCGCTAACTGGAATCTCAGCACTGCTCTAATACAAATACAGTATCAGTAGGAACATCATTAAAAAACCTGAAAAAACACATATAACTTCCAGCCAAAAAGAGAGAGGAAAAAAAGAGCAGCTTACAGATAAAGATGAATATCAAAACCTCAAACAAGCGTGGATCTTTTTTCAGGCATTCATTCTACCTGCAATTTAACTTTCAGGTATGGTGTTAGAGGAGCAGGGTTACAGTGTGCATGGTGTCGTGGCATGGGACCGGTCCCCCACGTGCAGGTGGGTGACAACGTGCAGGACCTGCTGTCCCTGCCCCAGCTGTGCCTGGAACCACAGTGGCACCTGGATAACAGCCCCAGGCCCCATCCTGCAAAGCTGCCGCCTGCCCCGCTCCATAATCTCAGTAACCTGCTTGGATGGTGCAAGCAGATTGAAGGGAGAAATAGAAACTAGGAGAAAAGGGAACTTAGGAGGAAAGAGGTAGAGCAGGAGGCAGGAGCAGGAAGGGCCGCTGTGGTGCTGTGCCGGGGAAACACGGTGACAAACGTGTGCAGGATCAGACCTTATGATTTTAATTTAGCCGCAAAGAGACATAATGTTTTTAGGTCATATTAATATGGATAATGGCTTTCATTAGAAAGGGCTGTTGCCTCCTCCTCTATTATATCCTTTCCATGATGCTCAGAACACCTGCACTGCTAAGTGTTTTTTTTATTGGATTTTTTTTTTTTTTAAACTAAGAAAAAAAATTAACAAAGTAAAATTTGTTGACAGTCCTCACAGTGAGCACACTGGGTGTTCTACGCATGGGCTGTCACATTTGCCGTGTTCACTTCTGCAGGTGCTAAATACATGCTGACAACAACATATGTTACCAGTCTTAATTTCTTTTTTTTTTTTTTAACCTTGTAATTAAAGAGTGCTCACAGCTTGGAAAAAAAAATAATACAGGTGAAAGCTGATTGTGCCCTGTGTATTTAAAATTCACTTACCTTTCTCATTCTCTGTTTCATGATTTGGGTATTTCCCTAATGATGCACAGGAAGAAAAAAATTACGGTGGAGGTGGGGAAACAGTTCTGTAGAAGAAGGGATTCTGTTTTCCAAATAGTTGCTCTTTAAAAATACTATCAAACAAATGAGAAAATAGCAGCACAAAAAAGAGGCATTGAATGTCTTCGGTTTCAGCCTCTTCTCCCTTCTGTGTGTGTCTGCACTTGCATTTCTGAGCTCCCTTTTTGTTTTTTTTCTGTCTCCTATTTTAATCTCCTTTGTCCTGCCAAGCATGTTATATGTGGTTTTCCCAAAGGAGTGATTCCTATACATACTGCTATGCAATAGGACTCACCTACTCAGCTATATAGAAGTTACACTTACCCTATTAATTACACTATTATTTTTGCCTTTTTAATACATTACACTATTATTCATTGCAACCTATACACGGTTCTTGAGGCATCACAGTATTAGCAATCTCCACGTACACGAGTTAGGTGAAAGTGTCATATTTGAGTACAATATTCCAGTATGTTTTTCCCTCTATATGCCATGCCAAAATCCCTTTGCTCTACAGAAAAAAGGTAAAGTTTTTATCATAAAATCAATAATTTTTTTTTCTCAAAAATAAAGCTGATTGAATCTTTTTTGAAGTACAAGCAATGAAGTATATATTAAAAGCAAATAACCCTATCCCATGCATGGTCAAGTTGCCACACACTATAAAAGTATAAAGAAAATACCAAAAGTTACAAAAAAATGTATTTTCTGTGCCTGTTCTGCAAGTACCATGCAGTAGGTGTTTACAACCATGTTGTTTTAGCGCTAAATGAGTTTGAAGTGTTTGTGAATGGCAATTCACTTTCCTGTTTTTTGTGTAAAATTTCAACCACTGGATAATATTAAGTTTCCTTGCTTAAAGACAGGAAAAAAAAAGTCCAAAAGGAATGTAAATGAGCTTACAGCATTAAGACAAATTATAGCAGTGCTGCTCCGCCTGTTCTGGGACTCTGACATTCACATGTGTCAGTCATGAAAGCCACGGATGCTCCCAATTCTGACAGAGGTGCAGACCTGGAAAGATTCATAGATCTGATACCAAGGTGGTGGGAAAATACGTGCGGCTTAGCTCCAGACACTTGTCTTTTATTCGCTCAGAAACCAAACGTGACCAACTATGCCAACTATTTGCTTTTATTGAGTGCTAAGCTAAAGAAAACTGACATGATAAAACAGCCCGTGTCTGAAGCAGCTCAGCAACTCAGCTGCAGTAACAGTTTACAAACTGCTTCACCTATTTTTTCACCCTGACTCAGGATGGTAAAACTTGCATCCAAACCCAGATTCCTTCACTTATATCTTATATCCATCCTTAGATATACGTCTTATAAGGGGGCAGAAAAAAAACAACCTAACAGCTTCATCCAGTAGAAATATTTTCTCAATCTTATAATGGACCTAACACCACAAGCTGGAAATTGTTACTTCTTAGCTAGTTTTCTTTTTACCCCAGGACTGCTTTACTACCGCTTAAAATGATCCAAAACTACACAAAGTTCAAAATTTTAGTAGATGAAATATTTCCTAAGCCGAAACATGCTTAAAGCAACAGTATGTGCTGTGCAGACTACCAAAAAACCCCTTTCCTTAGTAAACTCTATGCTGAGTTTTCTTAAGTGCTCGACTCTACTCCAGCCCTTACAAAGGGTTAAAATACAGATGCTGTGAATGGAATGTATAATCCTTAAGGCTCTGGAGCATTAAGACATATCTGCTCCTTAGGGTCCATCTCTGTCCATAATCAATTTCTTCCCTTGGAGAACATTAATTGTCTCTAATGATAGCTTTCCATCAATACATCCTTGATCTTAAAAGGCCTGTACAGCTTTTTCCTTTATTCAATCAAATCATCTCTACAATTGTCCTCCTTTAGTAAGATAATACCTTTTAAGCCTTGTATTTTAATATAAAAAAAATAAGAGGTAGCAGCAAATTCTAATGGAAGTGCTAACATTTGCGAACCAGGATGATGGCTTCCATTATCCTAAATAATGTTTGAAGATTACGGAAAGCACTGTGTTTCAAAAGGTGGAAACTAATCCCCCACTTTCAAATTATTCCTCGTACAAAAATCTGTTCTGACATTAGGAATTTTTGTGCCCCAACTACAGCATTGTATATTTAAATATTTGAATATGAAAGATAATTTTCAGCTTGGAATGGAAAAAGCAAATAATTACTACTTATAAGCAGCAAATGCTGAATAATTTGAGAAATTGACAACCTTAAACAGAGAAGCCCTTTATTTTTTCATTCCATGGTACAGAGGTGGCTTAGCCATTCGCTCAAATCGCTGCAACTCCAATCAGAAGTTGCTAAATTATTTAATTTTAGGATGGCTCAAAACCTCAATCTCCTAGTGACCCACTAATGCGTCTCACTTTCCCCACCCCCTTCTCTTCCTTGTACATGCTTTTCAAAAGCCACAGAAATTCATTTTTTGCCATTCAACTGATTGGTTTCCATTCAAATAAGGGATTTTTTTTTTCTTGCACTTCTTTATCTAGATTTCTCAGCACCGATTTGTGTTCCTACCTGTATGCAGCAATACGCTTTTATGAGAAATAGCACTACTAGTTAGAATGCCACAAGGACCTAGAAGAGAAACATGGACAGGACAAAAGGCTTCAAATCTTTGGAATTCTTTACTTGGTAATTTTTATATCCAGCATGAACATGACAGAATTTTGAGGTTGCCCATTCGGCATCATTTTTGTCTGAGAAGCTTTTCTGCAACTGCCTATATTCTACCACTGACTGCAATATCATAGTCCTCCTATTACTCAAAAATCATTAGACACAAAATCAAGGAGGAGTTTTATTGCAAAACTAATGGAACTAACAAACATCAAGATGCGGCTACCTACAATTTTCACAGTTCATGTAATGAAAAGTTAAGAATTTAAAGTAGGAAATACGAAGTGTGTGGATTTTCTTTTTGTTTTTGCACAGGCACATGTATTAAACTACCTGGTACTCATGCTACTATTTGGTATTTTGCAAAATATTGATGGCAAAAGCAGCAGGAGAAGAAATAATGCTGGGAATACAGAAAAAAAGAAAACAAGACAGGTAGATACAATCAATCCAACAGCTATCAAACCTAAACAAAACAAAACAGGGGAAAAAAAGGAGACCAGTTAACAACCTAGATAAGAGATGAAAATTGCCAGTGAGGCAGATCAAGTTTATTCAATGCCCTGATAAGCACCTATTTGCTCTTCCCCATAATGCTCTCTCAGTATTTATAAATTATCATTTAATTATGCTGGCAAGTGGTAATTGTCAAATAAAGCTCAGATAGGCATAAGCCCTCAGGCTGCACATGACAGAAAAATATCTGTTAAAGCTGGGCTGATTCACACGCTTAGGAAATCATTTCCTTTCTTCTTTTTATCCTTGCCAACAAATTATATGAACTGGCACTTTGTGCTTTGTAGGCATTTTGAAGTCTATGCAGATTACAGGAAAGAAAAATTAGTTGTTTCAGTATCTACCATTCCTAAATTATTCTGCTGATTTAAGACACCATGTTCTGTTTTAACAAAAGAGTGCCAAAGATCAAGGAATCAGAGCCTTCCTCTGCTTAGAATTTATGCCTGGGGTCACTTTCAATTGGGTTTTAAAAAAAAAAAAATCATGATTTGGGGAATTATTGAATATTGTGCATAATAGATTTGATACAGAGCAATAGTTAAAATATGACATTTATCCCATTAGGATAGAAACACTAAGCAATATATTTTTTATAAAGTCTGCTACTACTTAGATTCAATTATAGCTTCATTACATGTTCTCTGACATACACAAATGCAAAGACAGACACATAGACACCCAAAAAGTATTTCTTAGTTTACAGTTTACATATCCAACCCCTGAATTACACAAGGATGGGGAAAAAAGGAACAAAAAAGCTTATTTAGTGCTAAAAAATAAAAAATAGACTCTCAAACCAGACTTTAATCTGGAACGTATATGTGAACAAAGCATGTACCAAATTTATGGTAAAAGGCATTGCACATTTCTCCATCTAGAAATCTACTGCCAGAAAGTACCAACATTGTGTTACTTCTCTATATAGTTATGGAAAACAAAAACCCAGGATGGTTTTTGTCTTACAGAAGAGACAACTATCTTTAACCTGAAGTCTCTTCTTGTAAAAATGCATTTATGTACATGTATTACTTATACCTGTACTTTTATGCATTATAGACCCCTCCATTTTTGAAAAGCTTCTGAAATACTTCGGCCCATCAAAAGGGGCCGAAACAAGTCTCAATCACCCTTGTACCTATTGCAAGTATTTTGTTTGCCCTCATCACCAAGCTCAAATAGAATTTCTCTAGTGCTTTTATGCATACACCACACAGAATTACCTGGGGTGTATATAGTTAGCTGGTTATCATGTATGAAGCTTCTAGTTGTGATACTTTTTCTCTTGTATTATCTTGCATAGATATGAAGTCACCAGGCTCATTTTTGGGTCATTCAAAAGCAGGTTACAGAAAAAGGCTACAGCTTCTCAAAAAAATCATGAATATTTTTCTTTCAGGCTATTGGCAGTCCCCAACCACTACCAGGCATTACTGCTTATGCAGTTAGCAACACCAGTGATAGCATGTGTTATAGTAAGAACCATTTGGAGAGAAGAGAGCTGTACAGGATAGTATTCTATCTTAATAGCATAAATGTATGAGTTCTTGCTTGACAAAATACCTTTCTTTTTTTTCTGGACTAGAAAGACCTACTGCCACTTGCACTGGTCTCATGAACTATAACATTTTCCCCACAGACGCACGTGGAGAATTAGCATGCGAGCAGCTAGATACAACAGAGCTTGGCCAACAATCACAATTGTCAGGTTATATCAGATGTCTGCCCAAAAGATAGTGATAAATATATAGTGTTGCTGTGTCAGCCAGAGCAAGTTGGACAATGTCTTATGTTCAGCAGCAAAGCAGGTCACATAGAAGTAGCTTTTAGCCACACAAAAAGCTACTGTATGACAAAGTAGTTTAAAAATATATACTACAGTTTTACTATTCACTGTCATTGCACAGAAATAGAAGTGGGAAGTGCTGGTCAGACTATCATATGCTATTATTCATATGTTGAAAAACTGAAAGTACGCAAGTAGAAACACTGTGCACTTACATAAATCCAGTCTTAAGACAGTCCAGTGCTTAATTCTTGCACAGAAACACTGCATTGTACCACTGGCCTCTGGACATTGACTCAATGTGAAATCAGAAATCCATTCAGAAGGTTACTGAAGGACAACGTGGGGAACTTGGGCATTGGTAGCATTGCCTCTGATCTGCAGGATTTCAGCTGATATATTGGCTGCAAAGTCAATGATGAAAAGATAATGCTAGACCCATCACTGAATCTTTTCTACAAGACCATAAAATATACAGGCATTAAAGAACGGATCTTTTTATTTCAGGTAGTTTTTTTAGAGTGCTATTTCTCACTAAACAGTGAGTTTATTCATCTATCAGTTGGAAAAAAAAGATTTCAAAATGCCCGAGTACTCAACTAGTCATCTAGCTGTAAAGAACTACTAAAGAAAGAAAACTTTGCTGATCTCTGGGACTCTAAGGTGGGTTTTGTGCTGATGGTTAAGAACTTTTTGCTTTAAATTACTTGTATTTCCCCCTCCCCCTAAAAATCATTCCATACCAATACTAAACAAAGAAATTTTAGGAAGGCTTTAGGAAGAATGATTATTCCCAAAAAGAGAGCAAAGAACTACACACCACACTGGGGAGAAGATAAGTATCTTAACGTGTCAGAGTTACTTCCATTTTCTTTCGCCTATTTTTAGTTTAGCAGGTCTTTTCACATACTTTTTAACATACATAAAGTGGGAATTAACTCTCTCATCAACAATATTCTGAATATCTGTATGAACTTTCTGGCTTCCATTAAACACACAAACTTGGGGCAGAATAAGCATCGCATTGCCAATTTTAAATAGTACCACAGAAAACTGAGAAAGCTTCTGTTCTAGGGGAACTCTGCAACCCACAATCTTCTCTATTAGCAATGAGTAGAACACTGGTACTAACAGTTTTTGTTTAAGAGCCTTGCTTGTACAACAATATTTTGCTGCATTTACATAGCACGCAACATCATCTAGAGTTACTACTGTAACTCTAGAAAGAGAATGACAGCTTGAGGAACAGGGGTCTGCACCAGGTGAATTACTGCTGCTACCGCTCAAATGAGAATTAGTATTAAAAAAAGGCTTCCAACCTCTGGGAAAAACACCTGAGAATATTGGCCTGATCTAACTTCCATTGAAAATATCTTCTGCTTGGCCACAAATAATATTATACCTATAGTTGCTGGGAGACATCTCTCCTCAAGCCCTCACACTAAAGATTGTCATGTGTAACTTCATTATTCTTAATCAAATATGATTTGATTTCAGTATCCAAAACCATATGGGCTACTGAAAAAAACCTGCTGCTGCTTCCTTTCATCTTATGCAGCAAACTATCTGGATGACAGCTCCAGTCCATAGACCTACATACAAATTGTGTCAAAATTAAAAGCTGACTTAAAACGGTCCATGTCTAAGGGTATGACCCATAAGGTCTTCTCCCATTTTTCTACTGCCTGAACTGATAATATTATCTCCTTATTCTCTCTGGAAGGGGGACTGGTCTGAAATTACAAAGCAACCAAATGGCATAGCACAACTGCAGAAATGAAAAACCAACAGTTTTCCTCAAAAGCTGCTTCTTGTCAAACATCCAAGACCAAACTGTAGCTTACTCACAGGATAGTATCCTACTCCCATCAATGCAGGCAGAAGAGATTAGGGAGAAAGGTCCCCCAGATAATCCCTTCATTCATATTTCAAATGAGGTGGTTGAAAACTAGAATCTAACTAGTTTTCTAGCTATTTTTATTTGCATTAATTAAAAATTATGTCCAGTAATATCAATCACAGTATCATCAATTAAATTTGCAGCATATACTAGGACATTAGAGATGGTGTGTATTGTGACATTCATTATGGTCAGTACCAGGGCAGCATGATGAATTGCAGATGAATTCGTTTCTGTACTCATGGAACCATTTACTGTTCCCCTGCCTCCCAAAAAAAGAAATCATGCTTTGTTAATAATCATGTTTGTTAATAATCTGAGCTCCCTCTCGCCCTTTCCTACAGGGCATTGAGAGGGCAAAAAACAGCACGTGCCATGAGTACTACTACTTAAAAAAAAAAGTGGATGCAGACTGGCTGGGTGTATGAGGCTGTAATCTGCCCAACTGTTTTCAAGGTCCCCAGCATACCAGCTTGGTCTTATTTATCTTGACAACAATTTTCACAACAAGTTTTAGGAATGTGCAGATTTGCTACTGCTTTTTTTCTTTCAATTCTGCTTACCATTGGCCAAGCATCATCAAAGTTACTGGGTGGGAATAATTGCTAAACACAAAACCAAACTACTTATTTCTAGGAGAGTCACATCAAGATATCCGGATCCAGCTTCTTGCTTTGTTGTTTGTATATATTCAAATCTGTTAATCTCCAAGGTAAAATGCTAAGAGACAATGAGGAAGAGGATGCCATCAGAGTACATTTATCTGTCCTTGTTCCAAGCAGTGCCATACCTAAACACTCAGGGAGCCACAGGAAAGTCTTTATGAGCACCAAGAGAGGTTTCTTGCTCCCTATGCACAAGTCCGTCCTACAGCAGCTCCTGCACTGAGATGTCTTGGACATCGTGACGTTGCCCTCTCGCTGGGACAGGCACCAGTCCAGCCACTTGGCTAGGCATAGGCAGGAGATTCATGGCATACATAACACTCCTTACTGTTTCAATAGATATTAAATCTCCTGCAGTAACAAAGCACATATTTCTCCTTTCAAAAGGCAGACCCACCTTCTCTGATTGGCATTGCCTTGATTTGGGATGACAGCAATGAGCACTGCTCTAATTTTAGAGCCTGGCGCTTTCTCCTCGGCTCACACAGGATGCGGCCAAGGGAACTGCCCAAGTCGCTGCTGGGTGAGATCCCCAGCCGACCGCAGGGCTGAGCCAAGTGCTTAAATAACGGGGAAGGATCTCAGCAAAGATGCACGACAGCGCCATGGATGGTAGGTCAATCAACCCAAGAAAACATCCTGCCAGATGCATGCGAGGGCTGAAGGACAGCAATGCCCTCCACTATCCACACAATGGTTTAGCTTGCATCTTGGCAACGAAGCTGCACCCCATCACCTTAAAAACCCAAACCCACTCCTTTGGGACTATTACCCTTCAACAGCAGGGGGGGGAAAAAAAAAAAAAAAATGTATTTCTGACTATTATTTAGAAGTTTAAGATGACTTTTAAATTTTTGTTTTTCTCCTACTATGTTTTTTCCCCCTCCCACAATCTAACCCTTTGCACTTTATTTGCTTTAAAAGCAGTATCCTACCTAGCACACCTAATATTATGAAAACACATAAATTTCATTAAGAAGCTATTACAATTTATCAAGATTTCTTAGGGAAGAGTAATTACAAATTGAAAAGTACTTGAGGGGTAGTACAAGACTTGTCTTACAATTAAGGCAAAGTTTAATAGCTTCAGGTATTCTGACATCTATCTTTTTCATTTTATTACTGCAAAAGAAGATTTTTTCCAATATTATATAAGAGATAATATAATATTGAAAAGCCTGAAAAGCCTAAAATATTAAGAATGATAATGAATTTTGAAACTGTCACTTTTAAACAACTTAAGTAACATGCCATAAAAAAAATCTTAGCACTCATTCTCAGGATATTATTTTTAACACCTCATTAGGAAACGCTGCAATTTCTTTGCTGCACTGAAGAAGCTGTCGAATTTCTAATTGTAGCTTTCCAATTTTAAAAAAATACAAAACTGTGATATCTTCCCTATCATCTAATTCTTACATTACTACATATGAGAATGATTGTTAGTGCTCTCAAAACACATCCTGTGCTGAACTATCTTCAATTTAATATGCAAAGGCACCGCTCGGCACACCTAGTCAGAGCTCTTCCGTAATGCAGGCCACACAATTTCAGTTATCCTTGCACTGAGCCAAACAACACTTGTTTGCAACTAACCTCATCTCTTCCCCTCTCTGGCGAGGGTGTATTCTGTGCTCCAATCTATTAATAGCCTGCTTAATACATCTTATTCTTCCCCCAAGTTTAGTTTTCATTGTGACATATCATTTTGCTTCAGTAAGTAAATATATAGAACGTATATCCAAAGGCAGGTTTGAAAGCCCTGTAACAACTGACCTATTGCAAACAATGGGTCTTCTCTAGTGGAGAGCTCTGCCAGGATTAGTGTGTTCCGATGAGATAATCAACTGTGCGGCTTGTGCCCGGCTCCCTCGCGCGCTGGCGAGCGGCGCTCGCGGGGCCGCAGACGGCAAGCGGCGCTCCCGGGAAAGGGACAGTGACAGATAGTCGGCATTTCCATTTACACGTAGCCTTAATTGCTGGCACTGAAAAAGACGTGCCAGATCCTGACACAACAGATCATTCAAAGTAAGTTATGTATTCATGGTAAGCGTTATTTAGCTAGACTGCAAAGGAAAACAAATATTGCTCTTCCTCCACCCCCCTTTCTTAATTAGTTGATTGTTTCAAATGCTTTTTGTTCGGGATTCGACAATTTCTGTTCTTTAAGCTTGTCATAAAGATAACGCTTATTATGAACTATGCTAAGAATACAATCCTAATTCAGATTCCTTTCTTTTCTGGCTGCTCCATAATGAAGATGTTTCCAGGATTCATTTATTTGACTCTGTCCAGGGATCTCCATGAAATTTATTTTAAAATAAACACAATAAAACACCAGTGTTCAAAGCGTCACTTGCACTGATGACAACGATGCACTGTCCTGTTAAGATTTGGCAAAGAAATATAAGAACTGCATTAACAGATGGAAAATTGGAAAAGAATAGTGTAGGTAGCACTATTTAAAACAAACTGAAAATTCTCCTTTAAAATTACCTTAAGAGAGCATTTGATAGGTAAACAAAATAAACCCTCAAAACCCTGCAGAATACAGGCAATAAAAATAACTTCTTAAAACAATTGTGTTATGTAAGTCATTTCTGATACTGGAGACCCTCTGAGTACAACTAATGAGTAATATAGCAATGATTAATTTTTATTAACTAAAAAGTCTTTCAATTCCTAAGCCAGCTATTGATTCTGACTAAATCACAGGGTAAAACAAGAAGTTCCAGAACAAGAGAGGGGAGTTGGCCTTGGTCCTCCTGTATCAGTCCCACTCACTGCCACAAATTTCTCAGCAACCTCAGTTTCACTGAAATAGAAATTACCAGGTTTGTTAAAGAAGCTGAATTAGCAAAGTCTCACCAGCCTGAAGACAGATCTGAACCAGTTGTATATAACGCAGTGAATATAACATAGAAGCGTGACATACAGATAAGACCTGCTCTACATTAATCAGAGTCACTAACAAAACTCTCCTTGCTTTTTACAGTATAATCCAGCTCCATTGCAGACTTGCCACAGTTATGATTTTTTATTATATTTCTTGGGTAAAATTGCTTTTCATGACAATCAGCGAAACAGCCTATTTCCACAATTTCTTACAGCCCAGCAGGCAGGCCTACCTCTGCAGCCTAGTTAATTACGAATCCTTTCTGCAATGCTAATAGATTATTCCACTTTGAATGAGCATCCAAAATTATTTAGTAACACCTTGTTTAATATGACAGCTTTGCTATTTCACATACCAAATAATTAATTAGCTTTTAAAAAAGTGTGTAAACAATGAGAGCCTTCACTTGTGGCTTCACCCCTTTCAGCAGTGTAAGCAAATCTGTGGATGAGACATTTGTTCATGGGTTTAGCAAACAAATTGGCCACCATCAGCTTAATTATGTCCCCACCTGGTCCGTGCACATATGTACCACGGACCTGACAACAGAAGGTCATGCAAATGAATTACACATATATACTGTATAACACACGTTCAGCATCAGGCTGTAGCAGGCTTCATGCCTTACAAAGCAAATTGTTTTCAACTTTGGAAAGCGAAACGGGAGCCCAGCTTAATTTGGGTGCATTTTCATTTCTGCCACACTTTAAATGCAACTGTAAAGTCTTTATTTGTTCACCGCAAAATAACAGCCCCAAATTCACAAGTGCTAAACACCCACTAATATCCCTCAACCTTTTGGAAATCAGAGATCTTGCATAAGGATTCAAAAGGAATCTGACTTAGGACACACGGGTCCCTGAACACGCAGCAATGTCAAAAACAGCATCCATAGTGGACTGCCCTCATGGAGAAAGTCGGCGTGGTTTGTTGAGGATGATGCTGGTTGCGGTCCGTGCCAAACTGTGCAGCAATGAGGTAACCCTGCTTTGCAAATATTTGTGGTGCATCAGGATGCCCAATAAAAGTGCAAAACTAATATTCCTAAGAAAAAAAATACCAGTATTTAAATATACACAAGCACAAAGGCCAGATTAGAACCTGCTGTATTCTCATAGGCACACAGATGCATTTTACTACCTTAAATCACTTGACAATCTCATTTCAATTAAAGATATGAGAATAAGACACTCTTGAAAAATCAGGCCAGAAACCTTCACCTCTGTTTACCCTGTTGGGGTAAGATACATCTCTTTCAGTAATAAAGATGCGTTGAAAAATTCCCCATTCTTTATTGTTTTTCTCCTAGCACTGCGGCAATAAGCCACTTGAGCGCTCAAATGTACTCTAGGGACAAACAAAGGCCTTCTTACAACTGCTCTAGCCAGACATGCTGCTTCCACCCTACTGCACTTCCTCAAGCTGCACCAAGTCCCTGCGCCATTTCAGGATTAACCCAGGGAAGGAATTACTCACTCATGGAGCTACGTCCCCGGCTCACCCACTTCCCTCAAGGATTCAGCACCAGGTGGCCCCTCGACTGTTCAGATAAAGCCTATTTAGAGCATTAAGGTTAGGCCAATCCATTTAACTCAATAAGACTAAATATTTCCCAACATCACAAAAATGGTCAAATAAGTTAATCCCACTAAAGTCCTACAGAAATTGCTTGTTACCAATTTCATGATTTGCATAAAGACCCTCACCTTACAGCAAAAGATGGCATTCAATGGGCATACCAGTATTTGACCACTATTACATCCAAGGCTTCCTACACCCTCAGCCAGCTTCACTCTAAAGGAGGAAAACACTTTCCACTGCTTTTCCAAAACAGAAACATCAACCAACAGCGCTTTGGAGGAAAAGTCCTCCTTTCTAGCAGTCCCTCTTGATCCACTGCGGGGAACAAGAGTGCAGCACCCAAGCATCACGAAGTTCTCTTTGGCCTTTGGTGGCCACCAAAAGCACATTTTTGCAGGCCCCAGATTTCATTCAGCAGACAGATGCATACCAATTACAATAGTTAGGATATAATTATGCATTCTATACAGACATTTCCAAATGTATAATAATGCTATAGTATAACAACAGTCTGCAGAAGAAGTCCCCAAAGTAGCACAGCTATTTTGTCATTTCTTTTCCTAGCTGGAGCAGTGCGAAAATCTGGCTACCTCCATTGCATTGAGGCAAAAGGCAACACTCACCCAGGCAAGGTCATAAGGGTCCTTTAAGAGGAAATAACGCTGGACAAACTGGATCACAACACCTGATGAACTCGATGCAGTCCTTCACATGAACCAGCCAACCACCCCCTGGCTGAAGGGCAGGAAGCGCCAGGAGGAAGGTGCAAGGCTCCAGGCTCCTCAGGCACGAGCCTGCACTCCCTGCAACACTCCCAGGCTGACTACACCAGAAACAAGAGAACAACTCCACGAACCCAACTCACACGTAATTCCATGCATCCCTCCTGATGGACTAAGGCATCTAAGAAAAACTTCTCTATTCATTTAGCATTCCGTAAAATACACATCCCTTACTGTGCAAGAACAATGCAAACGGATAATCAGGGGTATTGATTTCATAATGATTAATGGATATTGTACAGCATCTTTCTTGCACTCTGCTTTCCTTACACAGCCGAGACTTCTGCTAACGTCACTGGGAGTTTCTTGAGCAAAGAATACTGGACTAGGTAATTGTTTGTGCACTTAAGGACATCTCGGTCCATTTGTTTTGTGTATAATAAAAGCTCATACTTGTACAGTAATTCAGCATTTCTGAATAAACAGAAATTGTGATTCATAATTCTCCATCTCCTTGTCCTCGTTTCTTTTAAAAAATGAGTCACTGTTTAATCCGATAATTATGCAAACACTAAATCTTACACTGGGGGAGAAAATGTTAACACATATTGAAAAACCGAAACGCGTAGAACTATAATCTGTATGATAAAATGCATTACTCTGTTTAAAAGGATTGTTTTACAGAAGCAATTAACAATCAGCAATCATATAGTTCAGACCGGTGTTTTGATGCCATCTGTTGGAGTAAGTCTTCACATTCCCTAGAATGAAGCTATAATTTTCCGTTTATGATTTCATTAGATGCATAGAGTAGAACAGCCACAAAAAGAATGAGGATTTCAGTGAACACTTTCATTTTACAAAGTGCCTCTCTAAGCAGTTCAGTTTGCCACAAATCTTTTTCAGAAGGGACAGGAAGTTACTAAATTTGCAGTGATTTCCAGAACTCAGTAACATATTTCTCAAGACATTTTAGGTATTTCCTATTAGCAAGAATTCTACATTTTCATTTCATGAACATGACATTCCATTTGACTGGAAAAACATGTAGAAAGTACTTCAAAAACAGGAGAAAAACTTAAGAACTGCAGTGATTTTTTTCCAGTGAAAAAATGAGTTACTTGCTAAAAATACATATTTCCATTTTAATAATTTATTAAATACTCAATTAAATCTTTGGGGATTTTTAATACACTAGGGGGAGCTAGATCACTACATTGTACATGAACAATTAATTGAAAGAATTTTAACTCACTAAAAATATGCTTATAAGCCTTTTGGCCAATAAATTTACATATTTCTGCAGAACAACACACAAATTGACGTCCCACAATGAACGAAGGAATATTAAACAAATAATAAAACCAATAAATTGTTACATATTATTATAGACACTGTTCTAGCTTATTCAGGAAAACCTTAAAAAAACTAAAATAATTCTTTGCCACCTGGTACCATGCAGACTCAACTCTAAAACTGGCCACTACACTATTAATTCAGTGATAGCATAAACAGGCAATGCTGATGCACTACATGTTTTACTACTACCTTTTTCATCTGCATTACTATTCAATAGTTGCATAGGTGGTTTTGTAGAGAGCGTAAGCACTAAATTCTGATTTTAGATGCCACATCCTTACAAACTTTAGTTTTCTAGCATGCACTGATTTGTACACTTTTCACATTTAAAGACTCTTTAAATGGTTTACTCTGGCAGCAAGGAAACCCATTTTGTCACACAAGAAAAAAAATTCAAATTTGATAAATGATTATTTTAATTGTTGATTCCTTTCAAGTATCATGGCAAAATTGGCCACTCAGCTGCAGCTTTCAAAATCAGAATAATATATATGCATGCAAAATTTTGTCCAATTGCAATCTCCACAACAAAAAGTAGTTTCACAGATGTCAATGGGATTCCTGCAAGGAGTAAAAACTACTTAGGATATGGTTGAAGGATGCTCAGTGGCAGGCACTGGGCACCGAATTTCTGATGCTGAGAAAGGAGTTCAGTGCTCTGGTACCGTGCTTATTTGCCATGCCTAAAAATAATTTGTTAAAAATTACATTCTAAATTATGCCAAATCTCTCCTTCTCTAAGATAATCACTAGCTACTCCAAAATCTCCCATGTCATGCAAATCCTGTACATGTTTGACGTTACATCCGTTACAACTTGAGCATATACTACCTCTTGGTTAGAGGTAACTTTTTACCAGAATGTTTTTGTTTGTTTACTAACCAATATTCAGCTCAGAGAAATAACATCACCTATTCTGACCCTTGCAATTTAATAAGAGCTACATGTGCAGTCCAGAAACAAATTTGACATCACCTGGATATAGTAATATTCTTTCTTGAATATTTCTAGCTTTTTTTTTAAAAAAAATCTCAAACTACAATGTGATTAGTATATAACTCTTTAAGCTTGATAGTATTCCCCTTCACAGCTAGGAAAATGAGGCAGAATAAAAGGCAATGCACAGAAGCTGACTGTTTCTCCCTCATCAACTGATATATTCAAAGATATAAATCACCACTTGATCCTACAGACGCATGATACTCCACGGAACTCTTCAGGCTGAACAGGGTGTCCCCGGATAACACTGCGTACCAGCCCACAAGACTGTAGCGTTAGGCTGACAGACTACAGAAATTGCTGCTTCAGAAAGTCCTTCGAGATCTTTTGAGAACTTCTACAACAACATATCACTACTTTTGCCAAACTGCAAGTGCTCTGCATTCAAACATACACACACAAGCATGTACACATACTTGTATACAAAGCACAGCATATGCATTTTACAGACACAGTTGTCCTAACTCCTTTAACACTACAAGAAACTTTCTCGAATTCCAGGGGACACTATTAAATCAATCATCACAGAATCCAAGAGACAAATCTTATCTGATTCAAATGGCCAATATTTTATCTTGTGCCTTACTCTTATGCAAAGTAAATGCTTCTGAATTCAAGACATCTTGTTGATCAATTGATTAAACCTTACACAGGAGTCTTAATTTTCTTTCAAAAAAAAAAGGTAATTTTAATTTCTTTACGGATTAAAAATTAACATACAGACAGCAGGCAGTAGGAAAGACCACTTCAGATCATTTCTGGGACAAAATACAGACCCAGTAAAGCTTGTTGAGCTTGCAACAATCCTCCTTTCAGGCATATAATTCAATAAAGGAATGACTGAACTAATTGTTCAAACACTGCTATGACATAGTATACAATCAATAAAAGTTTATATCTGGTCAGCAAATTGTCTCAGGCATGTTCTGTGTGGAAGATCAAATATTGTAGAGAAGTAACTAACTGGCATTTTGAGTATTACACAGCCCAGCTTCACACACCAGGTTTGCAACCAGTGCACTTTGAAACCTCTACAGAGCAAAGTTTTCACCTGACAGCACCTCAGTTAAGAGCTTCTGATAAAAATGTTCTTAATCGTGTAGACCTACTCTAAGTAAATATTTCAAATGATGGCTAGGAAACTGAAACTGAAAACATTTTATTTTAGCATGAATTTCACTTCCATTTAGAAGTGACTGTTCCATGACCTCTGCTATCAGAAACCTCCTCCCAGGTAGGTTATTGTATGCTGATTAAGTTATCTTGGAGAAATGATTAATATAAAAGGTCAACTTTTTAAAATTTCTTACTGCAAGACAATTTTTCTAGAACATTAATCTATATATATACACTTTAATATAAGTATAGCTCTTTCCTGCATTTTTTTTCAGCCTCAAAAAAGAGAGGAAACAAAAATCAGAGAAAATATTTCAAGAAACTTCTCACTATTTATGAAGCAACTACAGCTTGTCAGATTTTAAGTATTCCTTACTCCCCACCACTATTCCTCTCTTGATATATCCATTATTATCAATATCATTGCTTCAGCACTGCACTAACAGATGCTTTGCTACAAAAAAGTTTCCAGGGATACAGCCCATAATTTGCACTTCTAATATCCATCAAAAGCAACCCTACTAATACCTTGAGCAATGCTACTAATACCTCGAGCAACAGTGGTGTATTATCTTACAATGACTGAAAATTTTTGTTCCGGTTTATAATATTCTCCTACAAAAGCTTCACTTCTAAGCTCTTGTAAGCAGATAGATAGTAGATAAGGGGCATGGATCACAAGTACTGCAACATGCTAGCAAAGAAAAAGGAGCTGGCAAAAATACTGTAGACTGAGATATTTCACTGACCATAAGAAACCCTGTAAGACTCCAATCCACAACAGGGGTAAGCAGAGAAAAGGAAAGGTTAACTCATGAAGCAGCAGTCGCATTTCCTTCTTTTTTCCTCACCTCTGCTTGAGAGGTAGAGAAAGCAGGTAACGCTATTCCAGACACCCAAACAATTAAGCCCATAAAGAAGTCTTTTGCATGTAATAACCAACACCTATACAAAGCCTGAATGTAAAGCCTGGTGTCTACCTGCGGGCTCCATCTTTGGACTGCAAGAAGTACTTATGAGGTACCAAGAGCACAGCACATAAATGTCTTGACACACCAGAGAAAGACAAAGAGTGAGCAAGTTTGGACAATCTATTCCGTACGTGAATATTAAGAGTACATTACCTTCAAAAGTTATGCTTGACAAGCAACAGACCAGAGCTTCATTTGAGCTACTCTCCACTGAAAGTCAAAGTTGCCGCAAGGACACAACACTTGCTGACCTCTGTTCCTCTCACCCTGGTTAACTGCCACAACCTGGCCATTGTTTTACTTCATTAAAGACAAGTTTCCAAACAAACTTGCTTCACAGAAGATTTTGACTACTTTTACTAATTAGTAAATTAATTAAAAAGTAATTAGTTTTCACTAATTACCACATACTTCTGCCTGGCAGAGTTAGCACATGTGTATGAACATAGTTTTATATATATAACCAAGTTCTATGAATGGCTTTAATTTAGCTAAGGGATCTCCTTTACTCATAGTAATTTAACTTAAGCAACTTAAAGATAGGACAATTTTCAATTGGATTTCTTTCTCAAAAATGGATATATGACGTGGAAGACAGAATTCAATTAAAAGGGCAACCGAAGGGATTCTGCTACTAAGTAGCTTTTGGAAGACATATCTACCATTAACATCTACCTCAGCTAAAAATAAAATGAGTTTGATGGTGTCAACCCAGTCCCTGGGAGTCATTTAACAAATAAATCACAAAGTCAGTTACATTAAGAGTGGTATCGATTCACTTTTAGACAGTGAGTTTGTCTAAAGTTATTTTAGAGACAAATTATGATCCACTGAAATATAGGAAGCCCATTTTAGTGGCAACTGTCCTAGACACAAAGTAATTCTATCCAATGTCTTAAACTTAAACCCCAACTCCTACATTGTTTAAGAACTGTTAACATTTTAAAAGCACACACGTACTCCATTTAAATAAATACACATATTAGGATTCCAAAAATATCATAAGAAAATTAAATTTACTCAAACGCATGTATAATAACTATCTTCTAGCACTGTATCCGGAATATGCCAGAACCACAAAGATCCAGTAATTACAGATTAAAAACTCCAAGTGGAAGATTAGGTACTTGCTGAACCAAGAAATATAGTCATATCCATGTGTTCTTAGCTTACTAAGGCATAAACCTGGTCTTAAAGTACATATATTTTAAATTCTCAGAGTCTGTACATGAAGCAACTTCACTTTTATTTAAAATGATTTTAAATTCTGCTTGTGACTAGATGACTCATCATTTCCACAAATAATTTTACAGCTATTTACCTTACTTTATTTCCTATCTGTAGAAACAACTGATCTAACTTACTCTCCTCCATCCCTCTAAAGTACCAAATGATCTTTTCTTTGCGAACTTCCCAGGTATCAAGCAATTACGTACAAAAAAAAAAACTGTCCGTGTTTCCCACTAAAACAAGATTGCATGAGTAGCAATAAAAAGGCAAAAATATTCAGAAACGATGTGCTCCAGGAGACAAATTCTGCACACTTACAAAAAGCACTTGCTTCCAGGCAAGTATGTAAAGGAACCACTCCTACACCTGATGCTCCCTTGTTAAGTAATGGCAGAACTCGGTTCTCGGATTAGATCTTTGCATTTGGAGCACAAGTCTTATGCTTTTCAGTTGGTCTTGCAGCTCAAAACATCTAGGTCCCTCTCACAAGGTTGCCAGGGAAAAAAAGGCAGCCCTAATAGGGTTGTCACAGAATATATGGTACACATTGGTTAAAAAAAATGGCTTAGGCATTTCTTAAGGTTTTATTAAAAAAAATTAAAAGCTCATGAAGTTTAAAACACAGTTCTGTTATTTGCTAACATTTTGGAGGCTGAATAACCAGTGGTTGCTGCCCCTTCCTCAACCGCACGCAGAATTCGTGCTGCAAGAGAGTACGACTACTCCAGTATACCAACATTTTATTCATCCTTTATAACATGAATATTTAAACAGAGAGCATTTTTTCCCCCATGCAGAAGACTAAATAGAAGCTCTTATCTGAAACAGTAAAAGCTGGTTTTTTTTTTTCCCCCTCCAAGAGGTTTTAGACTGTATAGAGATAGTTACATACACAGGCATCTCAAATGAGAGGGCACCATACATACATGTAATTGGCCGCTTTTTCTTTTCCTCAGCGGTCTGTACAAAACGGGAAAATGTGCCTGCCTCTGACTAGCCATTAAAAGGCAGTGGTTGCACCATACTGTGATTTGGGGAGCTGAAGAAAATAGCCAGAACTGACTGATATCTGATAAACAGTAACAGGAGTCAGTTTATTGCACCAATCGTTAAATAATGGTGCTGATTATAAGGCTGCTAACTGCAGATGCTGTAATTGTCTGTCATAAATCTTAGTCATTTGTGACAGGAGCACAATGAAAGAGAGCATCTGCTTGAGGGCAAATGACTTCTGATAAATATCAGCTCTGCTAAAATGTACTTGGATGTGTCTCAATATTTTGGAGAGCCATTCATGTTGCTTCCACAAATGTGAAGTTATTATTGGTTTGTATTGATTTTGCCACCTTGTTTTTTTTTTTTTTTTTCTTTTTAAAGAGACAGAGTCAGAGAGTGACTCAAGGTTGAGTTGAATTGAATCTCAGCTCTTTATCTGATCTACTCATTCCTCTCAAATGCATGTTTGAGTGGAAAAAAAATAATTGCACTTTTTCAGAAGATTGCTGTGCAGAAACACAGCCTGGAAAATTCAATATGTAGTTCAGCTTTTTTTCCCCTGCTCTCAAAGCGAGTCTGTGCTGAAAGTAGAAAAAACACTTTTAAAAGATTTAACATTATTCTAAAGGATTTAAAGTAGTTGACATAAGAGACAACATTCTCATTAAGGCATTTCTGAAGAACGATAAAATGTTAATTTCAAAAGCTGTCACAAAGTAATTTTTTGTTTTTAGAATTCTTTAACATTTTTGAGTCTAGCCTATAACAATAAAAAAAGCTAATTTTGCCTGAACAGTGCTTTAGTTCCTGACCTTACAAACACCATTCAGCAGTCTCAGTACAGTCCAAATTCATCAATAGAAGTTGCATGTGCATAACATTCAAATACAGATTTCTTGACAGTATTTCCAATGCATCATCAGGATTATACTCTCAACACCTAGGCAAGCAATGATTAGGGAGTTGTAAGTTTAAATTAGGAAGTTTGCGTGTAATTTAGTAAGCATCGGTGTTGACTTATATTACATAATGATTTCCCTCCTGCAGGCCTCTGCTTAATTCCATTATCTTGGCTCAGCCCTTCTAATAAGGGGTTCTACAGGCAGAACTTTCCTTCACTAAACAATTACAACTCACATGGCCAACAGGTAGAAGTCAGATGATTAAACAGTGCAGCTATCCACTGAAAGTCTCTACCACACCATCTGTAAGAGCTGCAAACAAATGCTTCTGGATGTTTTTTTTTAGACTCCAGCAAGTGAGCTTAGTGGGAATTCATTTGTGCTTACACTGTCTTTTGTATAGCATACTAGAAAGCAAATTCAAGTGTAATAACCGGAGCACTGAAGAAATGATGTATGAAGGATGGTCGATGGTTTGACTGAACCTCTTTCCCATACACTTCCACATTCACGACATCGTAAGAATTTTATTTTCCTATGAAGCTGCAGAAAACCTGGAGAAAGAGAGAAGAAAATGCCGCCTTTCTCTTTCTGTCTTCACTTTCGGTCAGAGGAACTCAAATCTTGTGCTATTTCCCTCAGGGACAACTGGTGCATTATTATATATTTTACCCACACCTGGGTAAACAAACTGGACAATTATGATCTGCTCTTGCTTTTTCCACAATAGACAAAATGACTGTGTCCAGATAGATGTCATGACGTAAAGTGAAGTTTAAAGAACACGATGATGGGCACATAAATAAACCAGACCTATTAAGGAAGGGTTTTTTTATAAAAAAGCAAGACCTCAGAAAGCTATTAAGGTTTTTGAAAAAATTCAATTATATGTACTAGTAAGATCTAAACAATATAGTCTTGAAATTTAAAAAGGCTTTTGACAAAGTCCATGGTGAAGAAGCTATTAAAGAAACTAAGTTGCCATGAGATAAGATGGAAGATTCTTGCCTAGATAAAGAAATTAGAACAAAAAGCAGAGGATGAAGAACAAGCAGACAATTTTCAGAGGTCAGCAACAGCAGCTCTCGAAGATCTGTGACAAGGTTCACGCTTAGGTACATCAAGAAACTTTATTCCTGTTAGTTAAAAAAATAAAACAAAATATAGAAAACCCAACTCTCCAGAGTCATTAAAATACATCGCATTATAAGTGAACAAGCAATAAAATGGCAGATGAAATTCAGAGTGGATAAAAATAGGTGTTTGTAGGTAAAAGCAGCCTTGCATTTATCTATGCATTGAGGGGTTCCAAGATGACTAGGATCCATTAGGTAGCGGAATAGATATTTTTATGAAAATATCAGCTAAATGCTATCACTAGCAGTCAAAAAAACAAATAAGTAATTACTGAGAAAGGGAGCAAAAACAAACTAAGTGACAAGATGTTTCTATCACAGAACACATAAACTGTTCTGCCCTTTCCTTCCCAAAAATGTGTATAATAGAAAAAGCAAAGGGAAGACAACAAGGATTATCAAAAAAAGAATACACCAATAAAAAAAAGATTTAAAAACTACGAACTTGAAGATATATATATATAGGGAAGATATGATGCAGCTACCTAAAAAAACTCCACTGAAGCTTATAGAAAGCTGCTATTACTGACTCAGAAAGTGGCACTGTAAACAGCTGGGGAGGTGGCCTGGAGAACTACTGCTATACAGCAGCCATCCTCCTGCATTTCCTCTGCTGGGCATCCACCCATTTCCATGGGCACCAAAAGTCTTTTTGTGCACATCTTTGTGGGGAGATGGTCCCTCCCAGTGAAAGGGAGGTGCAAACCTCTGTTTGGTTCTGTAATCTGCTCTGTTGTCAAGCTTATTCCCTCCATTACTTGAGCACCAATAATCTTCTATTTACTTTCAAGTAGTGCTTACAGTTTAAAAAGCACTGAAGTTCAACTCAACTAAAACCATGTCCTGAAGATAAAATTAAGTAATGGCTCATTTTTTACTACCTTCTTTCACCAATTTGTTCACCAAACTAGCCACACAGAAGAAGCTAACAAGCTTCCTCACGAGCTCCTGCCACTCTGGAGCAAAGTGCATGGCTGGTACAGCCAGAGCAGGAGAGCAGCCAGCGAAGTCCTCTAGCGGGGACACATCCACACCAGACTTGCCTTGTCCAAGTGCTCCCTGGAAAGACAAGTTTTCTAGGACTAAAAATAATTTCAAACAAGGAAGGCAATATCCAGATTTTAAATTGTTTCCAAAGAACATTTTGAAAGCTCTCACAAATCCCCAAGGGAAACAGGGGGAACTTCTCTGTGGTTCTCCTGCCAGATGCTTTTTTATCTTCCCCAAATATTTAATTATCAGGGTATCAAACATCTACAGTAGCCCTTTCCTGAGGTTTCACCCATGGTACAGCATTTTATTTAATGGGACACCAAAATATTCTTAATTGTGTGCAGCTGGACTTACTACAGGCTCTATAAAGAAAAACTGATCCCTTTGCTCCAAGTTGAAGGCAAATCAGCTCAGATTCATTTGGGGGGCAGGGAGAGATGTCGAGGTTATCATCACGGCTCTAGGAGCTCCACAAAAACTGTTTCCCATGGGAACAGACATGTAGCAGTCCAATACCTGCACAACATTATCTCACCTAAGTTAATGAAATCACCTTCCGGTAAAGCTTAACATGTATGAAAGGGAAATTAAATAGAAGTAAGCTATTGTGCCTACATTTGGAAGTATATATGTATGCATTCACACATTTTTTTTTTTTTTTTTCCTTAAAGTGCTGCGTGTAAACTGAAGCAGCAGCATGGCTTACCTTTTTATTCAATAGTTCTTCAGCTTGAACTACAACCGCTCTTTCCAGAGCCCACAATTTTCTTATATCAGTTTGAAACTAAAATCATGTTCCAGCCCTCCAAGTGTCTTCGGGATAAGCTTGACAGGGCTGTGGCACCCATGCCACGTATAGGCAGGGATGTAGCTTCCAGGGACTTCCAACAGATCAGCAGGGCGCACGGCACGCACCCGGGAGGGCACACGGGCGCTCGTGCCTTCCGAGTATGAAGCCAATGCGAGGGGCCCTTCATGGGTTAACACCGCTGCAATATGCGCTAAGCACATGTTTCAAGTCAGCAGGGTGCCAGCCTGAGATGTCCTCAACGTCTAATTTGATAGATATTACGCCATATGCTGCTGCAAGTAGTTAGTAATGAAGAAAGTAAAAATTTTATGGATGAGCAAAATAGGCACTCTTATGGATGGAGTGTTTTTAAATCAGGTGTATAATTTACCTACCGTCAGGCCACATGTAGAGTGCATTACTCAATTGAACTTACAAGCAGATAGGAAAGCAGTTTCTTTTAATAGGCACTTCTTCAACTTATTGGCTCTACAATTACTTGCACCAATTACCAGCAGCTGCTGCCTGTTTGGTTTTATCTTAGACAAGGAGTTACATTAGTTTCTAATCAACAAACCATTCAAGGACTCTTTAAAAATATTTAAATTTAATCTCCCCATTTATTTGATCTTAATTGAAATACTGGATATTTTCATTGTAATATTTTCATTTTTTCCTCAGTTTTTCTTCAAACATTTATTGTTGCAATACTAATTTTATAAATTGTATATATCCAAGAACATACATCAAAATGTTTGATTTCTATACACACATATATGCCTTTAGTACATGTAACAACAGTATTGACCTTATTAAACATA
Organism: Nothocercus julius; assembly: GCA_013398735.1. NCBI lineage: Eukaryota > Metazoa > Chordata > Aves > Tinamiformes > Tinamidae > Nothocercus > Nothocercus julius. The sequence goes on from VZSV01000106.1 coordinate 193,076, forward strand.
CAAACCTATAGAGAAAGTTGATTGTTATTGCATTTATAAAACATTAAGCTTGCCACAAAAATTATGCTTCAAGACCTTTATACCTTGTTCAAGTTCTTCAAATTCATAAAGTGGTATTATTTACAGCTGTAACTCCCACTTGAAGTAGGGCATTGGCTAATGTACCAAAAGAGTAATCATGACAAAGCATTTTAATATAAAGCAAACAAAAATACTGTTATGGAAAGGAAGAAGTTTTCTCTCTGAATTTGTAAAAATTCAGAGAACTTCTTAAAATTACAAGTAACTGAACACTTTCAAAATATGAAACCTGAAAAATGGTCACAGGAAAACTGGTCTTTCCATTGTAGGTTTTCCTCCCAAAGAATGTCTCAATAAGACAGAAAAACAAACCAAACATTCAAACCTGTAAGTAGCAGAAGCAGTTGAAAAACTAAAACGCCCTTCAATACCAGACGCAATATTTAAAGACGAAAGTAAAGAAACAAACACACAGCATGTCTCTGGACTCTGCCAGCATCAAGTACAACATGCTCACAGGGGATTTCTTGGTGGTCTATACCTACACCAACCTGTGTCACCAGGATTATGCAGATGTGGTATAATTAAAGATGCTGTAAGGCACTGATTGAATAATTGATTCACTGCAAGTGCTTATGCAAGTGCTCCTAGTCCCTTCAGGGAAATTTTAAGGCTGCCCAGGGAGCTTGTGGAGTCTCCTTCTCTGGAGATCTTCCAAACCCGCCTGGATGCCACCCTGTGCCCCGTGCTCTAGGGGGCCCCTCCCTGCCGGAGCAGGGGGGTTGGACTAGGTCATCTCTAGAGGTTCCTTCCAACCTCAACCATTCTGTGATCCTGTGAAATTCACTACAGCAGTGTTTAAACTGATCTGTCGGATTTTGCACTGTGGCTAACCAGTCACTCAGAATTCAATAATTCATCTCAGCTGGAGGAGCAGTGACCACAGGCTTATGGGGAGCTTGGAAATGGTCATGTTTTCAACTGTGCCAGTGGTTTCCAAAAATAAGTGTGCAGCCGCTAGCAGAAGTCACCTTTAGTTGTCACGCTCGAGTTCAGAAAGTTTTGGCAAACACCACAAGCAGGCTGAGAGTTGGACTTCTAACCCCAGGCACTAATGCACAGGTATAATACTAGATTTCATAATGTAGTCCAAAATAATTCTAGTAAAGTACTTGCTCATATCCTGTTCTTGTAAATACTTAGTGCCTAATACTTACTGCCTACACAAGGCAGAAAGCTCTACATAATTAGTTTAGGGGATTATGGATTCCACTAACTATACAGTTTGAAGACCATCCCTGGCACTGTGCAGGGCATTCTAGTCCTTCATTCTGTATCAAGTCCCTTTTGCTCTAGTAACAGCTTTCTTCGTGGTAAATTCTTAGGAGAAGTCTACCTTTCCAGGGAGCAAGCTACCTGTGTTACAAAGTGAATAGCCAGATATAAAAACCTCCCATACATAAGTTCTTATACCAATAAACACAATCTGAGTTTGTCTTTTCAGGCATCCACACCACATCTTAACAGCATGATATGAACTTAAAATCAAAGTATACACCATTGGGATAAAGACACTCAAATTTCAGTTTATAAAGGTGTGCCAAACAATATGGGCCAGTTAGCATTAAAGAGAGTAAGAACAAAGAGTTTTTGCAGACATTTTAGAGCATGATTTTCAAAACCAAGATGGAAAGAAGAAATCTCAAAGAACACAGTGTATTTTTACCGCTAAACAACAGAGTAGCTTAACTGTTTGAATCCCATGTGCAAAACAGCATTGGGCATCTTCAGGGGAAGATCAGGATTCCATGTTCAACTCGCAAGGAGAAGTTAACAATTCAGTGATATGTCCCAAATCCAGCAGCACAATCTGGGTGATTTAATCCAGACCTCGTGGAAGTATTTCAGCACCCCTTCCCAGGGTGTTTGCTACAGACAGACATTGCAGCCACCTCAAGGAAATGAAGCAAAAGCTTTCTCCTTCCTTCTCCTCTGAAGCGGAGTGTGAAGTGGAAACCCTGCACCTTCAGAAAGATAATTAAAATAGGGCAACCTATGATTCACTGCCTTGAAATTACTCCACAGTTACCAGGTAGCCTTCCATGCTCTTTCTCCTCTTAAAATACTTCCTCCTGTGCAAGAAAGGGGCATTTTCTAAGATTTTACTGACTTAAATAGCTGAGTCTTGTTCTCTCTTCTAAAATGAGAAAGAGGAAAGAAAAATTGCCATTTTCCACAGCAAAGTAAGGTCCTGCTCCCATCTACCACAGACCTAAAATTTTGTTTCCTTATCACACTACCAGTTCCTTAAAACCATCCAATGCCCACTACTGTTTTCATTATTAAAACTTAGAAATAAATATTTTCATATTTTTATTGTAAATTTTTTCAACTGGTGCAGTTAACTTATAAGTCACCCATCTGCTTTTAATGGGATCCCTCACAGCTAGGAAAATTTGGACCCTCTGAGGACCCAAGCAGATCTTCACATCAATTTAATTAACACAAAGCTTAATCTCTCTCAATTAAAACTACAAACACTCGGTTAAGCAAATCAAACTCAGTACTGTACCAAAAAAACTGTTGTCACAATTTCCAAGTAATATACATCTTTGAGAAAATCAGTTCAAATCATCTTAGGCTTTTTGAATGGATACAAAAAGCAGAGGATCTATAAAATCTAAGCGGCAAATGCCAGAAGTGTCTGCTTGAGTTATTGTGCCCTTCAAGGTATAAGGCACACCTCAGGTTCTTGTGTGAATCTATTTTATGAGACCTTTTTATTCCATGAACTTTAACATGCCAAGATTTTTTTTTTAAAACCTAGATGAGGGGCTGCACAGTATTCTTGGGTAAATACACCTTTTTCAGAAATGTTGCTTAAAAGAAAGGTGGTCTGTCACATCAGCAAAGCTAAGGTCACACTAATGGATACACTCAAGCAGCCAGATCCTCATAAAGTTAAATTCCACCCTGCCTTCTAATAACATCCTGAAGAACGAATTAAAAAAAAAAAAAAAAGAAGAAAAAAAAAAAGCATGAAGATGCAGTACCACTCAATGTCATTAATGTCTCATAGCTATACAGCAGCATCTGGACAACACTGCATTGCCTACTGCAAAAATAATTGATTCAATTACATACAGTAAAACTGCTTACATGCATAACATGAACCACCCTGTAATAGCATCTTTCTGCAGGACTTCTGCCAGCTGAAGAAGCTTGTAGCACTGCTGCTGGCCTTTAACTGTATCATGCCCAATACTAACACCATTTTGACAAGAAAAACACTAGACCTTGCTCCTGAGCATGGACAGCTTTGTGTTTTGGTAATCAAGGATGTCATTCTGCAAACTCTTCACCTGTTGTGCTTCCAAACACAATAAAGGCAACAAGTCAATTTGTCTGGGCTCACAGAACTACTCATTTGCGGACAACTCAAAGCAAGCACTTCTTTGATCAAGGGCCAAAACCCAACCAAAGAAAGGAGCAGCGATACTTGCACCAAACAGCAGTGCTAAGCCTACCATCAGTTAGAAGAGTGATAAATGGCTAGTGGTTAGAGATACGATGGAGAGATTAAACATCTCCTAGAATTCCTTGAAATCTTTTCCTGTGGAACATCAAGATCACCCAGACAAGCAGAAATTCTCCAAAAGATGACATAAAAGAAAAAGAAGGATGTGTGGAAAGGGATGTTTCAAGCTTTAGAAAAAGTCTCCATTTGGGGATATATGTTCCCTTCCTACAGCTTTTCAGTGAAAAATGTGCTTGTGCATGTGCATAAAAAACAACAGAAATGCAACAGTCACTTCTCACAAGAGAAAAACAAGAAAGAAACATGCTTGTAGGTGGCAGATTTGCAGTTGCAGTTCATGCAGGCATACCCAAAAAGCTTTAATCAGGTAGGACACTGGATTCACTGCAGGACAGTCACATTAGAAGTACTGAAGGTCTCTGCTGTGCTAGTAGCACCTGCACTGCATCTCTGCTGTTACATCTTACTATTTGCTAGAGAAAGTCAAAATCAAATCAGCATTAGCACAGCTTTTACAGCCATCTCCCACATGTAGCTACCTACTCTATGGAACCTGGAAGAGTCAGGAAACAGATCAGCCTATTGAGTTGGCCAATTCAGTATCCTCTGTATAGACATTAAAGCTAATTTACTAAATATTGTTGTCCAGATAAATGGCTAGTCTTTAGTCATTTCCACCACCTGCATTAAACTACATCCAAGTACATCTGAAGCCTGTATTGCAAGCATGAGATAAGTAAATTATTATTTTAACTTTCTATGAAACATTTTTTTTTTTTTTTTGCCAAACTAGGACTTCCAGACTTCATTTAGTTGAATTTGAGATGATGCCTCTTAGCACACGTTTTTAAGCACACCTCTCAAATACACTTCTGCAACTCTTCTCATTGCTAGATATAGTAATAACTATTATAGACATGTTTAATAAGGCTAGCTTTTCTGAGAAAGATTTCACCCTTTAAAATGAGAGCTTTTTAATATGATGGAAATTTTTCTTTTAAAAACTGAAATTAATGTGCATTGCATATAATGTGTCGTAACACAGGCAGCGCATCATTATCACCTCCTACTCAGAGCCATTTTAACTATAATCTCAGTATTTGGGTAGCTCAGCTAATTAACAACCTAGTATTACTGTAAAGATGAGATTGTCATGTTATTTGAAGTGGTTTTTAACAGTCTTTGAACATTAACTACAAAATTCATTAACAGTTTCCACTACTTTAAGAAAACATTATATAGTTTTTCAGGAGTCTAGAAGCTGAACATAGGTGATTTGATAAAACCATTTACATTTTTATACATATTACATGTTCTATATGCATACACATATATTTCTACATTTTCAGACACACTGGCCAGTCTCTAAAATGCTTATACTAATCAATTCAGAGGATAACTAAATTCTAGATACACTTACATACAACATTGCAATTATGCATCAGAACAATGCTCATTTTCTTCATAAGAACTGCTTGGAAGACCTGCATAGCTCTGCTATACAACCATATATGCAATGTCTAGTCCACAACCCATTTCTTTAACAACTTAAATCAGATTTTCGTACAAGAAAGGTTAAAAAAAGTAGCTTAGAGAAGAGGAAATGGCACTGTAGGCAATTGAGGCAAACTAACAGATGGTGTTAGGTGTTCTACACCTAAAGCCTTTCTGACAATACTTTGACAAAAGTCCATATAAATTATCTGCTTATTTCAGACATATACAAAAACTGACAATACTGAGAACTCTGTTCCAAATTATAATAACAAAGTAGTTGAACCTGGAACTAAGCATGAAAGAATTATTCATTTATCATTTTATTTCACAAAATGGGGTAGAACAGAAGAGCCAGATTTCTCTTGAATAAAGAGCTATACTAGTGTTTATTTATCCTACAGTTCATTTTGTACTGCAGGATAATTGCAGGATTATCATTTCCACGCAAGGGAGGAATGCATTTGTTATTAATGCAGTAGAGCCTTATTCTATACTGCTCTACATTAGCACAATTCTTCCTGTTTTACAACACATTCAGACAGTAGGTCATCTTATAAAATGATACTTTAATCATTTTAGAACTGATCTCTCAAACAACCACATACAAATTTGCCCAACTACTTGCAAGTATTTTCCTTGAGCAATTTCTTGGCAGGCTATGTGCAGGCACCTGAAGATACAGCCACGCTGCTAACTGAAGGGAACATCAGAAACACAGACTCCAAGTCAGGCATCATGTATAGAGGTTCCTTTTCTCCTTTTGCATCATCCTTGCAACTCCATGACAAGGAATCAAAATTCTTATTTTTATTTTCCGCATTGCATTTGCTTTTCAAGTGTCATGAGGTCTAGACTTATCAGGCCCACTAGCACCATTCCAGAAGTTTCCATACTTGCTCTACCTCCATAGACTTTCCTGGTTACAGTTTTGCATAGTTCTACAATACATTTAGACCAGCAGCCCTTCTCTACATCTCTTTCTTTATTCTGTACCTACAAACAGTGGCTTTCCAAACACAACAGTAACAATATTTTTTTTCAATGCAAAAATAAGGATCCACTTTAACTCTCAGAAAGTTAAGATGCTTGGATTATTTGCAATACAGAATTAAGAGCAAGAAACGGAACAGCAAGCGCTTTACAGACCTCATTGCTAGGGTCATTATGCCAAAACACATTGGGTTCTCAAATCTATTCAGGAGAAGTGTGCAACACTCCCTGCCTCTCCCCACCTCAACTACGGATATTGATAACAAACATCATGTTGGCCATGCAAAGATATAAAATATACAAGGAAAAGAGTTAAGCTCATGCACTTCCTTCCAGTTAAAAGCAAAGAAGGCAAGCAAAAGCCATTAAAAAGCAGACACATAAAAAAATAGAACAAACAAAAAAAGGGGTATTCTTTCTCATACAAAGATTAAACATATCCACATTTGTCCAAGACTAGATCTTGGAAAGACTGAGTACTGTTTTTACTAAAAACTACACAAGTAAAAATTTACTAAATCATAAAATTCAGAGAAATAGAGGAAGTTAATATGGTTCATTTGCAGAAGCTACGAAACTATGCCTTTTTAGCTGCAACTTTTTGGTCCCTTCAAATACACTTATTCCAAAAGGAAGGCTTCTTGTGAAGAATATTTTTTAAACTGTGATATTATTAACCACACAACTGTAGTAGTCATTTAATTGGAAAGAAATGAATATTCAGATTTAGTATGGTCAGAACACAGTATTCTAATTGAAGTAACTTTACATATAATTAGCCAGAGCTATACCAACTATAATACACAATTTGCATGCTTTCAGAAGCCAGAAAGGTTTTCACATATTTCCATTTAAATAACTGCTTTTTTTATTATTGTTTTCTCTTAACCCAGAGTTACCAGGATACTAGATCCTGAAACAGTTTTTTTCTAACTTCAAATATCCCTAAGAAATTTTTAATCATGTTATTATGTAATACGTTGTTTCAGTACTTTAGAAAGTACTGAAAGTAATACAAGAGCACTTTTTATATAATCAAAATGTAAGAGATTTATTTCTCCAACAAGCAATCATTAAAAGAGCCTTTTTTAAGAAAGAAAAGGGGGGGGGGAAAAAAAAAAAGAAAGAAAGAAAAAAAAAAAGCTGCCTTAAGGAACTCAGTTCTATTTTCTAAGCATTAGGAAAAAACAGCATCAGATACAATACCTGAATGGTCACATTGGATGCCTACCTCCTGGGAGAGCAACTTATATTTTCTTTTTTCAATCGCACACTGCCAGAAACAGCCCTTTCCTCCAACACAGTCACATTTCTGTCTCCAGAGCATAGCAGGCCATTGCCCTGCAGAGACTGCGAGCAAAAACCCAGAAACCTGGGCTATGACATCTTGCTAGAACATTCTTGCTAACCTCAGACAAAACCTCTTACCTCCATTTTGAGCTTTTAATAATGTTGCACTTGTGAAGGCTGCTTGGGCTTAAGCTAAATTGTTCCCAGCTGATGCCAATTGCTGCTGGCTGCCCAGCCCTGGCTGAAGCTCGGGTCACTGATGCTCTTCACCTGTGCAGCCAGGTGAACCTGCTGCAATCAGGCAAAGTGTTTTCTCCATGGGAGTGCTATAAACCCTTCACTTATAATACATGTCCCCATAAAAGTTTGTGGGAGTGGGAAAATATTCTAACTACTTTCATCAACAACATATAAATTTATTCTTAATGCAACTACACTTGATCTAATTATATCAGGAATGCCTTTAATCCAGCACTTCTGCTGTCACTAGAGTTGAGACTCCCTAGTAGGATGCAAAAAATGTAGTAAAATACAATCCATCATATAGAGAAAAAAAGAATCTGACTTTTTAATCATAATAGGGGTCTTTGTTATCAGTATGAATTTGGTCAAGCCTACATAAAACACACACACAAAAAATCCTTTAGGATCTTTTTAATCAGGGTGGGTACATTTTTATGCTGTGGTGTATGTATCTTCAAAGGTAAAGAAGAAGGCTTGCATGTAGAAAATAGCAGCTCACTGAAAACCTGAATGCATTTTCATGTTACACTGCCTCTTCACATAAGGGACAAAAATGTTATATATGAAAAAAAATTTTCCTCATATAAAACATAATACATTCATTCTATCCACCAAAAGGAGGGGTATTTTGGAGGGGCTGACTGCACTTAAGCAACTCTTAAATCATCTGAAGCTGCATTCTAACAGCAACCCTTTATGCAGTGTGCACTGGATAACATAAATCTTGTTTACCTAAACTTACGGAGAACACTAAGATCAAACTGTGTGCTATCTTACAGAGGGAAAGGTTACATTTTTTTCTGAATACCAAAAGTAGATATCCTTAAGATTAAAATATGCTTAACTTTGATATCTCCCCTTACACTGAAAGAAGCCTCATGGAAACCACTGATATGAATCCCTGAGGTGAGACACTACATGAGACAGAAAAGACTCTTTTTCTTTCAGGTTGATGGGACTTCGCACATCCCAACTTGCTCAAAATTGTGGTCTTAAGGTGGCCTAAATTTAAGTAGCTAGCCTTAAGGTTACTTAATGTTTGGATCCTTCTTCCACATTTAAAAAGTTAAAAAATGATTCTGCAAGACAGTTCTGTGCACCAGCAATATCAATCTCACCCACTTCCAAAGCAGCTAAGTAAAACAGTATTTATGCTCATAGGTAGCTTGTAAAATTTCACTGCAAATCCAGAGCAAGACTAGTAGATGCTGGACAGTAAAGAACACGAATCAGCCATCGCTATTTTAGATATTCTCCAGATAGCATTATCCTGTTGTCATAACATCTTCGTGGCCAGGTGGGCCTCCCTAAAGTAAGCAGGGCATACGAAAATGTTTAACAAAATAAACAACTCTATCAGGAGGTTAAAAAAATACATTTACCAAAATATTTTAACTCTACATAAGCTGTGATAAATGTATAGTTTTAATTTTACATTTGCCAACAGTGACACCTGCTGGAAAGCACTGCGGTCATATTTTCTGTATGTTCAGACACTTGCCATAAGATGACAGCTCAACTTAACAGTGCTGGGATCTAATGCAGTTTGCACCTACATGTGTGGGAGGGGGACATTTCTTCATCATGAAGCTAAATTTGCAAGGCAAAGGTTGAGTGACTGCGGCATGCAATCACTTCTCCAATACTCATTAGTGCTTCAGATAAGAGCAAAACCAAGGAAACTTACGTGAGAGTATTTACTATATCAGTAGGCTTTGAGGAACGCAGTGGAATTGGGACTGCGTGAGATCTTTAGGGGTTTCTTGCTTATACTACATGCTGGAAGACTTACAGTATCTCCTGTTGAAATCTGGCACAGAAGCACCATGCAGTCTCACAACGAAACGTTATTAATTTGCTCAACTACACATCATATAAAAAGCAACTATCCATATTAGCAAAAATAAAAGCCTTCTGGCTTCTAATTGTTAGACACTATAATGTAACAATTGCTGCAGCTTTAGAAAAGTGTAACATATAATATAAAGAATGGCCTTTTGCATTAAAAGTAACATGGGCAATCAAGTATTTATCCACTAAAGAAGTTCAGGTGTATGATCTTCTTTTCATACCGTTTTTAGCATGATATTCCATGCTATGTATGGATCTTATGCAAATGCTCTCTGATTTCAAATGAGACTTTGCATACTAAGGAGTCTATTTTCCCATCAATGCAGAAGAGATTTACGCACATAAGTCCCATTACCATTAATGGGACTCACCCACATAAATCCCCTGCACATTGATAGACCCTTAGGATTTACATTGAAATGGGTCCTTTAGAGCCATTACAATGTCAACCTTTTGCCAGGATTTTGCGTATTAACAATACTAAGCAATACGTGGCAACCTTAATGTGCAAAATCCTAGCAAAAGGCACAACAAAAAATAAGAACGGAGCAAAAAGATTCTTGCTCTTACTCTCCTTAAATATGATCTCTAATTATTCTTCACCTCTATATTCGTCCTGGTTGTTTTTCAGCATCATTTTTCCACATTAAAAAGTTACACCTTTTCTTTTGCATGACTGTCCTTTCTCCTTAACAAGCATTGCTCACAGTCTGCTTCAAAGCAACTTGAAATACTTAGTTTCCATTTCTCAGCTGAACAACTTCCCCTTCTGTTAACTTCCCTTTCAGCTGCATACCGTTTTTTTGTTTGTTTGTTTGCTTATTTTTAAACCAAAAAGCCTATATTATAAATGCAGTAATATAAAACCAGTAGTACAAACATAGACAGAATGGCAGTCAACGTGACCAAACCAGGACATAGCAGTAGTATCTTAACTTGTAAGCTGTGAAACATAATTCCCGAAGCCACTTCTGTTGACTCTCTCTACCCGTTTTGATCATAGACAAGAAAAGCAAAGTCACCTACAATCCCACATATTTTCAAAAACTCCTTCAAGCCAGCAAACTAAGCTAAATTGCCAACAAAACAATAATATTTATCACCATGCCACCTGAAATGCTTGCAACACAGACATCTTACAGCTACATGATGGCAGTTCAGCTCCTAACCCTTAATTTGGTGCCTAACTTTCCACAGATTTCCATAACTGCTTCAGTACCTGCACAAAAATATTTCAGCAGAACTTGGTCTCCTAGTAGTTTAAGTGTTGAACAACTCAGCCAGTGTATCAACAACTGCAACACAAACAAAAAAAGCCCAAACTTGCTCACATGGTGGTTTACTTAACCCTTCTGGCCACTATGATACAATTAAGGAAGATGAGCAGATGTTTGATGAACAAGAATACTTACGACATGTTTTCTTGTTAATTGTTTATTGCTCAAGTTTTACATACATTTGTGAGGTTCAATTACACTGGCAATACTCTCCTGTTCTGTATTTGCAGCTATTAAAGAGCACTGAACTGCTAAATCACTGACACCGGGAAGACTAGACCCTAGATGCAACCAAAATGCATAAGTCATCATTACTTAAATCCTGAAATAGTCTCTCCTCTAGGGTACTAAATACTTAGTACTTGTATAATTGTACTGTAAGTACTTGTATACTTGCAGTTAAGAAAACAAAATTAGTATCCAGAGAGCAGGCTCCCACTGCAGTAGGAACTGCACATGCCCATGAAAAGAGGGTGATGCTGCTACAGAGAGGGGCTGTTTTACACAAACAAGACACAATCCTCATTTTATAAACAGGGCTGCACATTTCACAGGGAGCCTGCCCTGGGTGGCCAGCAATGGTTCGGCAGAGCTACTGCTCCCTGATACTAATGGAAACACCTCTGCTGCAAAGCAGTAAACATTCAAAAGGTCCCTGCCATTATTTCATGCAGCAAATTGTTTACACTACAAATTTAGAACCTGCCCTCTGTATTACATCAAAAAAGAAGTAACCATGGTGATTCTTCCTCTCACAAACAAAACCGATTATTAACATTGTACCTTATTCTTCTCCATATGTGAAGTATGAATCCACTAACTTCAGTATCGATACAGACTATGATAAGTCTTAATGCTTGCAAAACCAGGCTGTTAAGACAAGGCCTTCTCAGATAAGTAGATATTAAAGAAAATGAGAGTTAAGCATAAAAGCGTACTGTGGTGTAGATCTACAAAAGACAGAAATCCCAAAGAGGACACGCGTGCGAGCAGTTTAATTGTCGGACAACTAAAGTTTGCAAAAGAGCTGCAAACTGCCAGCACTCTTGCACAAACTTTGCAAATCACCTCTTATTCCACACACACAAAATTAGCACAGGAGCTCATCTCTTACTCTGCACTAGGCCCAGAAAAGATCCTGCAAAGTGATTTGCTGGTTAAATCTCCAGTTGCTTCCATCCACTAGCATGTTTGCAGAACAACTAACATACTTATAGAATAACATACATAGCTAACATACCTAATAACATACATAACTAACATGCCTATTGTATTTTGTGATGGAAAAAACATGCCTATTGTGATGGAAAAAACTTTTCCCCTATCATTTGAAGTAAAAGCACAGGGTGATGCTAGAGGTGGTGCAAGAGGCACTAGCAGCTCACCCACTAGAGCACCTTGCCCAGAGTGTGTGGGGGGAAGGTGTTAGGCTGTTGTGGGTGTTTTCTTTTTTAAATACAAGAGTGATATTTTGCGTCTTCCTTGATTTCAAGGATTATACACTCTAATCTTGCATATAATCACTGCATAATATGGTAGCACAACCCCATTGTGTTGACTTACATCATTCTGTTTTATAGCTATACTGTCATTTGGAGAAGCGGGGGACAATTTCACAGCTACAGGAGAGCAAGTGTTTTGGGGAGGCCAGACCAGGTCATGAACCTTAAACAAGGGCTGACATAGTGACTGTATTTCATATAAGTATAAATCTTAATTTGATTTCACCAACCAGTAAACGAATCTTGCACACAGCCATTATTTTCCAAGTTGGCCTGAATACTAATGGGAGAAGGACAGGAAGAACCAGTTTCCAGGATATGATTCAGTTCCATATTGCAGTTCAGCTATCCCACAAAGCTGAAAAAAAAATATCTGTTAAAACAGAAATCCAGGTTATCATGGCTTATTCTTGCACCTGCTGAGCAGATTTGCTTCTATAAAAGAAATGCATAACTAACAGTGCCCAACTCTGCTGATCTAATTGAGCCCCACACTTGTGGGCTACATAGGTTTTGGAGTTTTAAAGAGCATTGAGAATCCTGTATTCTGCATTTGCCATTAACACATCTTCCCGTCTAGAAACTGCCCTTGTTTTCTGCCTTCCCCAAATACCTTTGCCAAGTCCCCAGAACTAGGTTTTTCTCCCTTTTATCATAGCGGTCACTCCTGGAAAGTCACGGGTTCAGCCCTCTGGCTTCTTCCTTCTGTTGATAATGTGCGGACCGAAGGGAGAAAGAGAAGACAGAAGGGGCAGAGATTAGTTTAGATCTTCAGAAGGCAGCAGCCACCCCAACTGTTAGGCTGCTTCTGCTCCCTCCTTCCTTTCTTGGCAAAATGGAGTCAATCCCTTTCTCTTCAGGGGAAGGAATGCAGGCCTGAATGGCTTGGAAAGAAGCTGGCAGAAGTGCACCCGGGGCAGGTAGCCTGCAGAGTGCGGGTTCCTGCTGCGGGACTGATGTCTCGGGCTTCCCTCAGCTTGCTGCAACCTCACCTAAAATGACATTAATGACGGGAATGAGAGAGTTAGCAAAATAGGTCCAAATGGTCAAAATGAGATTGCTCAGGTACAGGTATCGTCCTTGAGGCTGTCATCACCTGCCCCTGTCTGTGAGCCTTCTATACCCTGTCCTCAGTTCCTCCTTTAATGACTGCAGCAGTGATTTACATCTCTTGGCTGCTTTTTGTTTTTTGTATTTTTGCTACAAAGCAAAGAGGCTGTGATGGCATAACCACTATATTTAGTTGCTGCCCCATACTAAAGTATAATGCTTAGCTAAAAGCTTTTTCCTCTTCCTCATTCTGTAGGTTATGTATAAAACTCAAAATATAGTCTCCAGTCATTTGGCAGGAGGTGTTATTTCTGTATCTATAGATAGTAGTTAGCAAGTACTCAAAATTATGCCTGTTTTAAAAATGACACACATTAGTATTGCACAGCAAACCTCTGACTTAAGTGTCATCTTCTTAATTTTACTAGTCAAAATAAAATTTTAGCCCTTGTTCCTCTACAATAAAATGTATATTACTAATGCTAAGGTTGTGACAAGAGTGACAGAAGCCAGGAAAATTCAAAGTTAAGGCTGACACTGTACACCAGTGGGTTAAGGCAAGAGAATGGCAGTCCACACTTCAAAATATCCAGGTTTTAAATACGCATAATAACCTTCAAATTAATTAAGGAAAGGTCACTTCTGAAAAGGATTTTTAATGTTTTTTGTTTCATGATGCAAAATATTAAAGGAATCTGCAAAATATTAAAGGAATGGAAGAACAACTGTTAGATAACTCCATTATAATTAATTTCACAGAATGGTTGAGGTTGGAAGGGACCTCTGGAGACAATAACTTGAGCAAACCTTATTTTCTGTTCAAGGTCCTCTTCAAGGTTCTGTTCAAGGTATATATACTTTATATATAAAGGCACTAAAAGTATAAAGAGTGAGGTGCTCAAATACAAGTGTGGCAAACTAGTTAGTGACTGAAAAATCTGGAATAAATTGCATACCCAGGGAAAAGAAATTTTGTTGTTATGTACTCGGCTGTAGCAAGAACAACAGTCTTGGAAATTTGTATGGCCCTCTTGCATTTAGAGTTTACGTGTGTCTTTCTTAATGTATTTGTTTATCTTCAAGATACTACAACTATTCAAATAGATAACAGTGAAGAGTAGACGAACTAAACAGGTTGTCTGTAGCCATTAAAATATAAATGGTAAAAAAAAAAAAAAAAAAAAAAAAAAAAAAAAAAGAAAAAAAAAACTAAACAGCTTCTCTGTTCTAATCAGAAAGCTGGCCTACTGAGGGCTGCAGCTGCTAAGAATATGAGCAGATTAAAATGTAAGAATTTAGACCTATGGGAAGCTTTTACTGTATTATAAGTTTCATCAGAAATCAATCCATTACCAAAATCACCTAATGAAATTACATAAATGCACACACAGACCTGATGGAATAAAAGTTTTCTAATATATTGTAATCACTCCCTTCACAAGGTATCCAGCATGCAAAGCAAATATTTTGGTATCTGCAATAATTATGTATGCATAATATGCATAAAAAAAAAAAAAAGGTCTGCAATCCATCAATGCATTTTACTGCATTAATATCTCCTAACTTTTACACAATATCCCTTTAAAATTACCGTGTCTAGTTCTTTATCTTAATGGTATGATGTGACAGATCTTAAGCGATCTGTTCCAAACCAGTAACTCCTACTTTCACTCCCACCCAAACATTCAATCTGTATTACAGATACTTTTCATTTCATAATTTCTTTTTCATTTATCTGTAACAGGCCAAATTTATAAAGACAAGCTCCTGAAAGGAACGAAGGATGTTGCTTATTCTGTTTTAAATCAAATATGTTTTAACTTCACAGCAAACCAATTCTGAGTTTACACTGATTTGACAATTTCCTTCACTCACTTTTTCATGCTACCAATCCCCTCACACATTTCTCTTGCCTTTTCAGGCTACTTCTCCCTACCCCCGTAAACAAAGCATATACAAATATAGATTAAAAAGAAAAAAAAAAACATTCAAAAGAAGAGTAATTTATGGATGAATTTAAGCTTTAGAATGTGACAAAAAGCATATAAAACTAAAATGACATCTCAGCCCTTTGCCACACACATTTCAAGGAGAACAAATGTCTACTGAGGCGAGATTATTTCTGTCAATTGGTTCCATTTTCCCCATCTCCCAGACTGCTCTCAAGTACTGCAGAGTTTTCCATACATTAGCTAGCTAGTAATCTGCACCCCCAATCTACAAGTTCCTCAAGCTCCCTTCAGTTCACGTTTGATACCCATCCATTTGATACCCCTGCCTTGCACTGTTACCAGCACTCACAGGAAAGCTCCTGCTTTCCTATTAGACCTGACACCAAAAGTGCTGTCCTGCAAAACTTAGTGAGAAGTCTCAAAGAGATAGCCAAGCAGAGGCAAAAACCTCTGATGAGCACAAGTGATGGATAATATAGAGATCTCAGAATAAGTTGGGGGAACGTGCAAATTTAATCTTTAAAAAGCATATTTTTACACCTGAACATTTATATTTTCTGTATGGTGTGTTGTGCACACAGCAGGCAGTGACAGCCTTGGTTGCTTTGCACTGCAAACATCCCAGCAGCCACCAAGTCCATCATGAACATCTTGTACTGTTGAACCACTGCACACTAGATTAAAAAATATTTTTCTAACAGTACTTGAAGAAGCTCATTAATCTGCAAGGTACCTAGGTTAGGAAGATAGTACCATGTCATAACTACTGCATTTGCACTTAACATCACCCAGAAAACACACAACAGAACCCATTACTTACAAAGTTACCATTCTTTAAACATCTAAACTGAAAAAAAAAAAAAAAAAAAAAAAAAGGCTTTCACAGATGAGAAGTCCCAGGAAAAGCTTCTCCTGCAGCTTTGCCCATATCTGTCAGCTTTCTAAACTTAAGGCAAGTTTGCCAAGGAAAAAAAGTAGCAGCTTGTTTTATGTTGTTGCTAGTATAATATTATTTATTAATATGGTCTCTGAAAAAGTTAAAGTAACAGATACACCTCTGCATGCCTCTCAGATTTGCATCACGAACCAGGAAAATAAAAAGGCTATGCCTTGTATTCCCAGTTGTGCCACAAATTTTGACTTTCAAGTAACAGATAAATAATAAATGATGACTAGAAAAAGATTTCTTCCTTGTCCCATAAAATTGCAGGCATAGCATCATGCCCCTACTTCTTGCGGGAGACAAAATATGACATTTGTGAGACACTGGGGTTACAGGCAATTGCCACATTACAGCCACTCGTGATCTACCGTGAACTCCAATATTCTTCCCTTCGGGGATTATGTTCCGCTTGAAACAAAGCATAAAACTGGCAGAAAGGTTTTTAAAGTAGTAGTATCTGGACATCGTGACTCCACCGGCTAGCAACATATCCTACAAGAAAATTGCAAAAGAGATCTTTTTAAAGACTACAAAGAGCATAGGCTGCCTCAAGGATTTTTAGAGGTGTTTGCTCAGCCTTGGGGTACAGTGCTTCCATCATTTTCAGTTACTGGATGGACTCCAATGGATTACATGGAGTAATTTATTGGGGGAGTTGTCATCTTAACCATTTTACATGCACAGCCAGAAATATCCTGCAAGAACACCTCTTCTTGTATCACCCATTACATCATGCCATGTTTGCAAACAACAGGCAAAAGAATCAGCTACTCTTTCTCTATAACTAAATACCCTTTCCTTATGGCTAAAATGGAAGGTCCAAGGAGAGGCTCAAAATTTCAAGTCTGAGACACTTTGGAGGCATTTTACAAATTTAAAATGAATGTTAAAACAAACAAAAAAACCAAAACTCTACTTTAGCACACAGTTCATGTGGGACAGCAAATTTTACCTGCATTATAGGGTTACTTATATTAAGCTCACAATGGATGGTGTTTCAAGAGCCCCATTAATATAGCAGTTCTAAAAAACCACAATAATATCCTACACAAATTTTAATGCATTGGTATTACCATCCCATCACTAACTGACATTCATTAAAAGCCAACTCTGACATCTGAAAAATTTCAGAAGTATCTTAAAGGGTTCGTAGATGGATTTTATGGAACAAAAGGGAACATCATGACAGTTATTTTACTCCTCAAGTTAAAAATCAACAATGTCACAGCATCTCCAAGACACACAAAAACCCCAGGCTCATATCACCAAGTATCAGCACCAAGAAAAATTCCAAGAAGATTTGTCCCACACTACTCCAGACACATCCTCTTCTGCTTGTCGGCATCTGAGTGACAAGTCTTACTTTACTAGTGTTTCAGTGAGCTGATAGAGAGGAGAAGCTGACATTTCTTTTGAGAAGATCACACTGAATGATAGCAACATGATAAGGGAAAAAAAAGAGTCAATTTGTTATGGTTAAGCTAATGTAAACCCAAGCATCACTTTCAACTGAATATAACAATCAGCCTCGGGACAGTGAATATAAATGGTAGCTGACACCTTCAAAAAAGGCCTGGTCCAGGAACATCTAAGTGTCAATGCCTTTACCTCAGTACTTACCACCACTCCTCGTATTTCTCTTATCCTTCTTTCTTTATCTTCCTATACCCACTCCTATTTCCATATCTTTCTGAAGCCTTTTTCTCTTTTTTTTTTGTATTCCTTTAAGGAACAAATTCTAGTTGTAAGACTGCCTAGATCTGCTGGGGAGTAGCTGAATTTGCCTATGAACATTAGGAGAACTGAGCCACACCATAAAATCCCTACTTGTATTTTGCAGTAAGCCTTTAAAGACATCCAGTGCCTGAATTGCAGCTGGAGGTGAAGGAAGCATTCCTTGAAGGCAACACAGAACCCTAGAGGGCACATGAGGCTCAGGAATTATTGCCCATTATGCCTTCTCTTCCTGCTTGACATTTAAAAAATAAATGCTCTTGAATGGCTAGTGAATGTCTTTTCCCATCCCAATCAAACTCAGCCCAATATAAACACCCTAACCATTTGATTTAGCACCTTCACCCAAAGCATTAGAATTACCTAGTTATAAGCAGTCTCCTTCACAAATGTATCAGCTCCCCTATTACGATGCTAAGATGCCAGTGTGCATTTCCTTGTTCACCTTATGCTTTACGAGATTAGGTTCTCAAAAAGGGGAATTACTTTTAACTTACTTGATATAACGCCATGTTCCCATTAATTATTGATTACTGTAAACGCCTCTCAAGATTCAAATGAGAAGATATGATAATTATGCATACAAATTAAGTACATAATTATACACATTCTCCTAAAAAAATTAGTAATTTGTTCTATGAGCTTTTCCTCCAACAAAAGCTTCTCAGTGGGTGATACAGGACACTTATTAAAAAATACCATAAGAAATGAATTCATTATACTCTAATACTTATGTGCTTGAACTTAGGATCAGTCACCATGGGAGCTCCTGTAAGACTCAGCCAGTGTTTAAGAATCTTACAGTGGTTTAGAAACATTAGAAATGGTACTACTGCAATAGGA
Source organism: Nothocercus julius (assembly GCA_013398735.1). Taxonomy (NCBI): domain Eukaryota; kingdom Metazoa; phylum Chordata; class Aves; order Tinamiformes; family Tinamidae; genus Nothocercus; species Nothocercus julius. The sequence goes on from VZSV01000106.1 coordinate 211,807, forward strand.
AACTCAAATCAAGGAAAAGTTCAGAACAAAGCTGTAAAAGAACATAAACAGTAGGGGACAAAACTAGAACTCCATCAAAAACTGTAATCCCAATTCCAAGCATTTGTTCTATTTACATACCTTTAAAATCTGCAGAATTCATACAATGAGAAAGAACACCTGTAGAAAACATACACTTCAATCTCTATGTCCCATGTAATTTTGAATATTCAGTATCTTGTGGCAGGTCCCAAAGTCAAGTAAGCTGGTGTTGTGAGAAACAGTGCATAGTAAGAAGAAAAGCTTTGATTCCAGGATAAAACCAGAGCAGACACTATCTCGCTTTGTTATTGTGTCTCATGTTGAGCAATCAATTAAAACCTGTCAGGCTTGTCAGGTCCTTTAATGAGGATTGTATCTTAGAGTTTAAGGGGGCACACTGGAAGAAAGATACACAACCAAAAAAAGAACAGAAAAGAAAATCAATCATTATTTAAAAGGCAGGAGACAATGATTTAGCCAAAATACGCAGCATACAACCCCAGTATGCAAGTCTGTGAAAGTAAAAATTCTTAAGTGATACAATCCAAACAAAGCTGGCTGGCTGTATGCTGGGTTACGTACTCAGCACCAAGAAAGTTTCCCATTAATGCCCTGTATGCTGCATCTGGCAGGGAGGAAAGTCTGATGTTCTGCTAACATATTAAAAAGTAAAGCCATTAATTTCACACCTCTTCTCATTAGTGCTGCATATATGAAAAATGGTAGACAATCACAAAATATGCAGCAGGAATAGTTCCAGGAAAGGCGTTTTTTGTTGTTGTTTTTTGTTGTTTTTTTTTTAAAATTTTCCATATTTGCTATTTTATAAGTCAGTCATTAGGAGGCAGCAAATGGCTCAAAACCATGTGAGACAACAAATCTTGTAGGAAATTGAAAGTGAATAGGAGAGTAAGAACTAGGAGTATAAAATAAACTCAGATACAAAAGTGACTTCTTAATATTCTCTAATCCAATGTTAATCTTCATCAAAGCAAATATTTTGGAAACTATTTGTTAAATTGTCTGGGATAGCCTCATTGAAGCTACACTCAAACTTTGTGGTTGACTTTGTAGCTCGATCATGTTAGGAAAGAAAGAAGACTTATCTGGGCTTATGTTTTCCTACAGCAGGCTTTCTAAGTTGATAACCCAATATTGCACAAATGTATGAAACAGGAATACAGAACAACTACCATTTCTCTCATACCATTTCATCCAAAACAAAGAAGAGCTTATGACTGAAGGGTCACAGTTCTGAATAGTTTCCATGCTTTTTTTCCCTCAAAGTATAAACTAAAAGGCAATGCGCTTTTACTAGCTTTTTAATAAAAACAAGATCTTTGCCAATGATATTTATGTCTCCACTCTTCCACACAGAATACAACATAAAACACACTTCAAATTACCATGCAAGAGAAGCTTTCTAA
>VZSV01000106.1:213918-236418 GCA_013398735.1 Nothocercus julius
AAAAAAAAAAAAAAAAAGAAAAAAAAAAAGAAAAAAAGATATACACATTTAAAACATAGTCCAGCAGTGTTCAAGGATCCTTGCCTCTCAAACTTTAAAGCAGCACAGACAAATGTGAAGACGCCTACAATAGAACAAAAATCCAAGTTCTCAATCACTAGTTACGCAGTATGTGTCAGCAAGGAAGACAATTTCCAAAATAATGATTAATGCATTATCCAGTTTTTCCCCTCTCTCTCTCTCTCTCTCTCTCTCTTTTCCCCTTCCCATTCAGGTTTTTCTTCTTATAAAATGCACATAGTTTTTTTTCTTCCCTGTACCCTGACTCAGGCCTGGCTTTGAAATGCATTTCAATCTCTCAACACAGACTGCTTTCACTGCATTTAGAGTCCCACCAAGGCCCAGCTTTAAAAGCTACTGATTCTTTTTTTCTTTAGCCTTCCTCACAAAGGAAGGGTATTTTGTAAATTACCAGCTCGTTCAGATCAACAAAAGGTACTTTCATAGAAAGCCCCATTTGATTTTGCTCAAATTTGATTACAAGGATGGAGAAAAGGAAAGGAAGTCAAAAAGAAAAACCCCAGATGGCTTTTTCATTCATCTCAGTGAATGAGCTTTATCTGTGCCTTTTGAAACTGTAGCAGTGGAAAAGCATTTCTGTTGGCTTAAAAAACTTGACAAAAATTATTGGTTTGCCATTTCTCATGTAACTGCCATTGGGAACTGGATGAAAAGACTTTTTCATGGGATCGCCTGCTTGGATCAAAATAATGGAGATTAGGTATTTCATTATAAATTACAGTGGGAGATAGAGCAGGCTGTCATATTAATAGCAACCTGCTCATGGCCTTCAATGGTAGCTATTCTCCTAGACAAAGGACCAAGGGGGTTGTCTATTGAACTTGTACTTTAGGCCTGATCAATTTTCTATCATCAAGGCAAAAGGTGAGGTGACTAACAAAAGAACTCACACATGACTGACCTCATAAGCCTATAGATAAAACAGCTTAAAGAAACAAAACACATCCTGAAATTATGGGTGATAAACTGTATAAAGGGGGGGGGGGGAAAGAAGAGGAGAAATGATAGAAAAGGGGAAAGAAAGAGCATTTGGGCTATAATTCTCTCCCTTCTTAGGTGAATGGACATATTAAAAGCTACTTGTTTTCAGCTGCAGAAAATTGCAGCATTTGCTTCGCCGTCTTCTGCTTTAAATCTCTCTGCATACTCTTCCCCCAGCGCCGTTCCAGCAGCTACATTCAGGAGGAACCGGGCTTGTGGTAATGCAGAACCGCACGCACAACATCCCGGGCAGAAAGGTGTCACGCAGACGTTACATTTATACTCAGGCGGCAGAAGCAGCTCCACGCCATGGGTCTGTGTGCTCTTACAAATTTAGAGGAAGTTGCGCGACTGAGTTATACAAGAATATCCCTCAGACCTTGAAAGTCTTGACATACTTCTTTCACTAACATGGTATGTAATTTTATATAGTGTGAAAAACATTATGTAAAATGCCACCCATAATATATTTAGGTACTTTTGCAAGTATATGCTATTATCTGGACTTTTGTTCCTTCCCAGGAGATAAAGACCCTTCCACAGCATTAGCACTCACTTTACTACTCCGCTGACGAACTAAAGATACAAAGGCTGAATCTTTATTCTCAGGATCAAGATTTCTTCCAGTTTGGCAGGTAAAGCCTCCATTATCCAGAATTCTTTCATACACAGAAGAACCAAGGTTCCCAATACACCTCTCCATCCTGTTCAAGCTTCCCACATGGTCTGGGAGTGTTCACATCCCTCCCATGACATTGCATAAGTAAGGCGAGACTGTAGGAACATGCAGATATTTGCATTTGAAGGCCACCAAGGATAGCAGCTAATAGTTACAGGATGTGCCATGTCCCCTCACCCAGGGCTAACAGCAGCCCCTGTGCAAGGGGCAGCTGGCAGCACTGTTCCCAGGGAAAGGAGAGAAGTCTGGAAAACAGTCTGCTCCCAAGCCCCACTTACACAACCACAGAGAAGTCAGTGATGCCAAATGTTCTGAGATACTTTGAACTTTCTCCTCCCAGACTTCACAGTGCTGCTATGCTGCAGTTTCAAACCTGAAGCTAACCATTCATTTATGTCCCTTCACAACAGACCACAGCATCCACCCTTCTACAGAATAAAGTCTGCGTAAAGACTCTGAAGAAATTCAGCCTAAAGCTAAACAGGACCCAGAAACAGCTACAAAGTACACATGGGAGACTCCAAAACCTGGTACAGGGGCAGTAGCTCTGAACCACTGTTTTGCTATGGAAACCAGCGTATTTCAGTCCCACTGAAAACAGATGTATATTTATTATCACTTAGAAACAGTGAGCGAACCATTGGAAACACCTTTTCTGCAAGTAAAGACAAAACAAAGACAAAACAGTGCTACATGTTAAGCTGTGGCTGCCAAGGCAAAAACAAAGAATCGCTGCCAGAGTGCATGCCTCAAGTAGCTCACATACAAACTATCATTTGAAGTTAGTGGCAATGGTATCTTCTTATTATCCTAGAGATAATTAGCAATTAATACCAACTTCACATTCTCTCTAAGGGGCTCTACTGAATAGTTATAGAAGGAAGAGCTCTTTTAATCTTTGTAAATGGCTGTATGGAATTATCAGCTCTGCTTTCAGTAGCAGTAAGAAAGCCAAAGTAAACATTAAGAGCACATAGGCCAAACCAGAAAATATATGTTATGATGGCATCAATTTACTGTGAGCACCCCAAAAGGGCAGTCAAAAGAGAGGCAACATAGCCAAAAGACCACATAGGTGCAATCCTGCGTTTCAGAAGAAAAAACTGAGCAAGCTCTGCCTGCCACTAACAAAACAGCTCTGCTGGACCCACAGAACACAGATCAGGTAGGACACATGCATTTACTAGCTTGTCATGCACTCTGCAGAATCAATCAAAAGCAATGATAGTTTTTTTTCTTTGATTTGCTTGTTTGTCTGATCAGGAGGAAAACACTCATCCAGGAAGTGAGAGTTAACAGCAGTGAAGGGCACCTTAAGGGATCAAGAAACTTACACTGTAAGTCAACACATTTACACTGTAGAAAAGACCTAAAAGCCACTGGTTCTTGTTCAAGATGTGTTTGGTTTGTTCTCAACTTGCACACTGCAAATCATTGTTACATTTTCCTCCAGCTCATAATCTTAGCAGAAGAAACTAAGTCTGTTTCCCACTAAATTAGTTGTCAGCCATTTGACTGACCACAGACCCTGTTAACAGCGTAACAGCTAAATCTTCTTACCTGTCCCATTAGCTCTTGGTGAAATAAATGGATTTAAAAGCTAACCTTGGAAATGCCTATCACAACCTCTTTTCCAAATTGCTTTCTGAATTTATTTACTAACTCACCTTTGAAAATAACTCTTAGAATGTACTTTGGGCATGCACAAAAGATGGCAGGCAGCAGGCTCGTGATCTGCCACGTACGGGATGTCCCAGTGGAATGTCTCCATTTTTGATGAGGCCCAACTTACCAAAGAATAGCACTGTGGTGCTTAAACGTTTCACTGAGCTGGGGCCTGCGTGAATGTAACATTCAGAAACGCATACTTGCACCATCTCCAGTTTGGAATTGGCTTTTCATTAAAATCCAGCGTGCATTCTTGCCAATGAATAACAACAACAACAATATATAAATAAGTAAAACCATGCATGTTATAATTCCCTTTTATGGTTGTAGAAGGTTCATTATCAGCCGCAATTGTACTATGCAGGAAGAGAGCTAATAAGCATAAGGAGGCTGTCATGTACCATTAACATGTTAAATCACTGTCCTTGACAAACCCCAGCAGCATTAATAGCATTGGAGGAAGCACAGCAATAGTTCAGAGCAAGTGAAAACACAGGCCTGCTTGATTTGAGACTACTAATTACATAAAATTTTAAAAAGCCCAAAAGTATAAATGTCTGTTAAATAATTTTAGGTAAAGTGGATAGATTCATGACATTAGACAACCAAAGAAGAATGTTCCGTCCCTCACATTTAGGCAATAAAGCTACATAAGGGATTCCGTTCATTTCAGTTGCTGCCCTATGACATGCAATACGGCCTCGTACAAAGGCACTGCTAGAGCACTTCAAAGCTGCCTACCAAAATTCCCCTGCCACCAGGAAAGCAGTACTAGCCACTGAGTACAGAGGTAAAGGGTGGCATGAGACCACATTTTAGAAAAGGCTCCCTCCTCCTTACTTGTTTTAAAATTGTCTTAGTTCCCTCCCTCTTCTCAGCTTCCAGTGAGCTGTTTCAACTGGTCTGACTAGATTTTTCTGACTATTATAAATAAGGAGTACAGAACATGTGACACGGCCATTTCTTGAAAAACATTTCAATCTACCAGTGAGTTTTTAGGTTCCTATCTAAAAGACCAAAAAAAAAAATAAAAAACCCTACGAAATCTAGTAGCCCTATTAAATTTCAAATTAATCTGTCTTTAAAGGTATAGACAGACAAATAAAATTACCCAAACTGCAACTTCTGCAACTTGACCAAGTGATCAGAACAGAATTTACATGTAACCACAAAAAGGAAAACAGGCAAGATAAAAATAATGCACATTAAGAAGGAATATTTTAATAAACTCAGAAATGACAGGCAAGATCACCCAAGACATAACTAAGGAAATAAGAAATTAATGAAAAAAGACAATTTTTTGTTTACAACAAAGAACCCTCAAACACAAGATACTTAGAGATTCTTGTCAAATATAAGTATAAAAAATAGCATGAGTATGCAAAGGTAAAGTCAGAGAAGTGAACAAATATACTGAAGTGCAATCAGCAAGAGTCAAAGGATAAAAAGAATTCCTGTACATACAACTCAGGGAAAGAAGACCAAGGAAAACTACTAGTTGGTCAGCAGACTAGGCCAAGAAGTCTGAAGCATTTACCACTTTATTGGCAGTTGTTAGGAAAAAGGTCAATTGCAATCAGCTGGCGCCCACAATTAACACCCACAGACAAAGGACAGTATCAGGCCCAAAGAGGTCAAGAAAAGATTAGAGAAAAAAAATATGCCGGTCAAATATTTTGAAATTGGACATATTAAATTTGCCCAAATCCTTACAAAAGTGGATGGATATCAGAGCTGTTACTGCTTGAAAGTGGTTACCGTTAGACTTATTTTTGAAAGCATATGATGGGTGGATATGGGTGCAAAAGCCTTGAAAGAGCAAAAACAATATCTGCTGTAAAAGCAGGAGACCAAATGGGAGGAGGAAAAAAAATATAGATTGGTTTGTTTAACTTTCTTTACTGTCGATGTTTAAAAAGCACCTGAAAGACAAGGAAATGAGTACGTGTGAACACAGATTTGTCAAGAAAAAGGCACGACAAGGTATTAAGCCTTTTGATATAAGGAAATACTTTGCCATACCTCATGATTTTAGGAAGACTTTTGGTACCATCTCACAAGACTTCCTCATGGTCTATGATGAAACATATACCAAGATCCAAAGTAACTTGTTGGCAAACTTCATGAAGCTGGAACACTCTAAGCAAAATAAACCCAACAATGACCATGTTTTGTTTTACCCTTCTTGCAGGATCACCTTCCTCCAAGGACTAAACAACAATCCTATAACCTTCTTCCTAATCCTGCCTTTTTCCCTTCCTTCCACTAGTTAGTGTTTTGCAATGCAAGGACTCCAAGCAATTCAAGACACAGTGACCTAGGACTTGAACTTTGGTGTTATCAGCCAAACATGAAACCCCACTGAAAATACCTCAAAACTTATGAAAAGAGAATGATGAGAATGAATCTTCTGACATTAGGACTACAGCATCAAGGTCAGAAAAAACACCTTACAATAATCTCTGTAAATAACCTGGATTGGATATTCCAATGTGTGATGATAAAACACTCAATAATCTTAAAATTTCTAAAGCTTCTAAACACTACTCAAACAAAACATTTTCAAAAATCTCTATATATGTAACCTCTGGTCATGGCAACCTTAAACCAACAATACAGTCACATGGTTCTCTAAAACTGGACGTTTATATTCCAGGCTACAGCAAGTGATTTCCACTCCAACAACTGCTGTTTCAATTACCATGACAACGGAACACATAATTATACACATGCACTGAAAGCAAACTACAGGAGAAAAAGGCATCTGAGGAATTTTGTGTCTGTACATGCACGCTAAGGAAGAAAAATTAAAAAAAGAATGAAACAACCCTACACACACCACACTGGAATGGATCTCATTTAATGCTGTATTCTCAGCAACTCGGTAACTGGCAAAATAGCAAAGCAAATGATTTTGAATTTAAGGGAACATGAAATAAACAATACAATTAGTCCAAACTTTCAGTTTCTTTTATCAAACTGCTCAGCACCATTCCAACACCTCAAAAGAGTTTTCTATGACTTTTATTCCTCAAGTGAGATCATGTAACTATAAATACTGTCAGCACTTGTCAGGGATTCATTTGGGAATTTATTATATAAACTACTGAGTCTGGTAGGATGTATTTTTTATTACATTTCATGTATTTTAAAGATTATAATATGCAAAAGTCAAAATAAACCAGCATTATTTGTAAATAGTAACAATCATAAGATGTTTAATATGCTTTTTTTGGTAAGTAGTTTTCCTGAAAGCGTAAATAATGATGGCTTTATTTAAGGAGCTTTACAAAAACAGCAAAAAAAAAAAAAAAAAAAAAGTCCATTTTTAACGGAAGTCATGTAAAAATGTTTTAAAAACAGGCAGCAGCAGCAGCCTATTATTACACTTGCAAATAGTCAGTGCAACTCAAGTTATGTATGTTACATTCCTACTTTCCTAGACTGTTTTATCTTGTTTTGTAGCTTGTACAGATAAACAAAACCAAAAATAGGAGGTAACATTCTCCACGCTGATTTCAAAGAGCACCACTTGCATCATTGGACTGATAAGACCATTCATAGGCCTCACTTGCCAAATGAACTGAATGATCTTTCAACGTCCTTCAGACTAGGATATAGAAGGGAAATCTCAGCACAAGTATATAAGTATTAAACAAACACTTCCATGATGTGGGAAGACAAGGAAACATGAGCTCATTTAAATGAACAGTAGTATTTTCCTGGACCTTTGGGACCAAGATTTTGTCAGAGATATTTTTAAGATGAAAATCAAAGAGACCGAGTTAGCTAGCATAAGAAAAAAGTCATTCCTTTCCATAAAGATTAAAACTGGGACTCAGCCAGTCCAGCTGTGACTAAATAAGGCTTTCATGAAACAAGAGGCAGGAAGAAGTCCAGAACCAATGAGTGTGCATCTATGACAATATATGTCATCACAGACTATATAATCCCCATTAAGCCTCAAAAAGAGATCCAAGGAAGTTCTTTAATGTGATCATTTCTAGCCTGCAAAACACTGAAACCAATGGCTTCACTATGAAGGTAGTAAATGTCTAAATAAAGAGTCACTGAGTAGTGAGAAGTTCAGCTGTGTACACGTTTGGGAACAAACTACTCGCTTTCCTTTATGCAGTAGACAGAAGAGGAATTATTTCTTTTCTAATTTGAGTGTCCCAGCCCAATGAACTGGATGTTAATATGCCATTTGCACCTAATTTGGCAGTTAGGAGCACTTGGCTAAGTAAAATAAAAGCACAAATCAGGTTGCTGGAGAATTGAGTAAAGCAAAGTTTCAAAACAATACCCGCAACTGTTTAAAGAAAGCGCTAACATAAAAATACCAAGAACAAGTAAATTAGCATCCCAGAAGCTGTAACATAGCCCAGACCTTCTGATAAAGCTAGGTGGATCTAGAGTAAAAAGATAAAGGTATCAGTCTTAGGGAAGCTCTCTGCCATGGGTATGGCTGGAGTAACTAACCTGCATTTCTAAGGTTTTTTTTGTTTTGTTTTGTTTGTCTGTATAAATCAGCCTACTTTAAGAAGCATATCTATGAACACACATGTTTAAAGTAAATTAATTAAATCAGTTAAAGACTATCCAGTCTGGGAAAGCTGTTGGCACTAATTAATGAAAAGCAGGGGGGTTAACTCCTTGCACATCCTTCGGAAATTTTTAGATTAGCTGGGCAAATAAAACGCTTACCAGAATTAAAATAGAACAAATCCATTAAGACTTAAATTCCTGGAAAAGATGGTTTTCCAAAAGCCTACTGTGTACCATTTAACCTTCTTTGGACATGCAGAGCTTAATTTAGTATCCAGGTATAGAGTACCAGAAGGTAGATCTGCCCAAGCCAGAATAAAGAGCATTGCTTGTTACCATACATTGGACCCTATAAAACATGAGGTAGGATTTATTTGCTCTACTAGCATGGGCATGATCGAGTGCAATGAAAGTGCTATAGCTGGTGACAACTGTGATAAGTGGGAAGGTTACACCTTGCACTTCCCACTGCTCTCCCCCACTTAGCGGTCTGTGTTAGGCTAAAGAGGTAAGTCATCTTCCTGGGGTACAAACTCAACCTTAGCTCCAAGGTCCAGTCTTGAAATGGGCCTTCTGCCTTCCCACTGCTACGGCATTCTTCTCATGTCCCTCTGTGTGAAACTTTTCCACAAATCTTTGGTCTTAGTGCCTTTGGTCTCAACACTAGAAAAATAAATCACTTTTTCTCGCTTTCCTTCAGTTTTTATTTTAATTTTTTAAAACTATTTTTATTTTCTCTTTTATCTGACTACATCAGTTTAGCATTAGAATATACTAATAGAACAGAATTAGAACTTTATAAAGCAACTCGGTCATCACTAGCTCCTTTCAGCATCTTTTCAACACTCTTAAAACGAATATTAAAGAAATAACATATACTTGCATGGTGATATTTATAGCAGAGCTTTAGTGCCTATCACTGAGGTCTGATTTCCCCATAAAGATTGTGCTCATCAATCTTTCAACAACTTTATTATAATAATGAATCAAATTGTTTTTTGCTATTTTACATGGGGTGACAGAGGCAGTAGTTTGATGTCACAAAAATAATTATTTTAACCCACTTCCTGATTAATCATGCTAAATTTTATATTTGCTGGGTGTCTGAGACAAGTTCTATTCTTATGCTATAAGTTATAGCCCTTCAACTATTTCTGTTTTCAGTTTTTTATGAGTAAGCTTTTGATCTCCAGTAGGTAACTACATCATAGGAGAGTCTACCTTTAAACCCAAAGGTATTTTCTTTGCATGAAAAATTCAAGGGTCAACATTAGGAACAAGAAATGTTTGATTTGGTGACCTTATTCAGGTGGCTTTGATTAAAATTTTTCAATCATTTATAATAAAACTTTTACAGAGAATTTGGAAGACAGGCGTTTCTGTCTACAGCAGGGAAACAGAGAAAATTGGTCTTTTGAAGATACGAGGAATGACATTTGCCTATTTTCCTCCTGGTATCACTGCAGTTAGCATGACACTATATTCCCAAGGCTCTCTCTTCTCTAAATCCACATTTTCAAAATATGCTTTAGCTTAGAAAAGCAGTCACTTTTCACAAACTAGAAATCAGGACCATCAAAAAGCTCAGTTGTCAGAATGTGTACTTCGATTTTCACCAGCAAATGTTTTTCATTCTTATAAATAAATATTCACCCTTTTTATTAAAAATAATTAATCCTAGTTTCAGCTATTTTTTGCTAACTTTCTACCCAGAGAATACTAAATGAGCTCTTGCTTTCAAATCTTGCTTTTAAAAGTAGCTAGTTCTTCACAAAGACTGTGCAAATTCTTATTTTCTGTGTAAGTAATTAACTTATTTCAGTCTGAACAAGTATAAGCCATGCAAAATAAATAGGTTTTCATCCATGAGGCATAACATTTTGAGGAACTGCATCTAAATTCACTAGCACAAAATGAAAACTCTTTCTGATAACAGGCAAACAAAACTTAGATAAGACTGCTGGTCTATGCTAGATGTGAACTGAGTATCTAAAGATAGAATAACAATGAAGTGACAGGCAAAGGTGACAGACGAAAGAAGCCCATACAATTTAGAGACTCTGAATACGTGCTCATCTTGTAAGTCACAAGTCTTCATCATACTACTTCAAGAGTGGGAGAATTGTACCTGCTATTGTGTTAATGATTTTATAGTCTAATTCTTGTGTACTATTGCAAAGAAAAACTGTACAAGTCCTGAACAAAGAAAATGAGAACTAAAAAGCAGGATCGTTTATTTTCCTTCTTCTTTCTCCTCCACACTGAGACAAGATTTTACAACATACAAACCTAGGAGATGAGGATGTATCATCTGAAGTAAATCCTGCAAAAATACAATGTGACAAAGACACAAGGACAGAGTACCAGGGCAGTTTATCTTTTCCACTTCGGCCTAGATACACAGATAGATGTCTCCACACATATGGATGTATACAGAGACATATGGATGTATAATGCATTATATGCATGTATGACCTCCTGAAGCCTGAAAAACCCATTCTGTAGTAACAGATAATGCCAGTGGTTTGGGATTCTGCCTATAGAGTGTGTGCTCTGTCTCTGAAAATCAATTAGGAAAGAGATGGATGAGCTGAAGCTCACTATATCTTGATACATTTTAGATTATTTGATAAGGAATATCAACACATGTTTGCTTTCTCGCACCCACTACGTACAGGAATTGCTGTATGAAACAATGATCAGTACAGAGCATGAGCTTAAAACATGCAGTGAATGCTCCAATACAGTAATTGGAGACAAATCAAAAAAGATAGCGGGATTATTTCTGACAAATCAAAACAAATCAGAAAAAAAATGGCTAAGAGATTACATATCCTGTATTTACATACCTAAGTATGGGTTCCTGTACTGTATAAACGTATTTGGAACTGTTACTACTATTTTAATAAAAATTGTTAAATAGAGGGATTCATCTTTCTTCTATCTGAATATATTTTTACAGACAAAATAGTGAACTATTTGATACTTAAGCGAAAAAGGATAAACATAGAGTGCATCACATTTTCTAGCTCAGCTTATCACTAAAAGTAAATTTGCAGAAGTTCTCCCTTCTGAACTTAGAAATGGTTTGTCATATCCACAGCCTGTTCATTACAAGGAACCCTTTCACAACATGGCTGTGTGTATAAGAACAATTAAAGAAATCTGGAGAACAATTAAAAAATTCAGAATTCTCAGTATTTTCTTTAAATGAGCTGAACAGCTGTCAAAAGTACTGGACTGACAGCTCTGATAAGTGAAGTCCTCTTTCTTCTGAATTGATCCAGCACAGAGAATAGCAATGCAATTTTCATTCACACTCTCTTGGGTATGTAATTTATCCCTGACCTTGACAGCTGCCCGTTTTATCATTAGCCTCTCTGCTCAAATGACTAACAAGAAAGGCAACCATGGTGGTACAAGTCACCTGTTCATTAGGAAGTAGGCTGAGAAAATCATCAGCTCCTCTCAGCAGAGCATCCCATAGAACTGCTACCACATGTGGGTGATCCTCCCCTCTGCGAGTAACACCAGCATTGTCAGTAATAGCTTTTACACAGTCACAGGCTCCCACTCTGTCTTCAGTTCAAAGGACAAAAATTAAAAACCTTTCTAAAAGTTAAAGTAATTAAGGAACCCATGATAAGAAATACGTGGCCATTTAAACACTTCATGGATTCACGTGGTGGAAATAAGCTATAAAGTTCTTCACAGAGGCATATTCTTGCTGTTTAGAAGACTGAAAAGGGTACAGAGACATTTGGTTTTGTTTTCTTCTTTTTAGGTATATGGTCATTTTGTAGGTTTGCTACAACATCCAGGGAAAAAAATATATCCCTGTAGCAAGTCATCTGTGTTTGCTGCACAATTGAAAAAATACCTTGTTCATTAAGGAAAAAGGAAAAAAGAACTGGAACGGGTACGAACAAGTTACATGTAAATTTATTGAACAGATTATTGTTCAACAATAATGCACAATTTTCACTTCAGATAAAAAACTTCAGTAGTAAGAACAACAGAATCTACATACACTATAAATGGATGTGGAACAAGAAATAATGAGTGAGGTCCAGTCTTAAAATTTTTCCTCTGATGGTAATTGTGCTACAAGGATTAAGCGTGAAATATTCCTGTGTATCTTTGACCTAGTAATTCCATAGAAAGAGATAATGGTGAAGAGGCCAAGTGCTTTCATACAGTAGTGATGAAAATAGCAGAAGAGAGAAGAGACAAAAGAGGAAAGTTAGACTTTTTAATACTTGAAATTAAATTTAAATGATGTCTATAATCTGGTAGACATTAATACTATGGTTAAAAATTTCTCCTATGAATGTCTATGCGCAGTATTAAAACATTTGCTTAACAAAGATGCTTTGGACTGAGGGCTGGTATAATTAAAATCTACATGGACAAAACAAAAGTAAAGGCTTTCTGGGTGCCATTTTTTTCTTATAGGTAAAATTCATGGTCTACTTGACTTCAAAACAAAAAGCAGGCGATGCTCACTCTGGGAATCTCCCTGGGATTTTTATTTATAGTCCTGCTGTGGATAACGTACTGAATAATTATATTTGATATTCAGTGTCTCCTGCAAACTGCCAGTATCGGAATTTCCCTTCCTGAGAGCATGTATTTGATAGCTGGGCTTCTTTTTCTGCCCTCATTTATTTGTGTGGTTTTCCTTTTAACCCCCACCCCTTTTTAATTTAAATAAAACTCAGGAGGGGAAAAAAAACAAAACAAACAAACAAAAAAAAAAAACAGAAAAACAGAAGATCAGAGGATGTGAAGATGCCATTTCGGGAACTAGCAAGCAGTCTCAACAGTAAAAGAAGCCAAGTGATCTTTCAAGTGGGCTATTACTGTAGTTGTGGGAGCAGAATAATGAAACTGAACAGAATAATTGCCCTAAATATCTGGTTAGAGGGCTGGTACAGAGAAAAGAGCATGAAAGGCTCTACTAAAACCACAGAAAGGTGGGTGTTCCTGCAATCAGCACAGAGAAAAAAAAAAAAAAAAAAAAAAAAAAAACACTGGAGAAGTCTGTAAACTAAAGGAGAGGGGGAGGGTAACCTTGGGAAAGAAATCCAAGCAGAGAAGCAAGGGAAAAAACCTGAAAGTCACAAAAACGAAGCACTTGACTGTATTTGCCGGCATTGCAGGGATGGCAGTTGAGGGACAGCAGCTGGAGGTGCCATATCAGGCATTACACACTATGCTAGAAATAAGGGCAGCTTCTGGGATTGTCTTAGGAATAATTTTATATATTTTTTAATACAGGGATGGAAAGACAAATCAGATTCATATTCCATGTATCATGGAATATTCAGGAAATGGGAACTTCAGCTATTGCTGTTCAGAGAAAATAAACAACAACCCTCTCTCAGCTGGTGATTTCCACCATTTGGAGCCTTAACAAATGACTGCTGAACAGAAAAGCCGGGAAGTCACTGTACTCACATGTGAGAAACATCCACTTCACTTTGAAGCATTCACTTCCAAGGCAACACCTTATTACATTGGAATAAATCTGAAAATACAAGACCCAGTCTAAACATACTATATCTACAGAGACTCTTACTGTTATTAAAATGAATAATTAATTCACAAGCATTTTCAATACCTTTACAATAGACTTCTGAAATTAACTGTATGAGTTATCACAAACAGTCCAAAACCAAATATATCCTACTTACAATTCTGATAACAAAAACATGCCATGCGGGTGATAGTCCTGTGGTTAATGAATAATGATTATAATCACAGTAGCAATAGATGATAATTACAATAACAACATACTTTCAAAAAACTATTGCAAGGCATTTTCTGTGCAATTAGCATTCCAAATTTTAAGTGACAAAGCAGAAAATAGGTGCCTTTTTATTGGCTGGTTTGTATTATAGTCCCTTAAATAATACACAGATCAAGACCAATTAAGACCCCAGCGTATTCATAAATGCAAGGATTGTGAGTGCTAAGAATCCCAAAACAGAGAAATATTACCCCCAAAAAGTAAAACTGCAATGAGTTTTAAACAATCCCTAAAAAATCGTGAATAATAATTAAACTTTAAAATGTCAATAGCTTTGAATAATAACCTATGTGTTAACAGATAAATAAAAGTGATACAGAAAAGTGATAGACAAAAAAAATGTGTACTAACTCCATCAATATATCGTGAAGGAAATAAATTTTTAAATAGAGATGCAAAACATATAACAAGAGGTAATATCTTTTACTAGAGCAGCTGTTATGACAAGTTTGGGAGCACAAAAGCCAAGAGAGTGCACATGTGCCAGAAAACATCTCAATTTTTCAAACTACTTCAGTCCTTCTAGAAAAAGTCTCTTTCTGCAAGACTCTTGCTTCCCTTCCACCCATAGATCAGCACAGCTACGACAGCACTGCACTAAATTGATTTAAGTGACCAAACAGCTCTCTTGATATATAGGCAAGGCTAAGCACTCAGTACAAAATACAAATCTTTTTTTTTTTTAAATGCATGCAATGAGCAAATGGCATTCTGTAGCAATTTAAATGCTCTGCTCAGAGCTCTTCTCACCGTTCACTGCAAAACGCATCACACAGTTGCATCCAAGCTAAGAATGAACGTAAAGTTTTCAGTGGACTTATGCCTCATAATGTGTCATGCAGCTTACTTCACTAATGAGAACGCATGCAATGAAAGATAAAACTGAAAACAAATAAAATATAAGGAAAAATCCTATGAGACCATTTTTGCTTCGCTGGTCACCTTTACATCACTACGAACAGAAGGAAGGCAGAACACTGGGGTAGGTAAAGATCCCTAGTGCTCGCTATGCATCGCTTTTGTCTCTTAACTATAGCTTCAGCAATGGTAATACAGCTAATTTGCCCAGAGATATGTCTCCTGTTAAACAATTGCATTTATTTAAGAACAATAAGAAATAATGGTAATAGCTGCTGGCTCTCTCATCTCCTTGGGTTTTTACATGACTAACTTCTGCTGTACATTAAAAAGAACGAACGCACAAACATGATCACTTGAACAAACTGCTACCATTTTCGTTATCTTATTTTTCAGACAGAAAGACATTTCAACTCTTTCTAATGATTATGCCCTTAATAATCTATCCTGCCATTAAAAGAAAGCCTGTAATTCCGAGAATTTTCAGTAACATTACAGTGATTCAGTTTGCAAGCAACTTAGTCATGCAGACAACATCCAGCAAAAAAATATTAAATAAAACTAATTAACAGATTTTATTTCAAAATTGCCCAGATTGTAATGTTAAGGCTTTAATAAATACATGGTTACATCATTGTGCTACAGTGGTGCCTGGAACTCTGAGATCAGGACTCACTACTGTTAGCAGTACACGAACTTACAGATATAGCATAAAATACGTCTAAAAGCAGGAATTCAGGATAGAAAGACATTAAGTTTAATATAAGAATAATGAAAAGCTATTTTATAATTCAGCGATTATGACACAAGATGATCAGCATGAAAATAAAAGAAAAATGCATTTAGAAACAGGATGGCCAATCAAACTCTTGACTACAAACTACAGAACTGGAAGAGCATCATGAACAGAACGAATAGTTAATACAGTTAATAGTTAATATGTATTTTAAGGAACTCAATTCTAAATTAAAAGACCTCAGTGTCAGAAGAATAAAGGGATGATATAGGAATGCAGCTTTCAGTTGAGCTTTCACAAAGAATATCTGGCCCATATTATTTATTTTATTCAAACACAATAATGCAGGTGGCTAACTATTTAGTATTTTTGTAGTTAGTGGCTGAGAGTATTCAAAAAGAAAAAATAACTTCTTACTGAAATAAATATATAATGACTGTGCTTTTATTTTTCCCCTATAGATAGCAAAACACCTTCTGTGTGTTATTTACTAACATATAGTTTCATGTAAATGACACTGGCATGCTTACATGGCATGGTATTTTCCATAAATACATTAAGTACAATAACGAACACTACACTTTTTTTTTCCTCCAACTAATAAATCTTTTCCTTATCTCAAATGACAGTAGGTACATTTCCTTCCCCTTGAGAGGTGATATTCTCAAACCGAATAAATAAATATAAAAAAATTATTCCATGGATAACAAATAATTACAAACCTCCTCAATCCTTCAGCCAAACAGTCCTAGAAAGAGATTGTTCATTTGAAGCAGAGGGATTAGGGGCAGTAGTAAAATCAGCAGGTTAAAATGACTATGTCAGTAACTAACGGGTACTGTATCTAACTGTGGCATTCATTTGGGTAACCTCACCACCTTAAGTGCTTACTTCACATTAATATATTTACAAAACCCTTAAGGAAATAGTATTTCCCTAGTTCTCTTATTTTTCACTCAGGTAAACTACAACAGAAGAAGAAATCCCAACTCCAATAAAATCAATGACGCAACTAGAGCAGGTTTAAACGAACAAGAATTCCACCTAAGTGATGTGTTCAAGGTCCTACACAAATGGCACCACAAAGCACTGAATATCACCCCCAGAGTACTCCACACACACTCCAGTAACTGAGCTAATCTTCTTTTTCACAGTTAATGGCTCCCTTGAAAAGCTTTCTGGTAATGCTTTCCGCTTAGAAGGCTGGCCAGAAAAATACATGGTAATATGGCTGAGAAGGAGCAAAAACCAACCACCAGGAACAGCCTGTAGCTATATGGACTCTGTATAGGTACTGTCATCATTTTCTGGTTAAAAGCAAGATTCTGCTCACGTCCCCACAGGACTGTTGGGAGCTACAGCTGATGAAGCAGTTGAGCATAAAGACCACAGCATAGAAGTAATTGCACAGGGAAGGTGAGAGGCTGGCGCTCTTACTGCATTTACATTGCTTTTTTCCATGTGGCTAATTAGTAGTCCACTTCATAAAAGAAAGGTAAAAAAACATAAAATAATTGTACAAAAAACTAATTAATAGGGATACATTCAGAACTCTGAGCATTCAGTCTTTGAATTACTGTTTTTGTTTCAGTTTCAAATCAGCTTGAGAATTACCAACTCCAAAGAAACCTGGTAGTACTTAGACTGCCTATCAGTATGATACCAGATAACATGAACCTGATACAAAATCTCCGATTTATCTCAGTGAGGACATTGTGGACTCACTTTCACATTGAGGACTCTTGGTGGGGGAGAAAGGAGCGACAAAAAAAACACCTGAAAGTTAAACTCTGTAGAAAGGTGACAAGATCTGCACAAACTGATCCTTCTACAGACCTACATACTCTAGCCATTCCATATCTATCAAAATCCCAAAATATTAAAATTCCAAGCATGCATAATAACACATTTCTACAGAAAACCTTCCCTCATTCATAGGGTTTAAGGCCAAGCAGGGACCCATATCCTGATGTAGTCTGACCTCCTGCATGACAAAGTCCAGATAGTTTCACCCAGCGACCAGTACTTCAGATTAAAGGGGAGCATATGCCTTGTTACTGGGCTTTCACGTGAAAGGTAACCAACCCAGGGTGTCAAGTGACAGAAAAGATCAATAACATTGTTTATTTACATAATTTCTTTACGTTTATACACACAAATAGAAGAAAGAAAAATCACAGATTGAAATTCCTACTTCATTAATTCCTATTTTGTAATTATTCCTTATATAAAAAGAGTGCTGAAAATCAGTGTCTGCAAAAGCAAGTGTTT
Source organism: Nothocercus julius (assembly GCA_013398735.1). NCBI lineage: Eukaryota > Metazoa > Chordata > Aves > Tinamiformes > Tinamidae > Nothocercus > Nothocercus julius. The sequence goes on from VZSV01000106.1 coordinate 231,553, forward strand.
CTCAGAACTGCTATATAACATTGTACAACGGGATGCTGTAAATACTTTATCCAAAAGAAAGAACTAGGAGATCTCTCAGAGCAGAGATTACATATAGAAAGGAAAAAGATTAGTGTCTATTGTTTGGAGGAAAAAAACTAGAAATCAGCAGTGACTACAGAATCCCAGGATTTTTAATAGTGAAAATCAACATTGTAAATATAAAGTGAATTTCCTGACTTGGCTTTCATTAGCAATAATGACTTTTCTATCTTTCAGTACAAAAGTCATGTGGCACTTTAACAGGCTCAGCAGATCATGTAGGCAGCTGCTCTGAAGTGTCACAAGCCAAACCCACCACTGGCCAGAGCCCATCGATTACCATCAGTATCAATTACCATCTCAGCGGGAATCTAGCCAAAATTTCTGATAATCTCAACACACAAGGTTTCCCTAAATTATCCACAGTATTTTTTTCCACAGAATATAGATGTGTGGAAGTGATATTCTCTGCTTACATTCAGACCCATGAACAGAGAGTATTTCAGTGGTTCCTGATGAAGAAAACTCCAAAGTACTTAGGCTGCAAACCCATAGAGACAGCCTGCTGCACTGCATTTACCCAGCCAGAACAATACCAGCGTAGACAAAATGTTCTCCAGCTGTGGAGTTGCTGAAGCTTCACAGCAGGGATACTTTTAAAGGGGTGTGAGGAACCTCAATGACTCCATTTCCACTATGGTTAAAATCCCCCAATTCTACTGCTGCAAGGGGTCAGCAATTGAGCTATGCTGTAGAAATTGTTTATTTACTCCTACAGAATTTTCCAGTTTCAGGTTTCCAGTTTTCAGTTTCAGGCAATCCATCTTCTATTCTGAAAGCATTTCTTTTAAATAAAAATAAGGGTGGAGTTCTTGCTTTCTAACAAAAACACAAGTCCTTCCAATCATTTCAAAGATCAATTAAAAGCCTTCCCCATTTTCAAAGATTTTACTTCCCTCCCCCAATTTAATCAACTAATCCCAAATTGTTCCTTCCAGTTTTACACAATTTTCTTAATGCCTATGCAAAGAATTTTCAGCTTTAGAATTCAGAAGCTTTTTCTGCAGCTTCCTCCTTTTCAAACTATTTGGCTCTATCTCTGCTTCCCCGATTGCATAATTATACACCTAATCTGAGAAGAATTGTTCTCTTACCTAGTGTTTTTTTTTTAGCTCTGTTTGTTAGTGGGAAGAATGCTTTACTGACCATTACATACAATTCTCTTTCCCATTGTATTTAACTGTGATATGTTCTGGAATCCTGTATGTAAAAAAATGCAATGAGGAATTAAGATGTGCCATGCATATGCAAATCGAATGTATGATGAATGGGGATTACTAAGGAAAGAACAAGATTACAGGGGAATCACTGGTAGCTATAGGGAAGCATTAAGGTACTGAAGACCCCAAGTCTCCACTGGACCTCAATAGGATTTGTATTTCTAACACTCCTTTTACATTTTTACACTAAAAATAAATTAAAAGAACTAAAGCTTCTGAAAATATGCAAGTTCATAGAGACAACAATAAAAGATTAACTGTGACTATACAGTAACACTATCCTCCTGTCTTTCTTTTTATCTGCCTTTGATAATGCATTTGCAGTGCTATTTTTACATAAAGGTAATTTTGGCATGTGTGTTTGTGATTTTAACTGTTCTAAGCTGGGACTTCAACACATTAAATTTGAAAGCAAACAGTTCTTTGGGATTTTTTTTTTTTTTTTAATCACAAAGCAGCATTTCAGAACTGGTTTTACACACACAGTGAACACTCTTAAACCTAACAGCAGGTTCCATGTAATACTATCTCTTCTAAATCCAGAAGGTCATTGAGAAATCTGCAGAGTCTCTGAATAATCTACTCAGGTGTATCCCGCTGTTGCTATTCCCAGCCTGCTGGCCTGACCCTTTGCAACAAGTGGCAGAAAGTCCAATGGCTTCTCTTCATTTCCAGCTGAGATTCAAGTATAATGCTTGCCTACAACAGACATTTTTGCTTTGCAAAGCCACCAGTGGGAAACATTAACCCCCTATTCCACCTAAGTTTTTATCTGGAATATACCTTGAAAAGAGAAGAGCATTTTAGCTCTGTGTTTAATAACATGTGTTTAAATGCCCACATACAAATGGGTACAACTTTTTGTCATATGTTTCTTTCTACTGGAGACTATGAGAGAAAGGAACGAAATTCTCCTCTCTGTTCCCTCACTGAAGAGGTAGTGAGATCCAGACTCAGAGTAAAGCTGGCTGCCTCCCTCTGCTTTGCACAGTACTAAATATTGCATCAACATTCACCATGTAAAGGACTCAGAATTGCATCCCTGAAAAAAAAAGTACAAGAGCTTACAAACTCTGCTATTTTTAAAGTTTTCCCACTACGTCAAGGCTAATGAATCACCAGGGAGAAATGCATATAATGTTTCATGAAAAAGTTTGGGAGATGCTTTATTTTCCCAGTTAAAGTTTAAGGTTCAAATCATCAGACATTGTTTTATCAAGGACTAAGAGAGAGCCATGGTCTCCATCATCATTCAGAACAAACAGCATGACCAGAATTGAGTCAATTAAAAGGCTTTACATTTCCAGCACGGAAGCGAACCATGTGAATAGTGGGAATTATTACTTACCCTACTAATGAATGCAGCCAGTAACAGAACAAGACACTAAACTGGACACTGGCAAAATACCTTTTTTGTTCTTCCAGTCTTATACCTCATGTACACAGGCTGTTAGTGCTTACATCTCCATAAGAAAATATACTCTATGATCCTATTAATGCTGCTTCTTCAGTTACCTTCAAAACCCATGTGGAATTGCATTATAAATCTTTAAAATATTATCAAATATGGTTGCATTTTTGTCCACCCAATTGCAACCAAAAATAGTAATAATTCAGCAATGAGCATGCTTGTTTTGATAACATCATCTGGAAAATTAAATATTTTATTAATCTTGGACAAAATATTACAAAGAACCTTAGCCAACAACATCACAAGAGGAAAAAAAAAAATCCTACATCTGTTAAAAATAATGAAGGTAAGAGAGGCCTCATTTGTCCATTCCCCATTTTATACTCTAGTATTCAGTCAGGTTGTAGGGGGACAGCTGTAAAAATGTCTGTAATCTTTCCGACTGCAGAAACTGCATAACTGAAAAAACAAAAGCTTAGTGCACATTTCTGCTAGGGAAAGCAAACACATTTGATAATATAAGGCTTTCAGTAGGGTTGCAGAAAGTGGCATTTCCAATTGCTATTTGATGGTGAGTCTGATCCTGACTGGTTGCAGTAAAACATAATCTGAAATAGAGGTTTAAAACTAGGGCATATTTTTAACTTCCTGACTTCTGCAGCATCGTCTGCTATTGAAGAATTTTCCTCTTGCCAGAGTGATGAGCAGACATGACAGCGCTAATGCTGCTCCATGCTTTGCTCAGTGGGAGGTAATGCAAAAGCAGTGCAATAGCAAACATAACATTAATAGGCGGGTGGTAGTGCTCCTTTTCCCTCCCTTCCCCCCAAATTTTTGTTTCACAAACATTTTTGTATGACAACGTAGAGGACAGACAACATTCTTCTCCAAGCAAAAGGAAAGAAGAGGAATCCCTTGGTAAGTGAACACCAGGAAAACAGAATTTGCTAAAACAGAACTGGCCTGAGGGTAAATTAGTGATACTGTTATTCAGCTTGCTGAGTATCTACAACCAGTAACGTAACCAGTTAGATCTACACAGGACCAAGTTCAGCTCTCAGTTAGGCTGAAGTCACCAAGGCTCCTCTAAATTTGTAGCTTATGTTTCTTCACTCTGTAGTGATGCTCTCAACGTATTAGTTCACTGAGGCTGATAGCACTTATTAAGTATGTCTCTATTTAACTCGTTTTCATCAAATACAGGGACAAAATACTCTATCCTTACAGACATATGAAACTTGGTAAATTAACTTCCCCAATCAGAATAACTGCAACTTTAAAACTTCTGTGTCTTTTTACATTTGATCAAACAGTGCTACAAAGTACATACCCAGTTTAATTACTCAGAAACATAAGAATGAATTGTTGCAAAAACAGATTATGCAGATATTGGAATTTAATTACTCTGGAAGACTTTAAAGATTTAAAAAATGCAACATTGTTTCATCCGCAAAGAAAAACATTCTTACACAGCTAACTACATGTCAATAGTATTAAGTGGGGAAACCTTTAGCATATATTGTCTTTGATTCTAAAAGCATATTATAGAAACAACACTGAGTGGATTAAATGCAAATACGGTGAACCATATAGAGCTCTAGAATCCACTGTGAAATCATCCATCTTGTTATAAATGCTGTTTGTGGACCGCAGTCCACAAATAAACAAATGCAAATTTAAGTGGACATCATTAATGTGATACTACAGTTTGTACATCGACTGCGTGACAAAAAATCCTGTTACACATTACGAACATATTCACCTCTTATTGCAAATGAACGCTGGCGCAACACCCCTAATACATCTGCTTCCCCAGAAAGGAGACAAAGCAGAATTGCAAGTTTGTATGTAAAAAATATTCAAAACACATTGTCTGGGTACACGATTCATAGAAACTAATACATAAAGCAAGGTTTACTGATTACTGATAAAATCACATCCAATTGTTATGTGTCCAGCTATGCAAAGGAAAATGTGAAGAACATATCTGCAGGTAACAGTCTCTAAACCCAATTTAACATTTAAGATGATTTATACCACACATTGTTTGCACATGTTTTCTTTCACTAACTTCTATTAAAATGTTTGCTCAGTTAGCTTGCCGGAAGCAACTTCTATCTTCTCTAAATTTTTCCTTTAAATCAAGAAACATTT
>VZSV01000106.1:241418-246892 GCA_013398735.1 Nothocercus julius
CATCCCTGACTTGTGCACTACAGTTTCGGATTGAAATTTCAATCTTCACCTAAAAAATGCAAAATCTTCCACTATCTGCTTAGAAAAGCACTGCCTACAGAAAGCTCCTTGTAGACTCATGGATGAAAAGCACCACTACAGCTTCTCCTATGCCTGTCACCCTTCTTTTTTCTTGCGCCTCCCCCTCCTTTTGCCATCCACTCTGCTCCATTTTTCCCTCTAGCTGACAGTGTTGACACTTGCATTGTCATCTTTAGGTAAGAGAGGAAAATGCTGCAAATCTGAAGCTGCAGCATCCAAAGGGACCAGAAAACTCAAGAGTAACGATCAACATGATATAAAAAATAACATTAATGGTCCTGGTATAATGTAAGTCAGCATTATTTCATTACTCTTCCACACAGAAAAGGCATAATTGAGGACAATATTGGTTAAAAGATACGTACTGAATTGAGTCTCAGATATTACTGAGAAAGAACACATCTGCATCTCAATCTGTATCCTTCACATCGCGTTAGGGAATTTTATGAGTATTTTACTTGCAAGTAAAGGCCTCTCCATCACTTTTCAACAATTTTAGCCATGTTTCTCCTGAGCCACTAAGTTAAATAATGTGCACAGCCAGTTAGAAGGATTCTTTTATAATGGTTATGAGCACAGATATGCTGCATGTGACACACACACACTTTGTATTTGGTGTCAAATTACAGTGAAATCCTGCTTTGTTTGCTTTAAAAAACAATTCTTACCCAAGTGAGAGAATCCCAGTTTATAATTAGTGTCATCCATGCTATGCTCTAATAATTATGATTATCAATTTAATGACAAAGCAATGCTACTATCACCAAGTTAATTTAGCCACAGGTAAGACAGTGTAGCATTGTGCTCTCGTACAGATGTTTAGGGCACAAAAAGATAGCGGAGTCTCAAAAAAGATCAATGAAAAGAAGAAAAGAGGTGGGGAACACATAATTGGAAGATTGACATAGTCAAAGAAATGGAATATGGGCAAAAGGCAGGAAAAACGGTTTGCAGAGAAAGGAAAAAAAAAAAAAAAAGCAACATTCCCTTCCTAAATATTGCTTTACAATATATCTCTTAAAACATAACTTTATAATATTCGTAAATCTGAGAAAGATAAAATGTTAAAAGGTGCCTAAGAAATTCTCTACTTTGGTGCCCCGTGCTGAAAATCTGCCAGCCTTCGAACAGCTTGCTAGATGAGCTCTGCATCCACGGGAGCCTGGAAGGGAAGGTTACAGCCTCAGACAACAGAGAAGTGCCAGGATTTGGTTAGCTGTGCATATAGCAACTACTACAACACATAATCATGATTTTCATTTAAATGTTTAACAGATCTATATTAACGTTCACACAGAACATTCATATGCAACAGATATGTAACAGTTACATGGTAAAACTTCTGAAAGAACAACTATTCCAGCTTCTGTGTGTGCTTGTGGAACATATTGTTAGGAGAAAGCAGTAGATTTCTGGGGCTGTTGTCTGCTCTAATGGAGAAGTTTGTCCATGTTCCACACAGCGCCTGTTTTGGACAGTCTAGTAAGATAAAGCTTCCAAAAGAAAAGTAATCTTCTATGATGAGGTATTTTAACTACTGAGTGGAAGACCTAAAGATAGAGGTAGGATAAAACTCTTGTCAGATGAAACTACAAATGCTGTAGGATTTCTTTGGAAAATAAAAGGGGGCAGTTTAGAAACACAATAGACAAAAATCAAAGGTTGTTCACTCTAGCTGAGAGTACATTTCTTAAACACTCAATGACCTTGTCTGGCTTTTGATTCATAAACCAGGTATTCTGTAGAAGGAATAAAAACTCTTTTATGCATCTATTTCCTTTGAGCTTAATCGTTTCCCCTTGGGCATGATCGTCCATACAACACATGGTTGACCAATAGCTAGAAAATCGACAGGAATGAGGTGCTATAAATGAACTAATCAAGCAAATAGAACAGAATTTAGATTTCTTAAGAAAGGAAGCAAGGCTCTGATGGCAAAAGGAGGTGCTTCCATTTTTTTTTTTTTTTTTTTTTTTTTTTTTTTTGTGGAGAACATAAATACTTTGCTTTCGGGAAGTTTTCTGTTTTTCTTTAGCTTTGATACTCCTCATGATGCCTGACTCCTGGTGCCTCTAACTCAGCAGTGGTAGTAACCAGCATTTCACAAGCTCGCCCCTGGCCACCAGCGTGATCCTGACACTGTTGCTATGTGCTGTACAGCTCTAGTAGTTGGAAGGATCAAGGCTTAAAAAACATTGAACTACCTGTTGTGTAAGAAACACTCTTAATATCTATATACCGAAACAGCAGAAAATCAGGTTAGGGCATTTGGCAAGGCTTAAAATACTGTTTTCCAATAGGAATATCTAGATAATTAGTTTCTGGAGAACATAACTCGTACAGTTTTAAAAAGTTGTAAATCTTACAGTTTCAAAAATAATATATCACAGCTCTTATCCTTTAAGTGTCTGTCATTAAAGTTACTTAGACCAGCGTTTCCAGATTTTGTGCTTAAATGTGCACTGTGCAGTCTATTTCTGCACTGTATGCTGCTATCCCAAGCAGTAGAGATGGAAAAGGAAATAGACTTTGGCAAGCTTAAGAGGAGCTATTTACAAATATATGCACATAAAATTTGCTTAAATTCTGATGCAGTTTTGGAAAGCATAATGGCAGCATTAGGTACTTTGAGCGGTGAAGAGAAGATGACAGTCACCAACCAGTCATGATAAAGTAGTAAAAGGATTGGCAGTGCCAAGGGAGGGAAAGCAAACGCTACTGCCGTTAGCTGGCAGAAGGCAGAAGAATATTCAACATATCATAGTCCTCATGAAAGCACAAGGCTGTTAAATTCCCAGCACAGTAGGAGTTCCACAGATCTTGTTCTCAGCAAATGCGGCTTTACATTAGTTTTCTTCATTCTATATAATGTTTGCACACTGATGTAGAGCTGCTATATACCTGACACACCTGTTAACTGTGACACGGAAACACAGACAACCTCAGAGCACCGGGAAGACGTGAGGTCTGGACAGTCTTGTGCAGCAAAAATGGATATAGTACGTTTTAAAGGAATTTCACATTTCATTTGCAAGTGTTATGTTAAAAATTGTTTCATTTGTTTCCACTTCCAGATCAGCCCACTTTTTGTGTGCAATCAGAACATATTTAGGCACTTCAGGGCTTCCTAGAAAAGAAACCACACAGGGAAAAACATAAATAAATATCAGTAGCTATTCTGAAACGTGGGAGTCCTCTCTCTGTATCTGAAAAATCCTTACAGGATAGCAGGAGTTTTGTGTTCTGCAGGGAATAGATTTGATTCTTTATCAAATATAAAAGTTTTCTTTAATTTCCCTCTCATGAAACACATAAGGATGCTCAGTACAAGCATCCGAAAGAACCACAACCTTTCTCGTACCCGCTTCGAAGGTGAGCAGATAATTTTCTTGTAAGATTATTTGGATGATGGAAAGAAAGAGAGGAGGTGGAAGAGACCACCTCCAAACATCATCGCAGAACATACTAAATCTTGAAATTTGGGGGGAAGTTTTAGAGAGCAAAAGCAATTCAAACTCAAACCTAATATGACATATACAAAATGAATTCAGCACTCATGAAAGTACACAGGAGAAAAGGAGAATCTCCCACTTCAAGAGCCAAGCTTAACCAAGCTCAGCTTTCATGCTTGTGACAGAGCTTGTGGGTCTGAGGAAAGACAAGACAGACGCTATAGAAGTGCAGTAAACATAAAGTGACACCCTTAGTAAGGCTGGATGTGAAGACTGCAAGTAGTAAAAGCACAGCGTAGCCTTCATATTAATCTATGGATCCCCTGGGTGCTCACAAAGACTGTGAAACATTTGAGAAGAATTTAAGGTGTCACTAAAGCTACTGACTTCTGCAACTAGTTCTCAGAGAATTTAGAGGTAAGAGTTGCGGCCAGCTGGAAGCAGTAACTTAGAGCTAAAGGTCTGCATGTTCTCAAGGCTTAGTTATCCAGTCTCCAAAACTGACTTTATAACAGAACTACAGATGGACACTCAACAATTTTGTTGCATATGACACTGTGTCATTAATAGATGACACTATATTATTAGTAATATTCAAATACAAGCACCAGACCTGTAATTCTCCCTCATTTTGTAGTAATCTTGAACAATAAAATAACTGAGCATGTCCATCTGGCTCCAGTGTCTGATACTAAATTTACACACACTGCCCTGGTGGTCAATCCCCTTCAGTGACAGCACAGCAGGGAAGCCTCCATTAGAGTGCAAATTTCCCAAATTTGGTGATAATGCATCTGGAACAAAAAGGATGCAGCAAGGGCAGAGCTAACGTTAAATGGGATGGTCAGAGAGAGGGAGAGAGCTGAATTACCAGAAATAAAAAAAGGAAGCAATAAGGATGAGGATAGTTGTTTTAAAACAAACAAACAAACAAAAGAGCATAAGTTTAAAATAAAACTGAAATGGAACACGTGCTTTACAAGGATAGGAGAAAAAATGCTAACTGTAGAAAGTGTTTAGGAAGGCTCTGGATCAAGACAGAAATGACCTACTCACATAAAGAACATGCTGTCCATGCCACTGTGGTTTTCCTCTGACAGAAATCACAATTGAAAATCAAGGATAGATCTTTCCTAGCTTTAATCCCTGTAAAAGTCTCAGTCAGTGCAGTGTCTGTAGCAGGTTTTGGTACATGGCTGTGTTCAACAGCTCGGGGCGGAATGCAGATTTCGGGGACTTTCAGTGTTTGATTGGGAATTTGTGGGCGGGTTTTCCCACACGTTCAATCATACCCAGGTAGTTTATTCTATGCTCAGGTAACCCACAATTGGCTTCAAAATTCTTAAAAACCTGGAAATACTATACTGTTTCTGACCCCCAAGCATTACGAACTTGCATTGTTCCCATCCAGCCTTACCAAGGGCATCGCTTTATGTTTACTGCACCTCTATAGCGCCTGTCTTGTACAAACTGTACTTACAAAGCAGCAACCACTTTCCCGGAGGAAGGCGGCGGGTTCCCGAGGAGGCTGCTGCGATGCCGTTTCCTCCGCCCCACAGGGGCTGCCAGGGCGAGGAGGGCGCACGTGCACTGCTCCCTGCGCGGCCGCAGGGGCCATTAAAGGGACGCCTTAGGGCTTCCCACTGGGATCTTGAAAACTGACCATCCTCGGGACTGAAGGAAGAATCTGTGTTTTGTCTATTTTTGCGGGGGGGAGGAGAGTGTAAACTCTCCAAATTTTCACTCTATGCTCCACAGCCCAGAACTACCAGCCTTCGGGCCCTTCCTGCCGACACGAAGCGGCTCAGAAACCGCTTCTGGTGCCGTCGCTCTCCCCGGGACCACACACAGCGCGTGCCGCGCCCCAACGGTCCTAACGGTCCCAACGGCCGCAACCGCCGGCGGCCCCGCCCCGGGACGCTGGCCCCGCCCCACTTTGCG
>VZSV01000106.1:247047-273288 GCA_013398735.1 Nothocercus julius
GGGCCCGGCGCCCCCGGGCCTCGCGGCGGCGCCTCGGGCCTCGCGGCGCCCTGTCTGCGCGGGCTCCGCGCTGGCAGCAGTGCGGGAGGGATGCCTGGTTTTCCTTGGTTTTCTTTATCTTCCTTCTTTTTCTCGGCTCTGTTAAGCATTCTCTGTCGCTCCTTTCCCCCGCAGGCCAGCACCATGGTAGCAGTGGGCCTGACCATAGCGGCGGCTGGATTTGCAGGTTGGTGGAGGCCGTGGGGACGCGGCTGGGCTGTGCGCGGCCTCCTCGGCGCTGCTGGGGTTCGACGTCCGTAGAGGTGTTTTAATAACTGCTTCGGGGGGGGCTGTGTTGAGAAACCAGCCTGTAATTAAAAGATCAAAGTTTTATTTTCTTACGTTAAAAAATAGCTTTATTCTGTATTACAATCCAAAAATCACCGGGCTGAATTTTTAAGTCTTACAAAATCTGATTTCTAACTACTTAGTCGTCTTAAACACTGATTTCTTTAAGGTCGCTATGTGTTAAAAGCTATGAAGCAAGTGGAGCCGCAAGTAAAACAAGCACTGCAGAATCTACCAAAATCTGTAAGTTTTTGTTTTATTTATAGCATCTGTTTTTAACAGCTTGCTCAGTGAATAACTGCAAACTGTTTTGTCTATGCATAGCATTAAAGGATTTTCTGCTAATACTAAGCATAATTTTGTCATTAGTAATATAATTAATCTCACTTATTTTAGTGGTAGTCAATTAATAGAGAAGTTATTTTGTCACGTCTTCCTTAGTACTTTCTAAATAATGATATTTACTTCAGCGGAATTTCTTGTTACTCGTTCAAAAGAATATACACAGTTACCTCAGACTAAAAAGTTCAGCAGCTACTAAGGCATCACTGACTTGTTTTGCCCAATATAGTTTAACTTAGATAATTATTTTTACTAAACTAATGCATCTTCCTTTTTAGGCCTTCAGTGGTTATTACAGAGGTGGATTTGAACCCAAAATGACTAAACGAGAAGCAGCTTTAATACTAGGAGTAAGGTAAAAGAGAACTTACTAGAAATGTGGGGCATGAAGGAGGATGTGGTGGTGTGTAGTTGCTGGCCTGGCTTGAACAGGGCTGTTTAAGACTTTACTCTGCCAGCTTTCTCCGTCACCCTGTCCCTGCACCAGTCAGGAATCTGGGGGGGACTTTCAGGATTTTCTGGACTTACCTGTGATTCTTTGCTGCGTGGCAGCATGCTTAAATTAAACGTAACTGGACTGCCTACCATGCAGCTGCAGATCCCAAGCATGTTCACGAGCCACGTACAGGTCTTGGTAAATCTCCCATTTCCTTGGGTTACTCGGGTGGGGAGCTGGTTACGCTGCTTGGGGTCCCGTCTGCCCCTCCCGGTGAAAATCAGATGCAGCGTGAAGGGGCCGCGCGCCTTCTTGCATGGGCATATACAAGTTTATCTAGTAAGATAATGAGCTTTTATTTCCAAGTGGAAAGTTGGCATTCAACCTTGTTTTTAATAAACTTATTCTAAAATATTTCTTTCCCCCCCCCAAAAAAAAGCCTTTCGAAAGTTCCTAATGAATACAGTCTCAATTAAAAATGTTATAACAAGGTTCTGTTTGTTTTCAGCTGAACATGCAAGACATGCAAGGTCAGGAAGAACGCACCCAGGCACCTGAGAGAGCAGGTCCTCTCGGGATAGGCAGTGCTACAGTTGCAATGTTGGCTGTGGGATTTTGCCTTTGGCAGCTGCCTGGTGCTGCAATTCCCCTAGGTATCAGTGGGAACTGAATAGCAGAACCACTCTAAGTTACTGCAGGCCCAGCATAAATGTGGCTCCATTGATACCTGGATGGTCTTCAAATATTTTGCCCCTAGCCCTATTATTTATTTATGATCTCCAAGTGTCCATGAATGTTCCTCAGCTTACTAGACCATCACAGAATGTCTTATATTTGTATTTTCCAAAATACCATATGTCTAAGGTATTTTGAAAAAAACTTAGAAACCTTCTTCAGGACTTGCATGCTAAACATCGCTAATAGGAAATAAAGACTATATACGTAACCCCTCGCTGGATGGGTAAGAGATTCCTTCCAAGGTTTATAAGATTCCTTCAAGTCTTTTTTTTTTTTTTTTTTTTTTTCATTTAAACTAGTCCTACAGCCAATAGAAATAAAATCAGAGAAGCGCATAGGCGGATCATGCTTCTGAATCACCCGGATAAAGGTAAGTAAAAATCCATCACCTAATGAATGTTTTTGACCCATATTAATGGACCTGTACAGGAAATACACACACTTACTTGTCTGCTTTAAAAAAATAAAAGTGAAAAATCTTGGAGTGTTTCAGTTCGTGTGCTTTTGGAGAATAGTTTTGTATTTGAATGCTTTGAAGCAAGCACATATAATTTGGCAGGTCAGCGTGTTACGTGCTCTATCATTTTTTAGAATGAGATTTAAAATCACAGAAGTCTAAATGCCAGACCAGTTATGTGTTTCTGCATTTTCTCTACCACATGAATTATATTTGGATTCATTGGAGAGTCTCTGTGAGCTTTCTGCTGCTTTTGAAGACCCTAGACATGCTCTGCAGTTTTGCTGTATGTGATAGTCTGAAGGTTTATAATGTATTTGTGCTTAAAGTTAGTAACTTAAGACTCTCTAAATTGTTAACTTGAGTGAGTCAGAATCAGGTATTAGTGCTTGGCATTTAACTTACTAATCCTCACTTGAAATAGCTTCCTTTAAAGTGACTACTGAACTTGAGATATACCTTTTTATAGATAGTTTTAGGGTTCAATAAATTTAACTTCAAAATAACTTCAGTTAGATACTATGTATTTGGAGAGTCTTAAGTACTTGATTCTTATATTACCTGTTCTTACCTTACCTAAGCAAGTTTCTAGTACATGCTAAAAATCTGCCCATCTCACGATGAATGATTTGGGTGCACCTGTGCTGTGCCAAGTTACTTCTGTTGAATTAAGTCATGATTGATAAAAATGGAAAAGCAAAACTCCATTAAAATGAAAGCAAGAACCTAACAGGAATGAGTTAATGGAATGAGTGCATGATTAACTCCTGCAGTCTTTCCACATGGCTTATATGGATAAAGCAGTTTGTTCTTTAACTTGAATGCCTTACAAACAATAGTCACACACCTTTTCACTGTATTGCGTAGCACTAGCAATGACACACAAATAAAGGGTAAATTTTTCCTCTAACGTGACATGTGGTTTTCTTTCTTGTAGGTGGCTCTCCATATGTGGCAGCCAAAATCAACGAAGCTAAAGATTTACTGGAAGACCAAGCTAAAAAATGAATGTAGGAGATAATTCACTGGGTTTGTTCATATAAATGAGTATTTTTGATAAATTACTTAAACATGTAATGTTAGCCTTTGACTTGATTCCCCCAACTAAAACTGGAGAAAAAAAATCCAGAGGGATATGTCCCCTCCTCACCACTGTAGTCAGTTTCAAGGAGGAACATGAGGGAGTGAGGCTTGCAGTGTTTTTTCTTTTTTTTTTAAAAGCTATGCTTTGTCTGAAGTAAAAATCTACCACTTAGCAGTATTTTGCCATGTAAAAATACCAGTAACTTGATTTGGACGGTTACTCTCACATGCTAACAGATACAGACGGACATGGTGCTGAAAACAGCAGCAGCTTAATAAGAGTTGGGCCAAGCTGACCCTTCAGTAGGCCAAAGTGAGTGTTTGCTGAGGATACTGATGAAGAAAGTCTTCAAGAAACACAGTTTTGTGGGAATGGTGGAAGGGAATCAAGGAGTGTTAATTACAGAGGAAGAATAAGCATAGCAGTGTGGTTGGTTATGCATCAGAAAAAAAAGTATAAAATATTGAATGTATTCAGTTGTTCTGCCTTGTGGAAACAAGGTTGTGCAACTACTTCCTGTTACTGATGATGTGAAATGTGCCAAGCTTTCTAGAAACTTTCATTTCTTAATTCATTTTATAACATTTAATAAATTATACATTTGTAAATATACTGTTTTATAATTACCTTACACTGCAAAGTCAGAATTTACATCCTGAGGCTTTTCTAAATTAATAACTTTACATAAAGACTTCTTTCCTATGTAAGATATCTGACCTTTTATTGGACTACAACGAGCTGAACATACACTAACAGCTGTTGTCCAGTGCAGCTGAATCAATGCCAACGACCTCTGTCATTTTCAAAAAATCTTGTCCCTCTTCTTGCAAGTGAGATAAACCTGCTGGAGGGCAGGTTAGTTAATACCCTGTTACTGTACACCTTCACTTTCAGGCCTTCCCATTTTTCAGATTTTACATGCCTCTGTTTTAGTCTGACAAGGACAACTGGTCCTGGATCCTGTGTGCAGCTTTGCCCTTGATGTACCTGTAGCACTGTAGACTAGAGATTGAGAAAGCACTTAAAAAATAAATGAGGAAAAATTACTTGCATTGAGAGGATCAAAACAGTAGCAGAATGTCAAGTGCTTAAAAACTACCAAAGAAAGGGGTAACTTGGGGTGTTTTACTACAAGAAGCAGAAACTAGCTAAGGGGGGGCCAAACATTGCTGTAGAGTAGCAGCAGAGATGCATCTTGCAAGGTATATACAGACTTGGCAAACTGCTCAAGTAGATTCTTTCCAACACATCAATAGTGATCATTTTCAAACATAATTTTAAGAATGGGGGAAGAGATTCTCCCCTCTTCTTGTGCCTATTACAATTTAGCAGGCGTATGCTGATCTTCGCTTTAGACCTGTACTATTTAACTGCATTTTTTTTTTCCTCCATGAGGAAACATTATCAAGGGGGTCTCAGCACTTAAGTCATAGTGAAAACTGTACCTCTCCTTAAATGAAATACATACTCAAAACTAGGTGGCACATTCCTTCTCTACCCTTATCACATACAGCAGCTCAAGTCATATGTGGTTCAGAGCACTTCATTTCAGTCACTCCAATAAAGTTCCCCATCCCCTATTTTTGGGGGCAGTGGAAGTCAGATTTTTAAGGTTTTATCAACTCTGACACTTCTGACCACATCAGGTAAGACTCCCCTCCCCCCAAGTATGTACAACTTCAGCTCTACCTGTGGTTTCTCTGACTTCTTACAACATTACAACATACCTTTTGCTTCCTGGCTTTTTTCTTTTTTGCCCTCCTTACATCTGTGCTTTCTACCTCAGGTTCTTGCTCATGGAGCTAAAAAGATTTGTTAGTTTGTCCTGCTTCTAGCTTCTCAATTAAAAAAAAAATGTATCTGTTATTTCTACGTATGTTAGTCAGGTTACCAATTCTTCAAGATAAAAAAAAGAAAGTTTCAGATGAATTAAATGATATTTTGCAACATCACCATAACGAATGGAAGGTGACTATATTAAAAAACAAACAAACAAACAAAAAAAAGCAAAGCAAAAAAACACCCTCTGAAAGCATTAAGACTTCAAGCTGTCTGACAAACAGCTTTCAATAGTGTTAACAGCTTGAAAGTCTTAAGAGTAAATAGTAATTTAATTTTCTAATAGAAACAGTCAAGAGATGGAAGATCAAAGTTTATTTTTTTTTTTTTTTTTTACTACCAGCATACAAAAAAAAAAGAAAAAAACATATTGCACATCAAACAACCAAAACAAAAATAAAAATACTCTACTAAGGACTAACATATGTAGTTTATACAGAATAAACTTTCTGGAAATTGATCTTTTCAGTAGTTCAGGTTATGTCTTAATGGACATGACTAATTCAGCTTAGTGTTAACTAAAGCTATGTTTGATTTTTAAATACTGTACAGTTTAATAAATAAACCAAACAAAGCCTCAATGTAGAACAGTCACTGCCAATGTTGCCCAGTATCCCTGCAGATAATGAGAATTTAACAAATGTATTCCAGTGGTCTGCAGATTTTTCCTCTACATACAGCATTTAAAAAACATGTATTAAAACAGACCAGTTTCCAGACTAAACTAATGGAGAAATTACATTTCAGTGCAAAATATTTTAGACTGCATTTCTTTCTAGTATTCCTCAGGTGAAGAAGTGGTTGCATATTATTAAAAATGTAACAAAAGCAGCTAATGCTTTCATAAAGAGTATTATGTTAGGGATCCCCCTCACATCTTTGCCATATTTTGAAAACAAAATAACGTTTCCTATAGCCAGCAATTTTGTTTATTTAAATGTTACATATACTATCTCAAGGCACATCTGATGATATATTTATAACACAGTAGGTGTCAAAGTATGTTTAACATATGATTTCTTCAGGATCCCTCCCCTTTCTGTATTCCAAAATGGAGGAACTGAAAGTGCGGTGTCAAGACTGGCGATCCGTATTCTATCTTTGGCAAGCTTATACAAGCACTATTTTAAATGTAATGTAAAAGAACTGTAAACTAGGAACTTCAGTTTATGAAACACCATTCAGCACTGCTTCTTCCTGATTATTCCCCTCCTCTTGCACTGTAACTTTCTTTTCATCAGGGCTGTGCTGTAGTTTAGAAGGTTCATCCCCAGCAGTTGTAGCAGGACCATTCACTGCCTTTTCAGAAGGGCTGTTTTCATCAATTACCTCTTTTGCCTTGCAAAACAAAAAGAAAACAATATTAAAATTCCAGCCAAGATGTAGAATGTGACTGAATTTCACAACAGCTCCCCCAGTGTTTTTGCAATAGGAGACACCTGTTTTCTACCTGGGCCCATATCCTATCATCTACAGGATATTTCAGTATCACACCCTTTCGCAAAAAGCCAACAAAGGTAACCTGGAGACAGCGCACCCTGAGAATGTTTTATTCACAATTTCTATTTCTTTATACTAATGAAGTTAACTTAGAAAATGGGTTTTATACTGTAAATAGGCTTTTAATGTGGTAAGATTAGACTTTCTTAGTCAAACACAAGTAGACTCACAAATACATTTTGCTGAACTCAGCAATAAATTGTAGCAAAAATTCTGTTTTATTTGATTTTAAATATTTTTAGTGACAGACAATGCCGCTTGTTCATTTTAAGGGTAATATTTCAAATATAAAATCTCTGTAACATTAAGTCTTTGCAAAATAGTTTATGCAAGTCACAACCGTTCCCCACTTCATGGATATTTTTATGATTGACTCAAGATTCAGCTTGTGAGACTGGTATTAGTTTTCACATTTTATGCTGTAATACTACATCAGTCAATACATTATTCTAGAAAAAGGACCTCCAATTTTAGCATTACACTGGTGCCTAAAAATCTGCATTGATACTCTGCAAGTCCTTGCCCAATTCCAGTTTCTCTTTGCCATGTTTGCCTTCAATGATTTATTTTTGAACTACAGCACTATTTGCATGCAAGCCAAGCATTTATTTACTGTTCTGCACTGCTGCAGGGGAAGAGCGAAACAAAGGAAACACACATTGAGATAACCCCTTTTTCTCTTACCGTTTCTTTCTTAGTTTTGGCTAGAGTCTCCTTTGGAGGGTTTCTTTGTCTGCTCTGAGATTCAGCTCGTGATATATAATCAGCTACTGTTACTGTTTAAGGAAAAACGTACAGATGACACTCATGTTAGAAGTCTAATTCAGCATCGTGCTTTTCTGCAGAAGTTATGCTATAATTGGGAAATATGTTATAAAAGGCCTTTTGCACCAAAACCAGCGCTAACTGGTAGTAATCTGAAGGCAGAATTTGAAATAAAAGAACTAATTTTGGTCTGACCATGTATCTTGTCTTATTGGAAAATGGGGGCTTTCTGCACTGGGCTTGGAAAGCACTTAAAGACATCCGACTGCACCCTCTTTAAACTCTACACTGCATTCACTACTGAATTTTACTATGCTGAATAATGAAGAACTTCACACTAATAAAATGAAGATAGGTTAAAATACAAAAAAGAATGAGGGGAGGTTCAAAGCATGGCATCACTTACGATAAAGTAGCATTCAAATCTTTGTTACTCCATGAAGCAATCGGCGAGAGAACTCACCCTCCTGTTATTCAAAGGCAATCCACAGAGTCAGCTCTGGCTTACGGGCAGGTGGATTAAATGTGATGCATGAAGAGACACTCCAAATGGCTCTGTGTGAGCTACCTTGCAGTCAAGAGCAGGGAGCCCTTGTGCACAGTCACAGCTACTCTTACTGGATTCTGGCCAGGGGGGTTCTGATCTCTTCTCATCCCCTCAGTGAATGTTCTTGTAGCCAGGGTGTGTCTCATCCCGCCCTCTCACAACCACGCCAATTAAGAGACAGCTACATTTTTAGAATAGAGCGTACTATGAATTTAAACACACATTTGTATTTTTGATGAGATAAAGCAGATTAGAGTTGGCAAGCATCAACTACTGAAGAGTACAATCAATTATATTTAGTATATCATGCATTCAGGTGAACTATTTCTCCGATTTGGCAATGATAATCCAAGAGACTTAGACGTGCATGTAAAGTACAATGTATGGATTCCCCATTACACTGACTCTGCAATTGGATGCCTGAGTAATTGAGACCAAGCAAGTTCCTGCATGTAGAGGAGTTCTCTAAAATGGTGCTCTGTACTCAACTCCTAATATAGACAATAGAGTTTTACGCAAAAAGTACAAAACACCAAATCAGCTAGACTTGCAAGTAGGAACTTAAAATGCATAGCAATACAACTAAATGACTGAGGTATGTTGTTAGGATACAATACTTCCGTATAGAAGAAGCTTTTCACTAAGTCAAAATAATGGCATTTTGACAGCATTTAGGGAAAAACAAGTTCAGTCACTCCTCTAATTGTGCTCACTTTCAATTTAAAAGTTTATGAAAGATCAGATCAGCAGAGCACTTTTCACAAAGATTGTATCCTTAACTCCCAATGTTCTTACTGTTGTATTTAAAAAACATCTCTTTACATTTCTGGCTAAAATTGGTTTCTCGAAAAGTAAAACAAAGTCAATTTTTACTTCTTTTTTTCCTCTTTCTCTCTCTCTTTACAATCTCCCATCAGTTTGTTAAAAAGCTATGGAATGCTTCAAAGTAATGAACTTGCCTTTTTTTTTTTTTTTCTCCTCCTCCTCCCAAGTCAAATGATACAAGAACCCCAGGCAAAAGGAAATCAAGCGTGGGTCAAGTTTTGCACCCATCAGCCTAGAAGACCTTCTGGTACCACTATATGCCATGTATTTATAAGCATCCTCTAAAATGGGCATTACACTGAAAATTAGCTAGTTCACCTTGAACATTTCAAGTGTTAGTGCGCACAAAGGAAATGCAGCAAGCCACAACAACAGAACATGGAAAACATGCAGCTTCACTTATATGGCTCCTCCTTCCCCCCCTTGACGTGTGCATGTTCACAAAAGCCAGAGACAGAGCAGCAGTTCAACACAGGCCCGGGCCTGGCAGATCCCATGTAAGCTCCCCCACACACTGCTCTGCCAGGGCACCCACATCCTGCCACTCCAACTCTTTGCTTCTCAGCCAGTGCTGAAAAGGTCAGTCACATTCAAGGCAAGTGCACAGATGCAAGTGAGTGCAGAACATGAACCTTCATAAAAATCTTGATCCTGGACCACTGAAGTCAACAGAAGTTGGACTATTGACTTTAATGAGAACTGGATCAGAAGCATGAATTGTATTTCCAAGCAAATAGTTAGACACTAAAAATTAGTTTCATTAGGTTATAAATTTTTATAAGTTCTCCTAGTGTAAGACATGTCTTTCATCTTTATCTAGTAGTCTTATTAGTTATTGAGTAACCTTTTTATATTATGCAGCTATATATAGTACATGTAAAACAGCAGACAACATTCTTTCATGCTTTTGACCTGGTATTACCAACAGCTTCACTCGAATTACCTGGCTGTCTATCTTCTGCCTGACCCCTGAAGCGACGCCTGCGGCTACGATTGCGTCGCTGGGGTTTTTTGTCACTATCATCTGCAATTGCAAAGTTTACCATGAACTATTTCTGATGATAAAAAAAAAAAAAAAAAAAAAAAAAAAAAAAATCTTCAGCAGTTTCAGGATGGGATATTTAAAAATCACTTCTGTTGAAAAGACAGGCTAAAATGAGAGCTGAATAACACAGGCTGAAAATTAAATATTACTTTACACTGAAATCATATAAAATAATCTAATAACTAGATTTTGACATTTTTGCTCCCATCTCGTTAAAACATTTAAGTATAAACTTAATGACCTCAGAGTTTCAGGATTAAAGCAGTAAATATATGACCAATTCTAGGCACATAACCATTGAAAAGGAACCTCTACGCTATGACACAATATATCTTGTCCCAGTGCATATCAAGAGGATTTACTGAGGGAAAGTACTTAAGCAAGAGCTGTACAGAGACAAACAGCTACTTAAGCAGCTTTCTTAAACTGAGATCAAAGCTAGCAAGGACAAAATAGCACGCTGAACCAACAATACTGGGCTTTTAAAAACAGCAGTACTATGTGGAAACAAAAAGTACTGGTATATCCTTCAGACAGTTTTTACAAGAGACATATGAACAGTAGTGCAGCTCAGTAAGCCAGATACTCATAGCAGAACCACAAAGGTAGGAGTCTTCCTTCCATCAACAGGTTACAAACTTCACCTTAACAGAAGTGTGATTCTGCACTAGTAGAAATAAGTTTTGCTAAACTTACATGAATGACATACTTACCCAAACCATTCTCATTAACAGAAGCTGTATCAGACTCTGTCATTCCATCCATTAGAACAGCATCTTCATCAGTCCTTCGTCTGCGTGACCTCCTACGACGGTTACTACTGTGGTGAGATTCACTAGCATCAGTATCCACAGTCTGGTCTGATTCTGTGTTATCAAGTAGGCTGTAAGGATTGCTGTCTGGATCTTTAAGCACTAAAGGCAAAAAAAGGAAGTCTCCATCTAAGATACTGTAGTTACATATAATTAACTCTAATTAACTCTACATTTCAACATATAAAATAATTTTACAAAAAGGTGTAATACACAAAACCTCAGTATTTCTGGTTTCATACTGCTTTCTGACTGTTTCTATAATCCAATAGAAAATATATTCTAAGACACTATGTGGCAATCGCATTACTTGATCACTCTGATTTCCAAAAGAAACAGCTAAAGAAATTTCATTTAAAACCGGTTAATTTGTAAATATAAATCTTCTCATTTTGTCAGCAGGATGGTACTTTTGGCTGCTATTAAAGTGCTATAAGACCAGCATGGTCAAATTCCGATAAAACGTTAGTTTCCATATACTACTGTTTGTTTGTTATGTTGTACCTAAACATGAATCTTAAAAGGAAAGATGACCAAAAATGGAATGTCAAAGACTTATAACCTTTAACAGTGTCATTATCTGTGTGTAGTAGAAGAAGGAAGCAGAGATCATCACGGGTAGGAGACAAATGAATACAAACCATATTACATAGTGTATGACAAAAAACTACCACACAACACTACTGAAATGCAGTATATTAAGATTATAATGTAAAAATGAAGTCTTTTCAAGTACTAAGAGGTTACACAGGAAGTTGCCAGGAATAAAAACCTGAACTCAAAATGCATTTGAAACACTACCAGAGCTAATGGATGACTTGCCACCACGAGGTCCACCACGTCCTCGGCCTCCAGACACACTGCGTCCTCGGCCTCCAGGACGCCTTCTGTTGTCACGCTGATGCCGGTTCTCTCTGTCATCTTCTCCTGCCAAGGACCAGTCACTAAGTTCATCTTTTCTCTCAGATTCTGTTTCAGAGGGATTAGAGAGCTCAGAGTTTGTACCTTGTACAAGAAAAGAGAGAAAACGTGAGATGAAGTTCGAGATCATATTCTGGTTTCGCATTCTCACCAATGTTTCTTCAACCAGCATAGCTAGTTATATCAGATATACAGACATTTGCCAACTTACAGCTAAGGGATGTTGCTAAGCAATCTCTGGTAGCTATTTTAGTATTAACATATACAGCTGAATTGTTCAAACAATGTACATAATACCCCATCCTTCCTGAGCAAGGAATCTTTTTACTAATTAAAAGGAACAAAGCAACAAAATAGAAAAAAAGAAAACAAACAAACAAAAAACCCCAAAACAACAACAACAAACTCAAACACCTGTCAATTATTTTAACCGTTCAGAAAATCTCCCATCAAAGTATTCTGGAACAGAGATATCTGTATGGTTCTGACATGAAACTCTCCCAGATTTCCAAAGGACAATACACACTGTGTATATACATAAACTGAAGAACATCCATTACAGCTTAGTCAAACAATCAGTAAAAAAATGAAACACAAAGTAATACACCACAGAATTACCACCAGAATTCACCTGAAAAACATGCCATGAATCCTTTAAATTACAATCAGCAACAGGCTAAGCAACTCAAAAGCAGCAGTTTAATATATATATATATACATGTATAATTTTTTTTTTTTTGCTTATGTCTCCTAAAGACTAACAGACACACTCAACTTTGTAAGATACGACTATTGCTGAAGGACATCTTATTAGAGTTCAGTTTCTTTTTTTCTTTTCCCCCCAATTTAAGTTTTATTTTAACAAGAACGTAAACCTAATTAAATTTGAGTTAAGTGAAAACAGAATTGCCATTGAAGTTTTCAACCTTACCTTCACTCAACTATGTGGACCGCTAAGAAGTCTAAAACCAGTTACGGATTCAAGAGCACTGAACACTCAACAGCTGTTCTACAGTTGAAGAAAACTCACCATAACCAGATGTGTAACTGGGGCCTCTGCGACCTCTCCCTCTTCCGCTATAAGATCTGGAGCCTTGCACTGAGGAGAGGGTACTCTCATCAGTTGCATAGCCCTTCTCTTTTTCGGGAACTCTAGTGGAGGAAGGTCTGAAACCCATACCAATCTGACGCAACTGTTCATCAATCTGAAGCCTCTCCAGTCTTAGTTGTTCTACCTCCTACGTAAAAAGGAATAAAAATATTGCACTGCTCATAAAGAAATGCCATTCCTCCCCCCCACAGTGTAGCATGTAGTCATCATGAAAAGCAACTGCCCTTTAGAAGAGTCAATACCACCCTGAAGCTGACTGGAAACAGCAGCACTGAATTATTCTGGAGGACCTAAAAGTTTTGAGGAAGTCTCCGAAACTTAAATGATCTTAAATCATTTAGCTGAAAGTCTGTTTTTATTTAACCACTTCGTATTTTCAGGTTAACTAAGAAATGCAAACTAGCAAAGCAGTACTGTTCAAGTAAATCCATTATTTCTGTCAAATCAACATTACAACTCCATACAAAGCCAAATATATATTTTTTCTTAAATAAATTGCATTAGAAATGGCTTTACTAAAATGTTACCTGCCTTCTTCTTCAAAAAAGCACATCAGATTTTCACATGCCTCATTACCAATTACTAAACTTAGTACACTTTGACAGCTGCCAAGTAGTAAGTTGTACAGCTACATATAGATGTACAGTCAGGTAACGTGTTAGCATTAAATATTCCATCCGACAATAACCAAGCATTAGCCTCACAACAAGCTATCACTAACATGAACAAAAAAAATGCATAATACTTCTAAAATATCACATAAAAGAGCATTCTCAGTCCAATTATTCTGACAGTAGTAATACTAGGTAACCACAATCATGTCATTAAAGGCCTATATAACACCCACCTACACGGGAGGGTTCAAGGCACTGAACTTCAGTACTTGATTTACAGATTAACATTTTTACAGTTGCCCATTCCACTGGAGTTCTTAAGAACCTCTATACTTCAAGACAACTTCCCTCTACAGCTTCTTTTTCTCCAAAAGATAAAATTTAACACTTACCTTTAGATAGGCAATGTGGTACTCTAAAAGAACTTGGACATTTCCAATACTTTCTTTAGTACCAACAAATACAAATGGTACCATTCCCTACAGAAACAAAGCATCAAATCGTATTTTCAGAAAGAGCATTATCATCAAAACAGCATAACGACAAGTTTGAACAAAGAAGTTCAACATTACATAGAAAAATGCTGACTGAATCCTGACTTGCATCAAAGATGGACTAGAAACAGTTCATAAGCTGGGGGAAAAACAGGGCATTTACTGTATGTTAAGACGACCTAGAATGCCCAGCAACCTATTGTGGCAGTCAAGGTAACTTGATGCACATGTTGTCTGTATCTCACACCCACCACAGCCACTGCACGTGTTCCCAGCTCAGCAGGTGCACAGAGGCATCAAAATATTTCCAGAAAATAAATGTCTGGTGGTCAATTATGTCTTACAAGAAGATGATTCTCATCTGAGGTTTTCATATGCTTAAGATGCGCAAATGTTAACAGTATCAATCCCATATTAGATATGCAGTTAGACTACATGACCGAGGAAGTTTCTGCTACTAAACGCAAGATTTCTTTTTAAAAAATCTTTCTTGAATTACATTTCATATAAAATTTACAGAAAGATGTCGGTCTGAAAAGACTTAATAATTGATGTCTCTGTATCTATAGAAAAGTTATAAAACCGGCTTTAGAATCATAATAGACCTTTGAGACTGAGTCCAACTGTAAACAAAAAAAAGTTAACCTTTGTTAAACAACTCACAAACTTGGCTCCAAGTCATGAGGCAAACCTCAGACACTTAAAACACCTCAGCTAGGTATTTTTTATGCAGGGATGCCAGGGAATAGCAATTTAGTGCTTTTTGTCACATGGACAACATCACCGTTACCTGTTAGCCTGGGGGAGAGGGAAGTAAGTATGCTGCACAGACCAAGATGCCTATTTATGAACTGCATAATGATGCAATGACAAAACACTGATTCCATCCCAGTGTCCCAAATTATTTTATCTTATTTCAGTCATGCCACAGAAACTTTCACTTTATAAAGTTTTTGCAATGTTGTATTCTTTTAACGAAAAGATCACATTTAAAAAGAGAAAAATTGAATAGCTACAGGAAAAATAAAGTTCTTACATCTTCACGGGGCAGTTTATTTTCGTTATCTCCTTCAATTCTCACCCTCACGACTCCAGACTTGTCTACGATCTCCTGAATCACTTTTCCATTTTTTCCAATAACTTTTCCTTCAGAAGGCAAAAATGGTTAATTTTGAAATAATGTGCAAAATAACACATCTTGATATTTCAGTTAGGTACAACATAATTGCAACAGTAACTTGAACTCCCACCGTGCTACAACAAAAAACAGGCCAAAGCTTCCAGCATGACACTCAAAATGTATATGCAAGCATGTATATACATGACAAGTATTGATCAATCCTACACTCAGGTTTCAAACAGAACTAGACTTGCATTAAAATGTCATCAAAAAATATAACTAAATATTCTTCTGTTTACAGAAAACCATAAAATAATTAGCCAAGATGGTTGCTTTTGGTATAAATTGAAATGATCTAATTGCTTCATGGAAGCATACAGCTGATCTAGGCCATTTTTCAGGAGATATGTTTAAGATTAATGTTGCAATTTCAGCAAATGCATATTCACATTAGCCAGAATACAAAAAAAAAAAAAAAAAAAAAGTTTAAAACAATAGATTTAGCTCATCCCTGCCTTGCTTATGAGCAGGTAATGCAGAGAAGGAAGCTGCCAGACACAGGTAACCATCAGGCTAAGTAAGAGAACGAGCTAATGAAATAGAAAGAGGACTTTATGAAGAGTGAATTAGGGAAAGATGTGTTGTTCTCCGGAAGGGCAAACAGAGGCATACCCTGTCTTTAAGCAGCTTATGAGACAGAACCTATCCTAGTAGGTATTTACATGTTTGGGGGAAAAGCACCCCCAAGCATCTTTATGAAGATAAAACTGTAGCATGGAAATGCCTATTTCTAAATTGATGATGAGACTCTTAATACCCCTTTAGACAACAGCTCAACACCATCTGAACTCCACATTTAATCAGCCTGAACCCAGGAGGGTGGGAGGGTGCAATGATACCAGAACTGTTGTGTTTTTTTGTGCTATTCAAATGTAATACTTTCATACTCAATTTAAAAAATTAGATTTAGCATTTCTGAGTAGCTAAATTAACAAGAGCTTCTACTAGAATCTCAAATTCTCATTAAAATCAGACTGTACAAGTCTGAAAATGTTATAATTAAACCATTTTGTGGGATAAAAATTGACATTAAGTTATCAACAATAATGCACAGCTCTCTTAGGGTCACTTTCCGTAAGTTTTCAAGTTTTTAGCAGTATTACATACCAACAAGATTTCTGGGAACCTGAATAAAATCCTCCACAAATTCCAAGTAGCTTCTAGCCTTTTTTACCGCATCAGCAGTCTGGAAATAAACAAAAAAGAGTCTGTGAGTTCAATTATGTTACAAATAAAACCTTTCCAACAGCTACAAGTCTTCCAAACAGCAACTTATTAAAAAAAAAAAAAAAAAGGCGCAAAGTTCATCAAGTTTAGAACTAAACAAGTAGGGAGAAATAACCCAGCAAATGCTCAGAAACAAAATTCTGCAGCAAAGCAAAGCATGAGTAATGAATAAATTTTTTCTACATGCTATTTTAAGACATTTGAAAACATCCTCTGCAACTTATCACAAGAAAACCCAGACTTAAAAAAATATCCTGCAGATATTGCAAACTTGAAGCAGTTTCTTTTAGACATTAATTGGAAAAACAAAAGAAGACTGCCTAACTATATTCCTTTCTCCAAAATCAGGACAAAATCTAGAGTCTATGTATAAAACAACAAACACCACAAAAATTCTTTACTGAAAATAAAAACATTTGTAAGAAGTCCTATCAGAATACTAAGTTAAAGGAAACTCCAGATCATGCAACTCTTACTTCATCCCACTGCAGATGCTGTGGTAGCATCAGCAGTAAAATTCGTTACTGCTTCGTGTTACTAGCAATGAGCAACACACCATCTCTTCAGTAATCTAACCTGTACTAACAGCACTAACGGCAAGGATACACATCTCTATGGTACTTCTGCTTGTGAGAGGGGAAAAAGATGGTCCACTGCAAGAACAAGATCAGGGACTCCAAAGTGACTCCGTTGTCAGGAAGGGTAAAGAGGGGAAAGAGCAAACAAATAAACAAAAAAATCACCCACAGCCATAGGGGGGTTTGCACCAAGCACTCCTCAGCCACAGTTCCTGATCATTGCTCTATGTTATAATATTAAGATTTATACTCTTTACACAGCTATAGATCTAGGAAGGAGAAGCCTAGTGGGGATTGGGGTGGGGAGCAAATATGTCATTATGAAGAAAAGTATGCAACACATAGTTATTTCAATTTCAAAACCAGCATACTGCACTAAAGAGTCTGTCCGTATCATGTATCACCTCCATTTCATAACTGATATGACCATCATGATATTTTTTCTTCCAAAATAACGGCTTCTGGACATGACTCGTTTCCACCATATTTTCCAAGACAGGGCAATATTATCAGTTGGTGGGAAGAACTCCTGCAAATTCTCTTTTATAGCTTTATTATCAAATGACAAAGTTGTTACCTGAGGCTTTACAGATACTGAAACAAGAAAAACAACCTCAAATTAGAAACAGCAAAACTGCAGAATTATTAAAAGTGAGCATCATCGTCTAGTCAGTAGTAATACATCTTTTCGATCACAATTTCTTTTTTACAGTAATGCCTCAGCCCTTTCACCTATCATCTTTGGGGGGGGGCGGGCAGAAAACCACACACACACACACCCTCAGTGTGCTCCTGGCACTTTCAGTCAAACTAAGAGAGTCTGAGAAGAAGAAAAAAATTTACAAGTCCCAACTCCTGGCAGAGATCATAACATTAGCAAGGTAAATACAGTCAATGCGGATGCCCAAACAATGAACTAAGAATAAAGCACAGAGAGAGAACAGAAGGCAGTCGTAGGAAGCAGGGACTATGCGCACACAAAGAAGTAACACTAAAATGATGCTAACAGACATGAACACAACAGGAATTTTCACCTTCAATGAACTCTACTAATAGACCATAATTAATTATACAGCTTACAACGTCCTGCCTCATAGGTGTGTTTATTATTTTGTTTTTCACAAGAACAGATGAAAAACTAACTGCTTTCACACACGTAGCCAGGTAATGGAAAGCATGAAACAAACAGCTGCCAGTATCTCGTGTTCTCAACACATCATATGCATGCCTAAACTTGGCCACAAGCACTCAAAACTTCAGTGCAAGTACCACCTGTATGACTCATTCTCAACCCAACTAAACACAGTACATGAAGCCAGTTTGGACAAAGTATCCTCAAGTTCCTCTCAAACAGTAACTCAGAAGATGAAAAATTGTCAATAGGTATCAGTGTTCACATGCATAAACCATCCATTCATAGTTAAAAAGCTCAACTGGAACAGGCTCCATATCCTATTGTGCTTAAACTCGTCAGATTCTTCTTCACAAGGTGTGGGACATGACTCCATGGGTAGTACTAAGTCAAGAATGATCTTCTAGGTCCTGATGTCCTAGGGGTGTTGAAGGTTCCCAAGACAGGGAGGGACATAACCTCACAGATATACTGAAGACTACTAAAGTAAGTACATGAGTGAACCAGGAGTAACTCATTATGAGGATATTACAGGGTCATGATAACAATTAACCTGAATCATTTTGTTAATCCTCGCTCCCCAGGGAAAGGCCATTTCTGCAACTACAGACTCATCTACTGGGACTCCACCAAGTTTGCAATGCTTCTTTCCAGTACGAGGGTAGAGAATTTCAGCTACCAAATCATTTGAAATTAACTGGTTCCTACCTCCTCATTGAAGAGTTCTGGGGAGGTGAAAACAAAAACAAAACAAAAAACCACCCCTAACATTTTCTGAATGCAAGTTTGTCCTCCTCCTCTCAATCCTATCAACTTCACAAGGCTCCTAGACCACAATGAAAATGCAGCTCTCCAGAGCTAACACAAATCATAACCCTGACAAGGACACAGAATAATGCAAAAGCAAGGAAGCTTGAAACAGTAGATGACCAAAGGTTTCTAGAAGTGCTAAGACTTCAGAGTCAGGTGTTTTTGGCCCATGCTCAATTGGCACCATGGGATAAAATCCCTCGAGGAATGCTCTGACAAAGCCTCAGTAAAAGTGGGATCATTCCTCTTTTAGCTTCTGGACAGACCATACTTTTAATACAAAGACAAAGCTACATTCTAACACTCTTGTGAATCTTAAAAGCACATCAAGTAAAGATGAGTGCTATCATTAAGGTCACACAAATGCTAACTTGCTACAAGTCAGCATTATTTCGCCAAATCCAGCATTAATTTTACAAAATAAAAGGACAAGGAGTTACATTTCTTAACTTACTTGGCTAGTTCAGAGGAGGGTATCAAAGGACAGCAGAGGAACTCTAAAGAAAAACTGTAACCAAGCAAGACCACAGCAAAGCAATGTGGAGCTAACCTTGAACTCACACCACAACATGGACTGCTTAGGACACACCTTATGGACACCACCACTGCAATACTGTCTCTAAAACAAAGCACAGGCAGCACAGGTTCCTCTAACTTGAGTATGCATATGGGCACTCAAAAGAGAACCCTGCTATTTCCTTTTCTTAGCTCTAGGCAGTTCTCCCCCCTCTCCAGGAAAAAAAAAAGTGAAGTGCTTATTACGGTTATACAAAATTTCCCCCTTACCTCTCCATAGATTCTGAAAGTACCAGTATCTTCTTCAAGTTCAATTGCGGTAACGCCCGGAACCTTTCTAGCTTGTTGTATGTTACTGCCATGTGTTCCTATAGCGAGTCCCATTAAATCTTCTCTGACTACAAATTCCTCATGAAACGCTGCAGCAAGTTGTTTTGTGCACTGAAGAGAAAATAAAATAAGGTTCATCCACAGGCACACCATGCAAAGTTCAGCTAAAAGCTCACTCTCAAGCAACAAACTCCAAGTTATGACTTACTTCTAAGTGTTTTGTAGCTTCTTCATTTCTTGACATGAGCATAAGCTTGGTACGAATGCTGCGCAAATGCATGTCACTCAATATATTCACTCTCTTCACTGTTGCTTCACTGGCAGACTACAAGACAAAAGACATTTGAAGTTTCATTTTTAAGACAATCCACACCAAAAGGAGAAAGAAAGGAGCTTATTCCTGTTTACAGTTTAGTTTAGATAATTATCTAAACTTCAGGAAATCACACGGATGCTAATTTTCCTCAAAACACAGCATTAAAAAAAAAAAAACAGCAATCTCTCTCAAACTAGCAATTTTATTTTCCTCATTTAGAGCATATTTACACAAATTTTATTTCTGCTACTAGATCTACACACTAACTCTTTCCCCATGATGTTCCCAGGATTAAACAAACTATCATTTTACCATAGCCTGTGTGTCATTCACTGCATCAGTTGGGGCGCTAAAGAAATAAGCATGGAAAATCCAAG
Organism: Nothocercus julius; assembly: GCA_013398735.1. Classification (NCBI taxonomy): domain Eukaryota; kingdom Metazoa; phylum Chordata; class Aves; order Tinamiformes; family Tinamidae; genus Nothocercus; species Nothocercus julius. The sequence continues at coordinate 267,371 of VZSV01000106.1, forward strand.
TCTGGAGAGCCAGAATCAAGTGGACAATTTAATATTCAGTAAACAGAAATGAAGAGAAATTAATGCTGGAGAAAGTCTACGCAGTCAAACAAAACAGCTACAGAAGAATCTAAGTAAACAAGCAACTATGCATTCTTGTGCTTGGTGAAGTCATTTTACCTTTGAAAAAGGCAACCAAGCTACTTTTGCAAAAAAGCCTCCTCAGTCCCTCTAGCACGCAGCTAGTTCCCTTCTCCTGACTCAGGCTCTCAGCCCCCTGCTCATGCACGCTGTCTACCTGCCAGTTGAAACCTAGGTTTCAACATAAGTGAACTGCAGTAGATCTGATAGGGAAACCCAGCTGCAGGTTGAAGGGCAGAGCGTAATATGGCACAGGGACAATTTATTGCTCCAGAAAACTCCATTTTAAGCAACCTGCACTCAGAACTGCACTGTTATGAAAGAAAAATATTTTTTATAAAAAAGAGAGACCAGAAGTTGCTCCTAGATTTAATCTGTATACATATTTACAGCCCTTTCAAAAGGAGTACCATGAAGATGCATTTCAGACATCAACTTCTATTAAAATCTATCACAATTTACTTAGCTTGGCAAGTTACATGACTTTCCATACAAAAGTAAAGATGGCTGCATACATCCCTAAAACAGCATGCTGAAAATTCACACAAAATTTATAATCCTAGATTACTTACCAGTATTATTAATTGACCAGTTTCGGCATGATAAAAAATTCGACACGCTCCTACAGCTTTCTTGAAATCTTTATGTGCGTTTTCATTAGCACACCTAAAGAGATAAACGGTCAAGTGTTATTTCAGTAAGCTGCATCAATACAGACCATGCAGCAGCAGCATGAGAACCAGGGACATTTCAGTATTTCACGGCAAAGAACGTTCAGAAATTGCAATTTCCCATCCCCTTACACGGCCATAATTTAAACTGCGGTCAATAGCAGTTACTAAGATAAATTACTGCTTCAGCATTTCATAGTACTGCTGTTCAGGTCATTTAGAGTTAGAAGATACGTGAAAGAATATTCCTGAGAAAACATGGGGTAAACATGTCGTAAATGCTGCTAATGAAACAAGGAACAGGTACATTGAAGAGTGCAGATACTCACGCATCTCTGAGATCTTCAGGAACATCCACTGTGCACTTAAAAAAGGTGTTCTTTTTGACAGTTTTATTTTGATTCACAGGTCGAAGTCGTTCATAAGTGACAATTTCATTGTAAGTGGCATCACAAGCAGCGTATTCAATGACATAGAACTGTGGAAGAAATTTTTTTTTTTTTTGTAATTAAATTGACAACTTCAGTTAAGAATGACAAAGACCCCCTAACACTATCACCACCAAGAAAAGTACAACACACAGGCATACTGACTAACGCATAAATCAAAGCTGACACAGTGCTGCAATTCTACATGAATAAGCCTGGGCATGGTTCTGTACCTGACACCTTAGTGAAGTCAGGGCACTACACCAGCACAATTCAGTTATTTTTCCCTTTCCCACCACTCTCCACTATCTAATACAGCAAACTCAACTGAGGTTCCAGAACACAGAACGTTGACTGGAACTCAGTTTTTCTACAGAAATACTTGATAGGGAAGCAAATAACTCCTTCTTTGCAGAGATGCGTCACCTGTTAACAGTGACGGAAAAGGTACATCCACTGATTCAATGGGAAAACTGCTGGGAATCATGCAAGATAAAATAAAAATTCAGTCTTTCTGCTGCATGCTATCCCAAATAAAGGAGGCAAGATGACTATGAGGGTACAAGAGCTACCAATAATCTGCTCCTCTTCCTCCTTCCAGTAAATACAAGCATCTAGAAGCCTGTGGGCAGAGAATCCCTGAGGTCTGGCTAGGCAGACAACTTCCTTAGGCAGCTGCTTTCAAGCCTTCCTTTTACCTGTGCACAACTCATGAATGCAGCACTACCTCCTCCCCCGCCCCCCCCCACCCTTATCTGCTTTTGTCAACAAAGCCAAAATTTACTCAAGTATGAAAAACAGGTAAATCACTAAAGTTGTGACATGTTTTTTCCACATACTATTTCCCAGTTTTAAGTTTTATATTTGGGTTATTATTTCACTAATCATATAAGGCCGCTCTGAAGCATACTGAAAGACAAGGAGACATAATGGAGAAACGGATGTCAGGCAACTGAAACTAGAAGAGCAATTACCACATGCTTTTAAATTCTGGTTATCAGAACAATCAAAGCAAATTATCAGAAACATGATTCATCGATTTCCCATTTATTTGCTATCAAACAAAACAACACAAGGAATTTAATATGAAATCATATTCAAGATTGACAAATCAAAGCTGATTTTTTTTTCAAGCATTTCCTAGAAGAACAAATTTGATAATAAGGCACCAGCCATTTGAGGATGACAACTCATGTTCCCTACCAAAAATAGTGGAGAATAAAGAATTTAACAAATGCTAACTTAAATACATGGTTTAAAACTTTTCTTAACTGCTTCTAAAAAGTGGTAAAAGAAATATTACTCGAATTAAGAATATTATTTTGAGCAATCTAGAAAACAGTTTCTAACCAAATGTAATAGCAAAGTAACAAGTAATAAAATTCTAGACTCTGGGGGATGTAAGAGAAGCAGTTCAGCACCAACTGAACAATTCAATCACTTATGTATCAGTATGCCTAAGTATTCTTTATTTAACATTCTGTTCTCTCACAACGGACAAAACATAAAATCTTTCTTTGATAACTGTTTATTTTAAATTATATTTAGACCACCATTTGGCCTTATGGAGTTCAGCAGAACTTTTTCTTGACAGCTGTTAGAAACAGTATCAGAAATTAGACAACATGATTTTAACTTCAATCATGTTTCCTTTGGTTTTAGGAATCCAATACCATGAAAGTAACAAAAAGTATTATCCTTCCTACCAAGAAACTGAATTTTCTTGCTGTCAGCAATTCAAACTCTTACAGACGATGTCAGGCACACAGACACAGATGCGTGCACTTAACTTTGAATCTGTAACTTGTTTTGCATATGCAACTGCAATAGCCAATCGTGAAAGACAAAGGCAACATATATTAAACCCAAACATCTGAAGCCAGTCTTCCCACTATACTTACTGGAAATAAAACAGATAAAAATAATTTAAAGATATCACCCACCCAGATAGTATGCTTCAATATCAGAATTAAATCCAAGTTTTAAACAGTGGCTTTAACCGCAGTGTTCCACTTTTCTAACTTATTAGCACTAAGTTCAATTCACAAAGTAGGTTTGTTAGAAGTTATGCTACAATCCACACACACAGTCCTCCAATCAATTAAGCTGCTCATAAAGGAAGCAACTCGCTCAGTTACAAAAACACAACTCTCAGCTGTGTAATGCAGCAAAGGTCATTCCTGTATAATTTCAGCTTATAGTTCAGTTTTGTCATGTTTCAGTACTGGCTGTACTTCACTCAGAATTCTTCCATTACAAGAACCTTTCACGCTTTCCATATTTCATATAACAGCATAAAACCATCAAGGTTAAAGCAATTTACCTCTCCTTTCATCATTCGAACTTTTGCCAGCCACCAGCCACAAGGTTCTTGGTCATTTGCTCTAGAATAAACCTGAATGGAAAACCAATAAAATACACTTAAAATACACGTATGTATAATTCCATTGGCTGGATGAATAGTAAGTGAAAATTTGAAAAGAAATTGATGTCGTTTTCCAAAGCCAGAACACTACACTACAAGGCCAAACCATTTTTGTATAAAATGACAGACATCCAGTCTGATGTGCTTATTGCATAGATTTTCATTATTTTTGCACAACAGTGTTCATGTATTTTCCATTGATTGTTTTATTGACACCACGTTATAATTATTTAGAGCAACACAGCAACAGTGCCAATTCCTCAGTAAATTCAAATATTGTCTTAACACATCACATTTGTGCATAGAAGGAAGTTTACAATTCAAGTTTCCACTTTGTCTTTGGCTTGCTCAATGTACCTAGAAATACTGAAATGAACCAAGTTGTCATATGATTGACTGCATCTTCCCTATTTAAAACCCACAAAGTTAATGCAAGGTCATATATAGAAGAAATTCTTTGCAAAATGTTCAGCTTTTCTTTAGTTTCAGCAAGTTTCAATCACTCCTTATACATTCCTACAGTTATTTGCCTATAGGTTATCATATTGTTTCTTAGACTGTTGGCTTAAAATTATAGCGGTACCTTAAAAAAAATTTATGCATTTTAAGGTTAAGTGAAAATCAGAAGATTAGTGTCTGAGAATTATTAAAGATACTATAATAAACTGGGGACAGAACAGGTAGCTTTTAATTTCACCATTTAAAGCATATTTTCTAATTAACACTCCTCCTCTCTAAAATGCTAATTCACACAATCTCCTAACAGGCATTTTCTTATCAGATACTTAATGGAAGTTAAAAATCTAGTTATTAGAACTTAAATACATCAGAACATTTCTGACTGTTGCAGTTCAGATCAAAAGTGGAAAATGCTTTAAGTTCTTTAATTCTGAAAAGTTTCCAGTATTTTTAAATTTTAGGTTGTAAAAAAAAAGAAAAAAGTCCATTAGTAATTTTCTGTTAAAAAAAAAAAAAAAAAGCCTGAAATTTCACAAAAAGGCCCACTGAAGGCAAAAGCTGTCATTTTTCAAAATACCAGCAGAAAATTAACACATTATTTAGTTACTGACATCAGCTTTCTATGTCAATTCTCAGTTTGAGCCACTGGCCTCATAAACCCACCACTAGACACATTTAAAATCTTTCAGATTTACCTTAAACCTTTACACTAATGTACCTACAATCATCACCATTGTCCTGAACGGATGGTCGGTTTTGTCATGGGTCAACATCTGAATAAACTCACCTCCACTTCATCTCCTTCACCAATTTCCTTCTTGATATCGGGTGGTGGTGGTAATCTGACTTCATTAAAGGGTACCTGGCGCTCTGGCTGCCAACTGAAAGTTGAACAGACATTATACATTATTCCATGAGTTTACCAAGGTCTCATTAAGCTTATGATGAAAAGAATTGGAGGAAGGGGGCAATGATATTTTTTCCTGTTGCTTCCCTACAGGATCTTCTTTTTAGAACTTCCGAGTTTAGCTCAATCCCACTCTTACATATCATCACGTCTATTTCTTCAGTGCTGAAAAATAAACCTTATAAGCAAAGGAACAAAAAATCCTGTTGAGATAATAAAAATAAAATCTGGAAAGGTATTTAATGACAGAATGATTTTCTTTTTAAATTAACTTCAAAATATTAAAAATGCCTGTGCTCCTCTAAAGTGCTTTCATAACCTCTCAGTGAGAAGGCTCTTACATGACACACTTGAAAGAATTTCCAACTGCTCAAGTCATAAAGTCTTCACACAGATGTAACACTATCTTTGCAGTCCAGCCATGAAGCTCAATCATTCATTCAACACCTGCGTAACGTTTCATCTGCTTACTGCAGGTCTTTTAAGTATTCCAGGAAAATCTGATTCCAAACCTTAACAGAAGTTTGTACTTCTGTCTACAAGCTTTTTACTGTTCCTCAGCAACTGTCTGGAAAACAGAGTCAGTTCAAAACATAGTTTTTGACTTCTTAATCAAAAAGTTGACATTAGGTATAAGCACAAGCGTTTTGCTTATTTCTTAAACATGCAGGCAGAGCAGCTGAAACCAGTGGAAAAGTCTGTAACAAGAACAAAATGCACTTCTGCTACTTCGTACAAGATGAATAAATACACTTTTAAGTTTTCTCCAAAATAAAAATCTACATCTACTGTGCTTAATCAAGATGCAAGGCACCATCAACACGGTTTTTGCTCCAATCACTGCCACAACATATTTCAGCAGGGCTACGAGGATGATCAGGGGCCTGGAACATCTGCCCTGTGAGGAA
>VZSV01000106.1:286121-410696 GCA_013398735.1 Nothocercus julius
GCGCAGGTGGCCGCGGCTCGCAGGGCGGTCCCGCTGCCGCCCGCGCTGGAGGTGAAGGGGGCAGCGGCACCGCCGGCCGCAGCCAGGGCCCTCTCGGCAAGGCCGGGCCCTGGGGCTCGGTGTTGCTCGCGGGAGCTTAGTCATGGCGGGGCCGGTGAGCGGCCTGGGCCTGTGCCACGTGCGGTTGGCTTTGTGGTAGCCTCAGATATCAAAAACTCACAACATTGTCCACCTTGTTCTTTCTGCGGACCCAAGGGGAACCGCAGTAAATAACCATGTCTTGACCATTTTGGGGGTGCCCACACTCGTCACGGAGAGCTGCCTTAGGAGGGAGCCCCAGCTAGTCTGCAGGGCTGAGTTCATGGGCTCCACTGCACTAGAGAGCCTTGAGTCCTCGTGGCGAGGAAGGGAAATGGGGCACAACTGGAAAGCCAACAGGCTCTGCGCTTTCCAGAGGAGGCCGTGTGTGTTTTCCACCCTGCAACTCGTCTCTTCATTGGGTGTGAGGTAGTGTGGAAAAAAAAAAAAAATTACATGATTTTCCATTTTCCCATGCTGTTTGCAAGAATATCGCTGTTCTCGCATCATGTTTATCTCACAGGAATGTGGGATGATACCTTTCAGTGTAAATATTGCCTAAACCTTCAGAAATGACCCACAATTTACTTCGTAAATGGTGTCTAAGCAGGAAGGAGCTGCTTTCCAAAGGGTAGATGCCCCCTTTCCTATGGGCAGAGGCACTTGGGGCCTTCCAGAATAACCAGTGAAAGCTGATAGTGTGAAGAAGTTACGCTACCAAAATTGTATGCCAGAAGTTTTCGTGGCTTCAACATGAATGAACAACCTGAGATGGGTTTACTTGGCTTCCGAAACAGTTTGTCCACGTTAACTGTTCACAAAGGGCGCACAGCGGTTTTTAAAAAGCAAAACCAAACCGTGTGTGAGGTTTTGTCCTCAGGAGTAAAACCAGGACACATATCAGGAAGAAAATACTCGTGAGCTGCGTGAGGTGCTAAGAAGTCCGTATTCGGAATAGAGCAGGCAGTTCTGGTCAATAATGATAACGAGAACCGTCTTGAGCCAATGTAATCTGCATCTGAATTTGCCTGATTAAATTTGTTTTTCTGAAAGTACGCACGTGATAGTTCTTACAGTGACGGGGTTATTTACAGATTAATACTGAGGCAGATTGCTACAACTGGGTGCAATTGGGAGTATAAAAGGGCTCCAGTTAGCCTGGAGAAGATGAAGCTGTTTGAAATTCAGTTTTCACTTAGTGCAGAAGTAGTTACTAAATTAAATTACCTTAAATAAGTAGTTACTAAATTAAATTACCTTAAATATACAATGAAGTAAGAAGGAAAGGGAGGATCTTCTATCTACTCCAGTTTGGGAAACCAGAGTCTTCCTCTGATAATAGCCATATTTTTTAAGAGACTATTTAAGGTTATTTATTTATTTATTTTTCATTTTGCCACACTCGATGATACAGTCGCGTATATTATATATAACAGTTCCCACCAAGGGAGCCAAAGGCAAAGGTTTTAGATCACCTCCCATTTATGTGCCTTGCCCATCGTGCTATGAATCAGTCTAGCAGAACCACCTTCTGTCCTGGGTTCAAACTGTTCTGCAGTGCAGGAGGGAAAGCCAGGAAGCTCCGTCATGCCTAAAGGACAGTAAACGAATTAGCAGGACTGTGTGGCCTTGGGGTACTTTGTCAGAAAAGGGGTTGGTTTGTTTAAGCTAGCAAAATACAGGCTTATGATTGCTGTCTTCAAGCACATCAAGGTGAACTACGAAAGAAGGATTGAAGTCATGTAAGATGCAACATGACTAGACTCCAAAAGGTTATATACACTGTATATTGCAATTAGTAAATTGGATAGAGGTTAAAATGGAAGATTGAGGGAGGTTCTTTCAAAACAAAAAAATTAGTAAAGCTAATCCTATTTTTAGGATGGAAAAAGCATTCATGACAGTTATATATCACAGGTAATATAAAGATAGAATACTTGGGAAGAATCAGTTCCAACAAACATTTCTCCAGCCACCCCCAGTTCTACTGTCTAAAGTACAGGAAGAAACTGGAGAGGGTTCAAGAAAGAGCCGCAAAAACAAGGACTGAACTCACAGGGAAACAATATAGTAGCAATTCAGTATTTTCGAAAGACTGATTTTTGCTTATAGTCTGCAGTACCCATTTAGGAGAAAAATTAATAAGGTGCTCTTTAGATCCCTATCACTAGCAATTTTAAAATTCATATTGGATATGCTCCAGTTAAGACAAAAAATGAATTCATGGAAATCTTATCATCTGTGCTATAGTGCTATATTGAAGATCAGGATGGAATCATCATGCTGCTTCCTTTTGACATTATAGTCTGTTATCATGCCCTGTGCCTCATCCCAAGCTGGGAAAACTTCAGCCATCTTCACAGAAAAGTGATTCAGGGAATTCAAGAAAAAGTGAAACAACAAGGAAATCAACTCCTCACAACAGAATTCTTTTTACCTAAAATTACATTTAGCATAGAAAGGTGCACAAATTGACTGCCCTCAGGAACCGCTATTCAGCTAATCAATAGTTTAATTTTCTGTATATATATATATATTTTTTTTTTTTCTTAATACATTTCCCCCCAAATAGGCAAAAATCAAGGTTACAAAGTGGAGGTGCCTCCACTTGCATACCCAAAGTGTAATTATTTGGGGTTTTTATTCCATACTATGAAGAAAAATGCTGATGCTTAGCAACTTGTGCCATAAAATAATATAACGATAAAAAATTCATTTCATCTAGCCTCTCCTTTAAGTGAGTAAAAACTCTTTAGCTGACTGGTGCGTTCTGAAATTCTGGCAGAAGGCTGATACCTGTGAGAGAGATCTGTCCAGAGACTTCCAACTTTAGGAGCTTTGGAAAATGCACTTAGACGCTCTTCTGTAAACTGCTCCACCTGCTCCATAGAGCAGACTGAGGAATGTTAGGAGGACATGACAAGATAAGATCATCTTGACCTCCTAGGTCTTACCAAGTGATAACCCTATATGACATGCGAGCAAACAGACTATGCATACCTCATGGTTCAAGACAGAGGGGATTTCAGAGAGGTTCTTTTAAAAATGATACTTTTCTAATATTTTATTTTTTCATTTGCTTGTATTTTTTTTTATGCTGCGTATTGTACCTAGGTAGCAGCAGTAAATTTGGGAGACGTCAACCAGCTCCAACAGACTCGTGCTATTAGATCCGGGGACAACTTCTGTGGCACCAAGCGAGCGTTAAGGCATATCGGCTTGACACAGATGGACAGCGCTGTGCTGTATAAAGGGCTCCTGGTTTCTTCTAACAATTGAAAAAAAAAAAAAAGGAAAGTTTGTGTTATTTTGTGCTCTTTCACCATGATTTTTTTTTCAGTATTTGAATATTGTACGAAAGAGGATTTCTTTTTATTTTCAGCAGCCGTTTACAGATGCATTCCTGACCTTTACAAATGAATGAATATTTGTGCGTAGTATGCCATACCAAGCTCCATGTGCAAGTACTGTAAGCAGACACCACTTCTGAAAATAGGACCCACAAAAGGTGTTGCTAAGTGAGTGTATGTAAAAACATTTTTGAGCGGTGCGGTTGAAAACCTGTCTGATATGGAAATCAGAGCAAGGAGAAATAATAAGCGTGCTTTTATTGTAAATAAACGTTCATAATCATTTATACCTGTCTTGAAAGGGAGAATCATCTGTGCTAGTTTATTTTGAGTGTATTACAACTGATAGCACACGTTTATCCTTCTGTGTCTAGATGCAGTGGATGTAAAATCTTTCACAGTTACAGGTTAAAAATCCCCTCTGTTTAGTAGGATTAAAATTAATAATTCACAAAATGCAGTAGGTGTTTACTGTGATATTTTATTTCCTGTCACTGGACTCTGAAAATGAAAAAGTCACTGAGTTAATTAAATTATATAAGGAAGACATGAAAAGCCAGTGTTAGAAGAAAATCATTTTTGGCTACACTCTGCTTTTATGCTGAAGCAATCATGAGTAATGTGGATTCAAGTTTCATTTGCTCAAAATCCACAAGATAATACACGTGCTCAGCAAAATAAAACTACACATCCAGACAACAGACTACTACATGAAAAGTAATTTTACGCTGAAAGGCAATATATGAGCCTCGTTTTTTCAAACTGGATGAGCTTCTGATTTACCATTCTTTGCCCAGTCTTCCTAATTTTGTCAGTAGTGGCATAGGAAAGCAAGCAGAATAGAACAAAAAGTTCCATGTCATTCTGAAAGCAAAGAGGAGCTCCAGACAACACCTGCGACCAGGCACAATGATCATTCTGGCACAAAGGCCCCATGCTGGGATAGTTACCCTAATCTTGAACACCCTTTCTATGCATGGACTGATGAGAATGTCTAGACACTACCATTACTGGGGAAAATTTACCTCAACGCAAAGAAGCTGCAAAATCACTTTACTGAAATTTTAATGAACTTAAAGGGCAACAGGGCCGTTCAGTGGACTTCATGCTCTGGTCTGAACCTTGTCCATTCATAGAGCAGCTTTTCATGGAGTTCGCTTGGTTTGGTAATTTTCATCACTAATTCTGTTTCTTTTGAATGTGAGTATGGATTGAGCTGATCAAAATGACCAGGCTGTGCTTGACTTTGTTCCAAGCCACAGAGCAGCCCCCGCACCAGAGAGGGACCACGGAGGTGGTGTGAAATCATGGTGAAGTTCCCTCCACTGCCTGCTTTCCCTTAATTACATAGCCTCCCCCAACACAGACTGGTGAGCCAAATCACATTTTATTCATTATCTAACTACCATGGATTAAAAAATACAGACTGGAGCAATGTATTTGTGTGGAGTTTTTTTAAATAATATACGGAGAACAAAGTATATACAGGTTGCACTTGGACCTGAAATAACATAACGCGGCCTTGCATTAGAACATGAGGATGCAACTCTACCATTCTTCATCATTCGATTAACCCTGTTGACATCCACCCCTGGGATTTATGAATGCTTACCGCCACAAGAAATACATGGCCCTAAATTAGCAAATATTAATAAAATATACAAGGATTTCCATATATTGTAATTAAGATGTGAACAACTTTGTTGCTGCACAGTCACTAGACTTCTTGTCCTACAGTGATTTAAATAGGATATCTGAATTATATTTAAAGCTGCATTCGTTATATTTCTTTCTAAGCTTGTTCTAACATGTTTGCGTGCCACACAGCTAAATGTATAAATGTTTAAAATACATGTTAGTTAACATATTTCACTTAAAACCTGTTTGCGTTAGTTCTCTTACCACAAATATTCTCATACTGCTCAGATTGGTTAAACTAGATAAGCTAGAATCAGATTTAGGAGAGTTTAAGCCGAGTTCTGTCCTGCGTTCCACAGTCATAGGAGTCCCATTTCTGAGGAACTAGGCTTTTCACATCACAGCTATCGAGAGTAGAAGTAAAGCTGTGTATCGGCACCCGCAAGAGCAAACACCTCGTGAGTTACAGGCCAGGCAAATATCATGGCAAATATCATTACTTTGGCTGTACCTTCCTACCATAAACGTATGCCAGCATGCAAATCAAAAAAATAAACAAAAATTTTTCCCCACTGCTTGCCCACCAAAATCTTAAACTCTACAGAAGGGTTTAAGAACAGGCAAAGGACAACCTGCCTGTGCCAAAAGATTAGGCGACTCATTACAAACGTGTGGGCGTGTTGCTGAATATTCCTCAGGAAGGCTCTCCAGCAGTGTTTTTACAAATCCATACAGCATAGTTACAACCATTCACTTAATGCACCTAAATAAAACTTTCTTGTTTTTCTCAGTTTGTCCCTTAGCCATAATGGGGTTTCATTGTAATCTAATATCTTTTTTATTAGGAATAAATAAAATTGTTGTTGTGTTTCGGGCTGTTTTTTTCCCCCTCACTTTTCCCTAGAAAAGAAAGGCAATGTAATTTAGAAGCTCGCATCACGAACTTACTGATGCTAACTCATCCGTTAGGCTGTTTTTCTTGTAATAAATTTTAACAGGATAATCTTCGTCATATATACTACATTTTAACTTCTGTAATATTACACTGATAAACTTACTGTTCTTGTCTTAAGTCCTTTTGAAGAAAGTAAATATATGTGTCCAAATACAAATACATCTGATTCCATTTCCAAAATTATATGAATTTAATAACGAAGTGAAATAATTAAGACAATTAAAAAGATAATGATCACTGGCCAAAGTGAGCAGGCTTTGAAACCCCATTACTTTAACCTGGTCAATGATATAGTCATTGTTGTCACTTTTATATCTTGATATATACTTTATATTTTGATATCACTTTTCTGTCTTTAACTTCCTCCTCTTGGTACAACTTTTAAGTTGAAAACTTAGTAAGGACAGACCCTCTGCTTGCTGGCACTCTGAGAAATTTTCTGCACGCCTCCGATCCTAAATTGCCTTTTTCCTCAGCTTCATCCCACCTCTTAAACATTTTATTAAGCTCTTAACTGCACTTACACTACCTTTTTTACACTACTGATCAGAGTTACCCTCATCTCACATCAGTGGAAAGAGTATGAAACATATGGGGGGAAAATGTCTTGAGAACTGCGTGTTTCTCCTCATTGACAACAGAAGGACTTCATAAAGCATACATTTCTTACTGAGGCAATTGAGCTAAGTGCTTGAACATCAGTGGGACAAATATTGGCCTAAGTGAACAAACAACAACAACAACAATCACTGTATCTTTCTACATACACATCCTTACTGCTTTGTTTTGCTAATTTATGGTACTCCTCTAGCTAGCCAATATAAAACATCTGGCTGTTCAGGCTCATGATGCATCACTCTGGATGGAGGCCCACAGCCCACTGCTGCTTCGGGATTTTCCATCCTGATGTATAGTAGAAGATGTACCAGAACCGACAGGAAACAGGAGACCTTCCAGTCACATTAACATACATTATGATTCCTTTGCTGCCATGCCATAGTCAAGCCTTATTTTCTCATTTTTCAAAAGGCTGCCAGGCAGCCTTGATGACACCCTGCTAGGAACTGTGATCATGATAGTCTTTCATATGAATAGGATGTCACATGTGAATTGGCAGTTGAGCAGCAGATTAATCTGCCTCAGCAGTTTTGGATGCCAATATGATACAGCTATGCTAGAGGAAACACTGGAAAATTAAATCCGGCTGTTATTTCTACTGGACATGAGTTAAAAGCAGCCTCAGTCAGTGGAGCCTTAATTCTAAGCTCAGTGAACTAGATCTGCGTGATGGCTCAGGATAAGGATGCAAAACAAGAGTGATCAGGTGAGGAGAACGACAGGACACGGAGTATATCTTTACAGACTGCACAGAGCTTAGTCTGGATCTGCAGTTGCAAACAGCACGGCAAGAGTCCCTGTGGTGTGTGAAAATGAAGCTTGCTGCAACCACTCTCTGCTCACCAATGACTGACTGTTGGTGGATGAACTGCTGTTGTCATGGAAGCTCAAGTGCTGTTAAATAATTGCTTCCTGGGACAGGCAGGCAGGATGTAAAAATAATTAGTGGCTTTACAGAAATGGTGTAGCAGATGTTAGTAAGACCCACATATTTGTTCTTTCCCCCACATACCAAACAGCATGGCTTTTTTAATAGGGCTGTTGTAAATTCACCCATAATCTGCAGTGGTGTGGAAAGGCCTGTCGTCGCATGAGCTTTAGAAATACAATCCTAGAAGTTCTGATCTGCAGGTATTCAGAGATATATGACTCCACCTTTGTAGTAGAACCCCGATAGTGAACCCAGATGAATCATTCCTGTCTTCTGAATACTTTAAATTGAAAGTAGGAAAGGAATATATTAATTTTATTTTATTACTGGTTGTGTATTGGTCCTTTATCTTGAGGCAAGTCTATTGATTGCCTCTATTTTGTCTTGACACCAAGACCATCCTGAAGTTTGGTGTCAGTGTCTTGTAGATACCTGCATTCCAGTGCTGGACTGGACCAAGTGCTTTAAAAAGAAGGCAGTCAAGGCAGTCAGATCCTGCCCGAAGGTTTGCCGGAGACATGGCACCGTGGGCACTTTGCTGTCACAAATACCTGATCTGAAATACGGGCATTCAGGGCTACAGGACAAGAAAAAATGAAAGAGCAGATGTATCTGGAGTAGCAGAGGGTGTACGGATTAACCCAGGGGAAAAAGTTCAGCGTGGAAGAGCAAGGAGGCTACTGGCAGGTAAGAAGTAGCCAGGAACACATCAGAAACATTCTGTATACAGAGTGAGGCAGAAGGGAACAGGAGTATTTCAGTAAATACATTACCTAGAAGTAAAGTGTAAAGAAGTAAAATATGTTTTCTGTAGCTATGGTGATTGCTGTCTCACTAAAGACACTTCTGGTACATGTGCTCCAGTTGTGTCACACCTGCTATTGATGATGATGTGATGAAATCTAGAGTCTTGCCTTTTTTTTCCAGCCTTCTAAAAATACTGTTACATTAATAGCATATTAAGTATCTCCCCTGAAATACAGCCTAGCTGATGAGATGAAGAGGGGAGCTCATGAAGGTACTTTGGTGTTGAAGTAGACAATTCTGATGAACATTTTGAAACTGCCCATTCGTTTTTTGTCTAGTCGATAATATTATTGCACAGGTGCTCACAGCATCATGTCTTTAGCGTACTTCTTTTTCTTTTTTTTCTTTTTTGGTCTTGATACCAAATGCTTGAGACTATCTGCCCGGCATATTAGAAACTGCATTTCCTGATTTGGCCAGTGATTTGTTGCAACAAGACTCATCTTCTGAGCCCTAAAAATGGAGGGTGCTTTCACCTGCTCTTGCCGCTGTGTCTCACAAATGTACATGGCCACCAGTTCTCCGTGGAATTGGACTGGTTCCTGCTGTGCTGAATTGGCACTTCTAAAAGGAGCTCCTCTGCTCAGCACTTAAAATGCTACTTTAGACAGTGGGGAAGAAATGGCTAATTGTCAGAAACAGAATACATTAAAGTGCAGTCAAAAGGAAGGCAGACAGGATTAAATGGAAAGAGCTGAAATATGGAAGAAAAGAAATAGAAACAAGGACGAGACAGATAATAGAATGACAAAAGACAAGAACAACAGGAAAAGAGGAACAGCAGAAGGAAGGGAATTAAAAAGGAAGAAAGAAAAATTCAAAATTTATTGAAGGTGGCTCTGAAACAGAGAGAAAGAAAAGTATGATGAGTGAAAAACAAGAGGAAAGAGAGGAAGACAGCAAGACAAAACAGGTGATTGATGAGGAACAGCAAGAAGGAAAGAGAAGTTCTGGGTATATCTAAATATATAAATACATGATCTAAATAAAATACATGACTATAGCTACACCCTCACCTCTGACATTCACATGCTTTTTCTCATAAAAAAAAAGAAAAAAAAACAGAAAAGAAACAGAAAAAGAAAAAAAAAAAAAAACGGAAAAGAAATGGCAGCAGAAGACCTCAACAGTGTAAACCTACAAGGCTAATTCACATCTAACATGATGTTCACTGGTATTTGGGAGAGCCAAGTTCAAATCTCTTTCTTGCCTGGCTTGGAGCAAGAATTTGAACACAGCTCCCTCACTGTCTAGGCAGGGCGAGCCTGCCTACACCACCCAGCGCTGCGTGTTGTGAAGACACTGGCCGTTGCGTTTGCATTGCAAGTTGTGTTCCCGCTGAGCCGAGAACACCAAGCTCTGCTGCAACACCAAGCGACCAGGCATGGGAGAAGCGGCTCCAATGGCCAAGCCCTCTTGCCATACCGTGCATGTTATCACATTGTGAAGTGCAGGTGTAATTCCACTCTCTCCTCGTGAAGCTGTTGCACATAAAATACTTCAGCTCACAGAGCTGAAGAGTGTGTGTGAATGAAACTTTATATTTTAAGGAAGAGAATCTTTACATACCAATAACAATGCCACCAATACTTTTTTTTTTTTTTTCAATATAAAATAAGAAAATGATTACTTGAATCAGATTGGAGGACTAGGGACTTTGCAAAAAATCACTAGTATGGAACAATTTTGATCAACTTTTAATTCACACAACAAATGTCTTAAGAACTGTACACTTTCATCATTACATGGTATTTTATTTTAAATCAAAATAAAAGCTATGTTTTCTAGATATGTGACAATAAAGCTTGGGGTCCTAGCGACCCATACATGTTCTTCTGAGAAAGAAAACCTCAAAGTGCCTAAATTCCACACTCTGGAGCAATTTAGATCTCCTTAGACATCACAGTTTGAACTACAAATGCATTAAGGGCTGCATCCTGCTGTAACTGAAATCTTTCCTAAGTCTACTTCTGCTTTTCAATCTCTCTAATTTTCCATTAGATCAAGAGTTACACATTTTTGTTGGCAGTAAAGAAATTCCAATTTGAGCTGCCTTCTGTCTTCAATAGAAATTTTCCCGAAGTACAGAAATAAAAATGTAAAACTTTGCTGTGTTTCATTACTTTCATTCTTTTGAACATTGCTTCTCTGAAAGCTCTGTGTGAAATTATTAGAAGATGGATTTTGAAATGCTTGTGAAAGTAGATGCATATATGGGACTCAAAGGGCCTTATTTAAAAAAGAAATTTGCCAGTTACCCAGATCTCTGGATGGTTATGCCCATTCAAGGATACAGAATCCATCATTCGTATGATTATTTTTACATCTGAACTTTTTTTTTTTATGCTAGATAGACTTGAAACTTTCAGGGTCATTTGCCCAGCATGTAGTTGAATGTCCTGTGCTATAGATTCCAATTAGCAAGACCCTGTTCAATGGTCCTACACCACCAATGCTGTCTAACTGCTTTCCACTTGGCTTTATATGTTTCTTCTTTGTTGCAGCTGCAACCAGGTCTATCCACCCTTTGATAGAAAAATTTCAATTACCCCAGGGAGAGGCTTTTAGCTTTATTAAGCATTGAAGTCTACACATTTGTTCTTCTGTTGAAGAGCAGTTCAAAAGGAGAGTTTCTGAGGAAGTAATCTGATAAATTAGGATAAGTCTTGTGGACTTTCACTGCTAATGTTTTTTTTTTTTTTTTTTCCTGTAATCTGAGCCTAAGAATCTGCCATCTCAATACATAGCTAAGCATTTCTTTAACACTTTGAGCTCTGGCAGATGTTTCTTATACTTTATAAGTAAATGGTTCTTCAGTGGTTTTGAGACTGCTGTGCTCTCAGCATAAAATTGATGTCAGAGAGGCCTGGATAGCTATGCTCCAGCCTCCACAGAGAGGGACAGAAAACTGTTCCCATCTGGTAGCTCAGTATTGGCTTTGTAAGTAAACTAATAGTTACTTTTCTTCGATGACAGGTGTCAAGTCATCATCTCCTTGTTGCCAACAGTAACCTTAGTTATCTCAGAAGAAAAAGGAGGGATTACATATACCAGGTCTCTAACCTGCCCTCGCTTTGTTGCAGCTGCCCTCTTAGGAGATGGTAGTGGCAAAGTGACATGGAAGAAAGCGAGTGATAGCACTGCTGTAAGCCATGTCTCTTTTACAGATAAAAAGAGAGCTTCACTTCCCAATGCTGTCAATCTTGTATCTTATTTCATTGGTGTGTTCATTTACACAAATAAATAAAGCTGTCATTTACGCTTTTTCATGTTTGAAAATTCCACAAAAGTTTCACATCAGTATTTTGAAATGGAATCTTTCATTACTGTCTCTATCTTGAAAATTAATTTATTACTGTATTTGAAGTCCTAAATGCCTCTTGAGAGAGCTGAACATATGCTCTAACAATCTATTCATAAAGAGCAAACATGAGAGTTACACATTTAAAGAAGATAATCTTTTAGTTGTATGGAAATCCTGTCACTCTTGCTTTTCTCTTTAAGCTCCACATAACACAGCCTTTTTGTGTGTGTTTGTGTTTTAAGAAAAGTTTCAGTTCTTCCTGGCTCATCCCTGTTCTGGGAGGCAAACAGTCCTTCAAACTGCGTCTGTGGAGCGACACATCAACACACCACTAACTAATAGTGATCTCACCAGTATTACCAACCTGTTGCTTAGAACAGCACTAGTGTTCTTGCATGGACTAGATTTTTCTAGGAATCCTAAGAGTGAAAGACACAAGTAGGCATGGACAGATTCCCTAAACCCCAAAGCCCATGTGTGTGAAGCTTTACTTGCCTGTTACGAGTATGAGCATATAAGGGCCACTATCAGTTTCAAACACAGGTAGCAGAATTTACATAAGCAAATCTCATCTGGCTAAATACTGTCCTATTAATATACATATTTTAATCTGTTATTAACATACAAGATTATATTGTCATAATACATCAAAATATTACAGGCAAGGATGTTGGATGAATTTTCTGTGCGTCCATCATAAGGCCAATATGCTGCTTACACCTCTCTTAAGAGATGGACATCTTCCATTGCCTCTCTACACAGAGAGGTGTTTCACTTTTTCTTAGTAACTTAACTAACAAGAGATATTCCCACTAAAACAAACAAAAACAACAACAAAAAAAACCACAACAAAACAAAAAGAAAAAGGAAAAGGAAAGGAAAGAAAATCCCCGAGCTGTTTGATCTCCCTTAGGAAAACACCATTTCATGATATAATAAAAAAAAAAATAAGCCAGAAGAAAAATAATTAAGATTACAGAAATTAAATCTGTATCAAAGGCCACTGAAGGACTCCTGTTGACATCAAAGCTTTGGCTTCTTTTTGATAAGATGTGATTACACAGCTTGCTTGAATTTCTACAAACATACCCTTCTCTGCATAGTGGATGTATTACCACTGTCTGTCAGTGGTTTCCACACAAAATTCAACCAGTTTAAGAAGCAAAGGATATACTTCTTTAATCACTGGGTCTGAAAAAGCTGCAACCCAAGATTTGAAACCATAATCTTGGAGTTGAAACTGTAGTTAAGGCCTGCCTTTCTGGTGTATCACCAATAATAAATTCTCTGTCACATGAAAAGTTAGGTGGACTAAAATGCACTTAAAAGACAGCAGGTAAGACTGAATGTGAACTTGTTTGTGAAAAAAAAAAAAATCTCTGTATATTGCCTTTTCAGAATAGAAAGCGTATCATAAGGCTATACATATGGGTGTATATATATAAATTGTTCATAATCAAAACAAGATGTTTATCTTCTGACTCTAAACAAATGTTAAAATGTCATGACCAGCATCTGACATGCAAACCTTTGAGAGAGGACTTGGTAAACTGTACAGGAATACATGGTCATGTTGTATGTTTTGTTAGGCTCAGGTGTTCAGTCGCTCTCCCAAAGTTCAGGGTATATATTGCTGAATCTATCACCGCTAATACAGATGCTTATAAAATTAAGATAAAGAAAGTGCTGGGGGAATTTTCCAGTCTGCAGTACTGGAGGCCTTGCAGGTGCCAAAGAGAATGAAGTCTATATGAAGACTAATACTGAATTGATAATTCTTAGTTACCAGCAAAAACAAAGATTGTGCCTGCGCAGCTGAGACTACATTATGTATGTAGCTTCTTCATGCTTCAAAGATAAAAATTGCTTTCAGTATGAAATGCTGAGATTTTTTCTCCTAGGTTTGAGCTGAAGACCTCAAGCCATATTGTTCAAACTTGGTTCCTGAATAAGAAATGAAGTTTTCAATGTTACATCACTGTAACGTTTGTTGAATTTCATGGGAGTTGGGGTAACTCATTAATGTGTTGATATGTGCATCCATAACGGAACTTTAAAGAACATTTAAATTCCAGCTAAGCAGAAGCCATGACATTCATTAAAGCATAACCCAAGCCATGCAATGGATGAGATATATATGAGCTTCAGGAAACTGGGGACTGAGACCATCCTCTGAGTTATAGTAGAACTGATCTCTGCAACCTGGAAACTTTGACCTTCCTTTATGTGAAAACACTAATCAGAAACTGTGGTCTAGCAGATAGCACGTAAGCCCATGAGATACTTCCATCCTAGCTCCATGTTTTCCTTTTTCCTGCCAAGCCCTTCTCTCGTTCTCTCTCCTTCTCCCTTGTGCAGCAGCCTTGTATCAACAGTAGCTTTAGAAGAAGGTACTGTCAGGGAAAGACTCTGGCTTGCTGGAAGAGGGGAAATAGACTGCTACTATAGAAGGGGGGAGGAAGCATAAGCTACAGGGCTTCCAAATCCCAAGGCTACCAAGACTGGATGTCTCTGATTCGTATTATGAGAAAAATAACAAACATCACGTGAAGAAGACTTTGAATGAGCAGGAAAGCTTTGCTACAACAAAAAACTCATGCTGATCAATATTACAGGAGATTCATTTTAGTGCAAGCACTTAGATGGTCCTCTCTCTTCCTGATATAGTGATTTATTATTTAATCTGCGTAACTTTTATTGGATGGACTTCTAATCGAAGATTCCATCATAATCATCTATGCCAGGATACAATTTCAATTATCTGCACAGAAGTTCTCCTAACTACACAACCTTCACAAGCTATTTAGAAAAGATCTCTTTATTAATCAAATACTAATAGGAGAGTTTCTCTGATCCTAGTGACATTTTCAGAGCACCAGCCTTACAGAATGTCCAGAAGAGGCTGGTGTCGAGGTGCTGGTGAGCCACTTTCCTTAGGGATTATAACTAGACTACTTGGCTTAGCTGACAAGGACAGACTGCAAGTCAGAGTGCCTATGTGCTAGAAACTACAGAAATGATCTACAAATCATAAGAAAGTTGTTCAGCAAAGTTGGAGAAAGCACTAAAGAAGCAAGGCTCTGCTATAAAGATTCCGCGACAGTCTCAGTCAGTGCTTTTCAACATCGTTGGTCATTGTCTCATTTCAGTAAATTAAGGCACCTCTATGCTCAGTTACTATAGTAGTTTACAAAGCAAGGAGTAATTTACATCTCTAGCTAATGATAGCGCCTCACAGGCTTAGAGGACCACTTCAGTGAAGTGGTATTGTGCTAGGGAGCTGGGCACTCAGTCATATGCCGAAAATGTTTGTGTGCTAATGCATTTTTTGCTCCCCAAATAACACATACATTCTATAGGCTTCTTGCACAATTTCTTGTCCTGCATTACTCCACTTCAAGGTACTGCTAGAACACATCTTCAGTCCTTCTTTCATGCAATAATAGCTCACACAGTAGATAAGTTTATTGTAGTTTCAGCACCAGGAATTCCTCATCTAGAGAAACATTCGAAATCACTGCACCAAAACAGGAAATAACCAACAAACCCTGCTGATTAGGCTCTTACTGGATACAGCTGCTATTCAGCTGACAAATTAAATGGCGATCAGAAAATACTACTGCTACTAAACTGCCGCAGCCCTTGCCCTCATCCCACCAGCAATGGTAGTTGGCACCGGTTGGGATCTCTAGCATCAAGACTTGCCAAACCTATAAACAAACTAGTCAATGCAAAGAAGGAAGAGAGGGATGATGCCCAGGTGAAGGATGCAACATCATTGCATTGCGTTGCATCAAATGCTCATGTCCACATCATGCAAAGTACAAAGTTAAACAGAAATGTCATTTGAATAGGAAAAAAATACCATATTTATGGGAAGTCTCTCTCCCTGGGCAGTCCCTTTCCCCTCAGAGGTATTTGTTGCCATAGAACAAGTGGCTAAATACCTAATCTTTAGAAAATGGGCTCTTTAGATGTCACTGGCTTGCAACCACAAAGTTATATAGGATCTCAAAAGACATCAAGCTTGGCACATGTTTCACAATTCAAGTGGCATCTGCTATTTACTAGACAACTAGAAACCTCAGCATATCTAATTGCAGATACTCAGAGAAGTCTATCAGTGCACGGGCTTCTTTTTCTGTCCTGGAGAAAGGCTGTTAGTGAGAAACCAAGTACCACCACCAGCACCACCACTTGATTCTTGGATTACTTGAGCTCCTATTCCAAGGTCTCTGAGAACAGAGGACAGAAGAGTTGCAAACTCTTCCCAGTCTTCAGTAGTCATTTTTCCTTTATCTGTTTTTATTCTTTTTTTGTCTTGGGGAGAGATATCCGACTAGTTTTAATTAATCTTACTATTTGAAAATAGACTTAGCCATATTCAATATAAACAACAGCAATTTTCCTTGGAAAAGTTCCAGAAAACTTTATAGGTTTCTCTACCCCTCAGAAAAGGAAAGTATTAGCCACCATAGAGGAAAAGAAATGAAAGGAGACCTTCATAACTTTCTCAAAGGTTTTCTGTAGGTGCTAAAAGTGTTTTTTGTTCCTCTATCAAAATATTAATCACTTCTCCATTACGGGTCCAGCAAACTATTTAGTTCAGGGTTTATAATTATAGAGTTTCTAATTAATTATTTAGGACTCAGTCTGTTGCACTGGTGATCTGACAATTTTTTTTTAAATTAATGATGATGATTTAATGATTTTTTTTCAGTAACAGACCCACAACCTTGGCAGATTCAAGTAATTTTAACTGGTCAAAGTAGAAACCTGATGGACCCCTTAATTAGTATTTCATTCTCTCACACATTCTACTTATAGATCATCCTCACAGATCACAGTCAGTCACATTCTCACTCAGCCTATGGATTTGTGCATTAGAACAAGGCACCCAAAATCTCGAAAAGATCTCCAAGAAATCATCTAGGTTCTTTGTAATACAACTGTCCTATGGCACTGGGAAGTAACCTGTGTCTGCCAAAAAGTGCCCCATTTTCCTTAAATCCATTCTCTATCTCAGTAGCAAAGTCAATTCCCTCTTTTTTTTTTTCTTTTTTTTTCTTTTTTTTTTTCTGACATACTAAAGAGAATCTCTGCCTGCTCTGGATTTGTCTTAATACTCAGTACTTTAACTTGGTGACACATTATACATCATTATATATCATATATCAATCTCTGGTGGATACTCAGTCCTTCGGGCATTGCAACAATAAAATTACAGAGATTAGATACCTACAACAATCTGAAGCACAAACTTGTTTTACTTAAATCATTCCCTCTAGGTTATTATGTTATGTAAAAGCTGTAACTTCATCCAGTGGGTAATTACTTGAATACGAAAGTATTCCTGGGTTGCTCAAGCTTTTTATCCAGCGAGGACCTTGTCTGCATCAGGAGAGGAGAAAGCCAGAGAGATGAGGTTATTTGCTTCCACTTTCAGTCCCTCTCCTTTCTAACTCCAAATTAGCCTGCTGCTGAACCAGCACCTACAGTGCTTTTAATTTAAGCAGCATGCAAAATAGTTTTTTACCAAAATTGCATGTAACGTAAAACAAACATCTGCTTTTCACTTCAAAGTCTTTTGATTCAGATGAAGAAGTCCTTCTGAGCTACTAGATGCAAAAACTTAGAAAGACTGCATACAATCTTTAAAAAAAATCTTATAATTACTGTTACTGTCTTATATTGTAAAAGCTAAAATTCTCTTAACATAGATAGAGAAGTGTGGTCCTTGGCAGGTAAGCACAGCACAGATTTTTAAAGACAAGTACACTATGCCCAGCTGGAGAAGTGCTGTCATTTACATTTTGTGCACATCAGTTCTGTGCATCAGTTCCCATCAATAAAACCCACACATACATAAAACCCATACAAGCTCCTACAGGAAATCTGCATTAAGTCTCTCCAACTTTATTCTTCAGAAACTTAAACTGGCTGCATAGTCTTATGTTTTTTCTGTCTTTTGTGATACTGCTGCCATCTAGAGTATAAAAGTAATACCAAGAAACACCATCAGCTGTATGGAATTAATGGGTTTTGTATTAACAGTGAGCAAGTACAATCATAATCATACATTCTTTGCTATTTTGTTCCACTGCTGCCACCTAGAGTTATAAAATCAGTATATGGTTTTTCTAACCACAGCTGTATAATTAGTGGCTACTTATATTTACAGGCAATATCTTACTTTTCCACTATTTTCTCATTGCCTTTGGCTTATCTCTTTGTCCTGAATGTCCTTATAATCCAAGTGTTAAATATAATCTTCTTCTTTAAAAGAGTATAACAGATTTGTTAAGCTAAATATTTAATTGTTGCTTTTTTTTTTTTTTTTTTTTTTTTTTCTTTGTGACACAGAGAGCAACATAAACGACCTGGGGACTGTAAAACAATCAGTAAAAGAAAATAATGAATAATAGGTTACCAAATCTGCAGTCACCAGTGCACGTGACCTCCTTGTATATTTGAAGGTTCAAAAGAATTCTCCTTTGATGCCTAGTAGGAAACTACAGAAGTTCCTGGAAGAAATGCTAGACATTCTTGTTCTTTTAGCCTATTTAATTTTTAGACAGCTTTGGATGACTGCACTGGAGGTAACAGCAACCCTCCAAGATCAAACATCTACCAACTCTTTACCTGGATTGTTCCTTGCACTTTGCTGGTGTAATCACTTTCATTATCCCTCTTCAGGTGGCCTCTGCAGCTTACTTTGTTGGGAATCCTCAGCTTGTCATGTCTGGTGGAAACAGTAGCACATTCTCTATCTTTCTTTGACAGCTCTATTACAATACGCAATACTCAGGAATTTAATACATAGGCCTCCTCAATATCTCTAATGGCAGATTTCATGAAAAAAAAAATCCCTTTTCTTGGATTTGGATCACAGGACTTTCTCTAGCTGGCTGTTCTTGATTCCCAGTTTCTCTAGCTGTGCCCCTTGCCTTCTTTCAGCCACCTATGAAGTAAAACATCCTGGTTTTGTCTTTTCAAACTACATTTATGAAAACCAGTCATAGCTCTTGTCACAATGACTTCACCTTAATATCAACATGAAAGTGGCACATGCCTCTGTGTATCCTCCAGGTAGCTCACCCTAGGAAGGCGACTGCAGATAACATAGGTAGCCAAATGAGGTAGGGTTTTATTCATAGGTTGGTGTCATTTGTCTTCTAGGTTGTAAATGGGAGCTTTTGAATAATACATCTAATCAGATCCACAATTTCTCAAAGAATGTCCTAGGCATAAATGGGTAAGTATTTACAGATTTAAGTAGAATCAAATGAAAAAGAAAGCTAAACAGGGAATATATGGTGCTGCAGTTACACAGCTGGCAGAACCAGAAGCTTTAGTAAGACCTGCAATTGTCGACTGATCAAAGCTGTTAGCAGAATGCAGCATGACAACATATCTCAGCTTCTCTTCTGAATGTAAAAATACAAGAAGTAATAATGGAGCGAAAGATCAGACTGGAGGAAGACAAAGGGCCACAAAAGCCCAGTATGTGGAAAGGATGAAGAATAAATGATACTGGGAAGGAAACACTAAGGGTCCGAGGGCCCTGGTGGTGGGACACAAGTGGGAAGGTGGGACACAGACCTGGCAGGCCACTGCAGCTGCTGACAGAGTGAAGGAGAGAGGGTGACACAGAGGGGTCCTGAAAACAGAGCAGAATGGGAGAGTAATAGACAGGACCTCTGCAAAGTAGATAAATACAAGAATTGCTTCTTATGTTTTATGTTCATTTTTCATTCGTGACCAGTCGCCAGCTGGATTTAATTCCATTCACCACCACCTTCTGGGCCAGGCCATCCAGCCGGTTTCCCATCCCATGAAGAGTACCCCTGTCTAAACCATGAGCTGGCAGCTTTTCCAGGAGAATGGGGTGGGAGATGGTGTCAAAGGCCTTACTGAAGTCTAAGCAGACCACGTCCACAGCCTTTCCCTCATCTATTATGCCAGTTACCTGGTCATAAAAGAAACGTAGAAGAATCTGTAGAAGAAATCAGGTTGGTTGGGCAGGACCTGCCTTTCAGGAACCCACGTAGGCTGGGCCTGGTCCCCTGGCAGTCACAGCACACATGCTGTGTGATCGCCCTCAAGATGACTGCTCCATATCTTTCCCTGATACTAAGGTCAGGCTGACAGGCCTGTAGCTCCCTGGATCCTCCATCCAACTGTTCCTGTAGATCGGCATGACATTGGGAAGTCTCCTGTCATCTGAGACCTTCCCGGTTGACCAGGACCATTGATAGATGGTGGAGAGCGGCTTTTTTTTTGGCTTAGTTTGCTAAAAAAGCAAACTACTGAATGCTTGGGCTTCACATTTGGCTACCAGATAGCAGCACTGTAGTATAACTTATGCCTTTATTAGACTTTTTGAACTGCTAATGGACTGAAAAAGAAAACAGAAATGGTACAGCTCCTGGAGATACTCAGTGCAGAATATAACTCGGTTCTGATTTCCATCTAGAGGTTTTACACCTTCAGGCATCACCCCAAACTGGAGGAATAAACAGCAATGGCTCTGCCCTGGCATCCTGTTTCCCCAAAATACCTGTACCTGCTGCTGGGTTGGGCCTTCAGCTCTGTCACCCCTGATGATGCACCTCCAGCACCTCAGGTGATGGAACAGACCTATTTCCAAAGCATGGCTGGGTTGCTGCTCTAGCCAGGCACCATGGTGCAGAGTACCATGCTGGAACAACAAGCAGATGTGGTGGAGTCTCAAATCACAGTACCTAAATCAATGTCTTAATCGAAGTTATGAAGGAAGGTACTAGAGTGAGAGATTAGAGGGAGATTAGAGTGAGGGATTAGAGCGATGTGTAAGGCTTGTTTTATTAGAGCGAGGGATTGGGGTTAGAGTGAGATATTAAAATTCGGTGTTTGGATTGGGGGTTAGAGTGAGAAAATAATGTGAGGGATTGGGATTAGGGGATTAGAGTGAGCATTTAGCATTAGGAGATTAGCATGAGGTGTTAAAATGAGGGATTAAGGGTTAGAATGATAGATTAGAGAAACTAGGGTTAGGGAATTGGAGTGAGGTATTAGAGAAAGGGACTAGGATTGGGGGACTAGAGGGAGGGAAGACCTGTAGAGGGTCCCAGCAGCAACTAGAGGAAGCTGTAGTAGGTTGCAGGATGGCTCTAAAGGAACAGGACTTCAGCAGCCATCGTTGTCCTCAAGCTGTTTCTTCCTGTACACGTTTGCTTTTATACCTTACCAAGTACATTCTTGTGTTACATGAGAAAGCCATACAAAGCAGAGAAAGGTAATATAATATATTAGATAAATGAAATGAATGGGAGAAAGGCAATGTCTCAGGTGCATATCTTCTTTAAATTTAAAATAGACGTAGCAAAATGTAAGCCCAAACTTAACACAATTATGTGAGTTTAGATAGACAATATTGCTTTCAAAACCATGGAGCACTTCTGAAGTGTTTTACAGTTGTTCTACATTTATGAAAAACATTTTGGCCTTCCTTCTAATTCTGTTTTGTGCAGTTATGCCAACGTATCTATTTCTAATGAATGCAGGTCAAGTCTGTAACTGCTTGCTAACTGTATCAGTTAGAAGAAATACATTTTCAGTATCTCTAAAAGTATTCAGAGTTCTTTAACTCAGTCAAGCCAGTTTTCTGCAGTAACTTTGCTTTGACCAACTTAATGGCTGTACAACAAATAGTTGGTCTGATCATCTCATTTGTAGAACTAATTCAACAATAAATACCTTATAAATTCAAGCTACTTTTTTCATCAAAAGTAACAACTTGTACCCCAAATTTTGTCAGAATTATACTTCTTTGTTATTTACTGCTGGGGTTGTCTTATAGAAGAGCAGAGTTTTAATGTGTGCAATATATGGACTTTCTGAATATCCACATTAGCTTCAAAATAAACCGTCAGTCCCCACAGGCAAGTCTTTCCTGGTTTAATGCAGAATTCCAAGTTTTGGATTAGGGGCTAAAAGTCTCATTTTTACTATATGGGGTCTTGCTGTTTGGGGTTTTGGGTTGCAACCACATGTTTTGGGTTGCCCACTCTATCAGTGAGTATTTTGTGAATTCTGTCTGCGGTTACCTGTGACTGTGGGAGACCAGACTCAGTGTGGCAGGGTATTCCTTCCAATTCTGATTCCTTAAATTCCAATTATCTTGAGATTAAAAAAAAAAAAAAAGTCTAGTGTTGAAATAGTTTATGAGAGATATGAGATATTTCAAAGGCATGTCCCTAAGGCTTACAGAATTAAGTTTTGTCTAGTCAGCAAAAAGTAATCAGTCCGCTGCATCTCCAGGCAAAAGTAAATTCTCAAGTTTAAGCACAAGTCTAGTCCAGAACATTGGACACAGCATCACACTATAGCATCACACTGGCTTCCCTAAGTGGTTCTGCCAAGATAAAAATAGATTTTTGTACAAGACTCCCAGCAAGCCCATAATTTACTCCCTGTTTCAGAACAGAAGTACAGAGCCATGAAAAATATATATTTATCACATAGCACCAATGCTAATTTCTATTGATTGGCTACTGCATTACCTCTAAAGAAGACCATTAAGGGACTCGTGCTTTTCCAAGCAGTACGACACATTCCAGGAATAGCCAGGAATACAGAAGAACAGTCTGGAAAGCCAATTAAATGATTGCTAGTATCGGAAGTGGCTGATATAGTGCAATCCTCTAATTTCTTCCTCTATTATTGTCTTTGGGGGAGGAGGATTGTTCAGATACCTATAATTTAGCTATTCCAGAATATTTTCTGTTGTAGAGACTTTTATTCTAGAACATGAATGCATTTATTTCAGATGAACTGTTGCTTTCTGAAGCAGAGTAAGTATTTCAGAATCAAGTAGCTTATAATTGGAAAGAAAGTATTTACATATAGAGGAATTACTCCAGAATAGCAAAGGTGAAATAATTATTCTGGAATGCTTATACAAGGCAATTTCTCAGTGTAGTCAAACTGAATCAACAGAATATGCCCCAGATGCAGGCTCTTAAATGTCTGAGCAAGTAGATTAATTAGTGAGAAAGCAGAAACTCATTGGAGTCCTATGCTTGTGTGGCTATTTCCAATGCTATTAGCTATGACTACAAAACCATTATCATGATAACCTCATTATTTAGTCGTACTATAAGATCCAGAGACCTGAATCAAGCCACTTTGCTGGGCAGTGTTCAAGCTGACTTGATGGGGCTTTTCCAGTTCTCAGAGGAACCAGCTTGCTACATAGGCCAGGTAAATAACAACTTCAAAAGTAATAATTTCAAAGGTATTTCTTTGGGGATTTATCCCACTGAAGTCAAGGGGAGTAGTCCAGATTCTAGGTCTGAAATTAGACTTGATCTGCCCTTTTGTCCTTTTTCCCTACTGCCCACTTTTTTTTTTTCCCTCCTTTTTTTGCCCTGATCTCACTGTGAAGACAAACGGCTGAATTGGCAACATCGCAGCTACTTTTTGTCAAATGGTTGTGATGTTATATGTACAACATTGGGGCAAACAAAACACCTATGAAATGGGAATTATAAATTACATAATTCCTGTACTATACTTTAATAAATTACAATCTAGATTTAATATTCCATCAACTTTTCAGGTTGGTATATACCCAGTAGGATGAATTCTATTAATAAACAGTGTGTTTTTTGTTTTGTTTTGGAA
Source organism: Nothocercus julius (assembly GCA_013398735.1). NCBI lineage: Eukaryota > Metazoa > Chordata > Aves > Tinamiformes > Tinamidae > Nothocercus > Nothocercus julius. Next base: position 309,470 of record VZSV01000106.1, read on the forward strand.
GAGACAATCATTTGCATCCTACAATTCCTTATTATGGTGCTAAAATTAATTCATTAACTTCATTTAAAGGTCCAGGTTAACGACATACTGAATTTCCAAAAAATTAAGAGGGAAAATTGAATTGTACTTCCTTATATTAGGAATACACTAAAAGATAACACTTTTGTAGAAATAGCAATGTTAGCTTTAAAACTATGGAATCAGTGGTGTTTTTTTCAATTATCCCCACTGTCATGTTTATATTTTTAAAAACATTTTATTATAAAGATATACATACTTTAAAAGTGCCCCTTTGAGAAGTGGCAGCAGCAGAATGAGATCTCTGAATATGCCCTCTGAAGCCTGTAGTTTTGTGAGCTCGATGCCTTCTGAAGCTCCGACAGTGGTTATAGGCAAATGGAGGCAGCCCAGGCTTTGCACACTTACTTTGACCGTGAGTGACTAAGAAGAAATTGTAGTGGCCATTAAAACATCAAAGGAGATGTGTGAGCTGAATATTACTTGTCTTAGTACAGAATTTGCTAGTGGAAGATCTGACCAGCTTTTTCGATTATAGTGCAGCCGCCAAATGCCAAGATCATGACTTAGATAAATCACTCAGTCTCAAGTGAATCTGTATTGCTGATATTTCACTTCTGATAATGCCTGTGAAAACAGCCTGCACAGTCACATGCTGCTGGCTTCTCATTGCTTCCAGTTGTTAAATATTTTCTCTTTTCTTGCTGAAGCTGCTTTCTCATAAGCTATTCCACCTTCTCCCTACCTTGCACTGCATCTTTGCTGAGAAAACCTTCCCTTCTTCTTCACGCCATAAAACTAACCTCTTACAGGTTTTTTTTTTCTCAGAAGTTACTTTTCCCAAAATATTTCTCTAACTATAACCAAACTATACACACAATCACACAAACATTTATTTTACTATCAGAAGGTTAATAAGCCATGTTTCTCGACTGTTGGTTATCTTCCCCCCATGAGAAGTGTTTCATTCTCTGGAAAACAATCAGAAACAACCAAAGAATTTGGATGATTGACCTCAGTGCACCTGGAGAAAGAAGGCAGTCAAGAGTTAAGTTACACTCGGGTCTGTTACTATTTCTTTAATTCTCTGAACTAATTGTAACATTTTATGGATCATCTGGTTATGGATAAAATTCTGACCTCTGTTTTATCTAATCTTGAACTTTGGAGCTCATTGTAGCGCAGCTACTTGGACAATTTATTTGTATGCATAAAATTGGATGACTGAGTCCAAAAGTTATGGCTTACCATTCACATAGAAACACAGCCGAGCGTGGCAATACTTGTTATTCATCCAGAGGGCTGCCATTTTCATACACCAGCATGGGAATTCTGGAAACAATCAAAGAAAATGTACATCAGCTGCTACTCAGGGTGATAGGTAGCAAAAAACTCTCTAGGATCCACTGCCATAGACAAAACTAATTCCTCCACAACTATCAGATCTTTCATTTCTAAGTATATTGCTTAGAAAATTATAGAACCTACGGTTTCATATACTGTTGTACATAAATATGTTAGGAAGATAAAAATATAGGCCATTTAAGTATCTGTAAAACAGAAATTAAAGCTTTTTATCACAGACTTTCATTCCATTATTGCAGGAAGTTTTCAAGGGTAGCAGAGAACTTTAAATGTTTTGAAATTTGCAACTGCAAGTTTGGGAAATATAAACTGCCTTTGGAACAAGCTGGAATCCTTCTGTCTTCAGATGAATTCTTAGCCCTTGCATTAGCTGCAAGAGGCCTTTCAGCTTGCCAGAATAGCTGTGGGAATGTCACTCATTGTTCTTCTAGCTACAAGCAATGATAAATGGACACTTTTCTCCTATTGTTTTAGCAAGCAAGGTTCCCTGTAATTAGGACAATTCAAATGTAGGTGCAATAGCGTGAGTCCCTCAAACTGAACAAAGGTAAGAAAAAGTGGCTTTGACAAAATACTCAAATGCCAACCTTTTTATCTGTTTTATTAATATAATCTATGGGTCACTGGAAAGAGATAATGAGTTTGATAAGATTTATGTAGAGTGAACTAATAAGTTAGTGCTATAAGTTTGAAATATTGTAGCAAATTTCCACTGTCCTTCTTATTACCTTGACTTTATCTAATCCTTAAAACCAGATAGCCAGTTTCTTGTCCATTAGTCTAAAACCTATCTCTAGAGATAACACAAACAATACATAGCAAAGTGCCAAGTCACTAAAAACATGTTCTTATCAACTTAAAAAAAAAAAAAAAAAGGAAGGAAAGTTTAAATAAATAAATAAATAAATAAAAGGAAGTCAGGTTAGAAATTCCATGAGACAAAAGCAACCAGCAGCAGCTCAAAAAAGCAGCTGCAAGTAACCTCTGAAAAGTCACTTTCAGGAGGCAAAATACTAAGACATCCAGCCCTCACTCCTATGACTAACTTACACCTGGAAGTCCCTAAATGAGAAGTCGGAACAGACTCTATGATCCAGGAGGATTTCTCTTCTTTGTAACATTTTATTTCATTTTTTGGCAATCCGGAACTTAACTTTTTGCTTTGCTAGACCTGACTGCATTGTTTTCATCATGTTATGAGAAAATTTAGACAAAAGTGGCAATCTTGGAACACATTATTGCTTCTCTAAAAGAACCCCCCAGACCTCACCAAATTCATCAAGAGTGAGCTTGGATGCCCCTATGGTATTCTGCTGTGGGCAGTTTCATGGCTGGTACATTCAAGCATCAAATCTTAGACAAAAATCGATAGTGAATGCAAACCCCTGATCGTTTTGCAGACAGCAAGACAGACAGACAAACAGTCCACAGTGTTGGCTATCCCAGTTCAGACAGTGAGGGGTCCAAAGACAAGGCAGTGCAAAATGCCCAAATGAAGAGAATTTTGCAGGTAGTGGGAACTGTTTGATATTGCTCAAATAAGAAATTGTTTAATGAAAATACAGCTCTACATACATGTACACTTTATGAATTTCTAAGAATGACCATTACAGACTGGAACAAAATTCCTCTTAGAATGTGTTTGGCAGCCTGTAAAATACACTGGGGAAGTTGGAAAAGGGAGGAAATGTATACTCCGCTTACTCTTCAAATGCCTGCTATAAAGATGGTAATAGAGGAACACAATTATCTATTTACATATCCGTGTTTAAAGCACTAAGATGCCAATGGTAAGCTCATGACAGTGAATCAACAGCCGATAAAAGTAAACCTTTGCAGATCAGACCTTTAAATAGTAAATTCTTCAAGGTGTCTTTCTTCATGACTGCAACACTTCTAGGGTGTTTTTTGCTTTCTTTTTCTATAAATACCTCTCTGGGCCAGATGTCCTCCAAGTTTTTCCCTGAACATTCTATTGCGTGTGGAGCTGGGAGCCCCAAAGGAGGAACTGCCCTCTCACGAACCATGAGCTAAAGGCATACTCCCAAATTCTAATAATCTCTCTGGAACTGGAGGATCAGAGTCATCTCTATAGGGCAGTCTCTGTTTTACATCGATTTCCCCTCTGTTCTGCTTCAGCTGCCACCCTTCACTATCCCATAGCAGCTTCATTGGAGCTCTGCGAGCAGACACTTGGCCATATATATGTCTGTCCCTGAGAGTAACCATATAGCCATTTTATGGGACATCTATACCTCCCAGCTATTGTTTCCCACAGGATCTCCATGGGATAGAAGCCAGCACAGTACCTGTTCCATGAGCCTCATTCCATGGGTTCATCCCATCTGGAGCCTTCCCCTCCTGTTTCATTCTCAATAAAAGTATGGGGAATGAAGTACAGGAAGCCAAATACCACACTGGCATCTGTTTATGAGAAATAAAAACTTCTGATCTTAGTAAGGTAATATATCCTGAAGCTAATTAATTATTACTCAGTCATTTGGAATCAGCGCTCTCTTCAAGCTTCTATAGTTACTGTTATAATAACAATTAGCAGAACCTCATTTTTTAAAAAAGCAGTAAATGATTTAACTGTGTTATTTCAACCATTCACCACTTAATGCAACTATTTACCTCATTCTTTGGAGGAAGAACAACTTCCTCCAAATCTCCTCAGTTAAAGAAATTTTCCACAGAGATTTGTACTTTGCACATATGCAAAAATCTATCTTTCTTTCAATACTCTTTAAAGATTCCTGAATTTGTTTAATATATATACCATGAGAATTATATTTACATATCTAGGTGTATATATATAGACACACATACATGCCCATGTATATATACATACATCTAAATGCATGGAGATTGCTCGAGATGCTCACTAGGGCCATGCACAGTAGCTTGTGTTGATGTATAATGAAGCACCACTAGACAGAACAGTCACTTGTGGCAGGTAGCTAAGAAATTTCAATAAAGTAAACTCTCAGTATTATCAAAATTATACATTTGGGGCTGTTAGCATGGCCTAGAAAAAGATGAGGACAGGCTCATCTCATTAAATGAGAAGAAATAGTGGAATTAGCTTGAATCTAATTACAAGCCACACTATCTAATGTAAAAACATGACTGTTTTTTCACTCCCATTCATTTTGGCTAGTAATTAGTTTTGGCCTCTAAAATGCCACCCTTTAATCATCCAAACACAGATGTGATTTGCCGTGCAATTTAATCTTGCTTTAATGAAGAACTAATGGACGCATCGCAAATTACTTTCCCTGTTGGAGAAAAATTCTATTTCCTGCTTTTCAAAAGATCAAGAGTATCTTGTGATAATAGCCCAAGCGGCCCTGGCAGCCTCCTCGCACAGAGCAAACAAGCTCTTTTACTCAACTCCCAATTCAATGGAGAAAAAGAGGCTACAATTAGCAACAAAGCAGGGGAAACGCGGCATTACAGCCGAATCACTTTCTGCAGCTCAACCCCCAGCAACCACTGCCTTGTTAGAGCCAGGTCTAAAGTGTCAGGAGCGAACAATGTGCTGTGATAAATTACTCTCTTCAAACAGCTGCACTGCTAATTTTCAATTATACACACAAATGGCTCTCAGATTGGAAGAAAATGGAGTGCATGGGGAGAACAGTAGTAGATTTCTATGTTTGTTTGGTGGTGAGTGTGGAGGCGGGAGAGTGACATCCTGAAAAGAAAGCTGTAGCGTGTGGAGTCCGTGTTGCAACAGCAGATGATGAGCCCTCCCAAATCCTACAGAATCTGGTGCTTTCCTTTACAGACCGTGGCTTGGCTGATGGAGAAAAGGGAGCAGAACCACTCAGATCCGTTTTTTGCATAAAAAGCTTTGACCATTAGCCACACCAGTAGCCTTAGCATCGGGTGCAAAATAGTTGAGCAACTTGGAGACAGCGGTTCACATCCCAGAAGAGCTGACTGACTTGCTCATCTTTTCAGCAGAACGGGAGCGGGCTCCACATGCCTCTCTGAATAAGAGACGTACTAAAGTGTGTGAACCCAAGATGCTCTGTGGATGCTGGATTGACATTGGGTGGCAGCACAGATTTGCCCCTGATGAAGGTAACACTCTTCATCGCACAACAAACTACAGTACAGTGTCCTGATGCTGCAGGATTCACATAATGGCAAATTCTGCAGAGTTTATCCCCTAAAAGGTATTAGTGAAAATAATGAAAAGTTTTGTTTAAGTTGTGATCCTATTTCAAGTGTTTGGGATGAAAAAGGCAATATGGAGGTACAATTAGTAAGAGTGCAAACCAGATGTGGCCCGGCTCAATTATGTACAAGGAATTAATATAGTCAGCACATTTTTTTTTCTTAATTTAAAAAACTCATAGTCCAATAGAAATTAATAGGTATACCTGAATTTGGCCCAATAAAATTAAGTTCTGATTAATGTATGATAATGATTTTTCTAAAGATTGGCAAAAATATTAGAATTCTGCCAAATCAGACAGCTGGCACTAAGCAGAGCAATCACTTCAGCACAAGTTTCATGCAAAAGGGAAAATGCATTTTCCTTTGCATTGTTTAGCTTGAGCTTAATTTTCAATAATTTGAAGGATTTGGAGAAGTTATAATTCTTAAATGCCCAGCTTCAGATAACTTTTTAAAGCAGGTTATTTAAGATTTGAAACTCGGATATCATGATTATATCAGATTTGATGTCCAAAAAGTAAGCATTTCAAATCCTCTTGAAAATTTTGGCCAATTTTACATTTTGATGAGAGCAGAGAAAAGAAAAAACAATCTCAGCTGATGGGAGCTGGGAAACTGCAATCTGAAAATGGCAATATGTTGCCTGTCCCGATGGCAAGGAAGCTAATTTTTTTTTATTTCCAATATAATGTTGGCCATTTGCCAAAAATGGCTACTCAGCACAGCTCTCATGAAGTCGTAGGAAAGAGAAGAGCACAGTGTATAAAGAGAAACATGCAAGACTAGATTTTCAGCTTAAGTTATCATAGATCTTTTGATTATTTCATTATGAAACAAAAGCACCACTACAATTTTACCTCCATTAAAGTTCTGGTTCATAATGTTCTCTCTTTGCACACCTTCATTAGCATCCTACTAACCTTAAGTTCAGAGTGAGTTTTAACATAGACTTTTTGGTAATTGCAGTCCATTGTGCCCCTGAAGTAGTCAAATATGACTTACATTATTAAAATGTTTATGGAAAGGGTTGGCAAAGTCATCAGATTTGTTTTATAAATAGCTATCATTTCAAATGAAATGAGCAAAAAAAATCTAGTTGATTTTAATACTTTTCAGCCTAGCTTTTTTTCTACTTCCAATAAATGCTAACATTGTGTCTCCTAATTATAAAGCACATTACCATACAAAAAGGATTATTTTTAAATTTAAAAATGCCAGTCACAATTTAAAATTACTTTCTCAAATATGGCTCCTCAGAGAAGCTAAAGAGAGAAGAGAAATAAGGGGGGTTTGGAATGAGAGGGGGAGTGAGAGAGGATGCAATATTGAATTGTAACAAGACACTTTTATTTTTTTGCTGAAGTGGGATTTCACTCCCTCTAGTTTATAATCGTTACAGAAATTTAAACCTCAAACCATTTCAGTCCAAGCTTATACTAAGCTTGTTAGTGGTTTCTGATGCTGCATATGATAGTGCTGCAGCATTACCATAAATCAGCAGAATTAACTATGATCTTCAGAAGCATGCCTGAAAGTGGGTGACAGAAGTCTGCAATTTGGTGCTCTGAATATTATGATAACATTCTATATTAAATGTTTATAATCTACTTAAAGCTGAGCTTCAAGTATATTTTATATTTGTGCTTTACCCAATATTAGAAATCATGGGCTATTATGGCCCTCCATGGTTATGTTGTTTGTAACATCCAAAATTAAAGAAAATATAAAAATACAAGGTGAGCACAAGTTTGTTTTCTTAGCAATACTATGTTATTAAGACATTAAAGTTTACCTACTGGGGTTTTAAAATTTGAATGTGCTTTGTAATAAATATACTTTACTCTTTCCCATTCGTATATAAAATAATCTACAGCACTGACCGGATTTTAGAAACTCCAGCCTAATACAATTTACAAACTCTCTGCTGGCATTGGAGATACAGAGTCAATTTTCCTTCCAGTCTTCATAAAAGTAACATATCTAAATTATTCATCTAAGAGTAAATAATGATGATGATTTGCAGAGAATAAAATCACAGACTCAACAGTTTTGAGAGCCAGTACAAAAATCAAGGTTGTCACATTACACACATAAATGTTCTGATCCTAAGCAAGCATGATCCAAAATTTAAAAAATAGAACTGCCTGTATTAGGTAGGAGATCCCATTTCTTCCCTGTTCCAGTTCCTATCCTCCCAACTTAAAGAAATAAATGGAGTAGCTAGTATTTTCCTATGTATATATGCATACAACTGTCTGCAGGATAACAGGAGTAGCTGCTCTTTTATCAGAATGGCTATTGCTGAATACAATAGTGCTGCTGCATAAATTGTATTGAAAGACAACAAATTATATCCTCACTGATATAAATCAATATATCTTTAAGTATTCTAGCAAAAGTAGGTTGAATTTGCACTATCTGATCACCTGTATTCACAACTCTTCATGTAACTTGAAAATAATGGTTTTGTTTTGTTTTGTTTTTGTGACCTTGGAAAGTTATGTTTAAGAGGAGTTTACTTCATATTTAAAGTGCCAGTAACATAAATGAAAATATTAGCAAAGTAGGTGAACTAGCATCACCTAAGGATGCCTGACAAATTTTATTGTGTAAAAGGATGAAATAACTGCAATTCCATAAAGTATTATAGTTAATAGACAAGAAAAAGAGCAGCTAGCAGGTCCTTTGCTATTTCTACACCATCTTTAGGCTCCAAATCGCCTACTGTCTGCACAGACAAATGGGAAACAGAACCAAAATGCAGCCTGTGTAGTACACAAGCCCCACAGTCCCACGTATGCCCGGATTGTTAGCACCCTGCCAAACACGTTCTTGGGCACATGCAGAGTCCAAAGGCAGCATAAGGACCGTGCCCTGCTTGGGGCTGCTCCAAAGGCTGCTCTTTTAGAGCAGCATAGCAGCAACAGCCATAATTCCAGTGATTCAACTTTTTTTTGAACGGAGAACATTCACTGTGCTTGCACTGCCTCTGTTCAGTTTGCATAGGACTCTTTCAGATCTCAGCAATGACCTTATGTTAGGCTGAAAAGACAGAAAGAATTCCAAGCACCAAGCAAAACGATCAACATATTTGCTGAAACGTGGAAAAACATCAATTAAGGGCAAATATTTGGAAAAATAAAGAAGAGTATTCAATATCTCACATTGATAACTGCTGAAAAGGAAACAATCTTCAGCACAGACTGCTTTATAAATCCTACTGAGGCACTAGGACCTATTGATCTGCTACATACGTGCTGGTCATGCAAGCTAGGGCTGCCGGGAGACAGCAGGGCTAGCTTGTCTGCCCGTTCCCATCCCCTCTCTTACTTTCACACAAGGAAAACCCCACTCTTGCCTCTAATGGTAGTGAAATTTTGTCTCAACTTTTTTGTTACTTGTGGTTTTAAGATGCCCGTTCAGTTTTCAACTCTGATAATCAAAATATATGAAGTTGAATAAATCTGTATATGCAGCTGATGCATGCATCTCCAAGGTGTATGGTTATACCTGAAAACGAGGACAAATTGAAATAGCAACAGTTGAGGATGAAATTTTCACAGAAAGTGAAAAAGCACTGGGTACCTAGTCCATCTCTCATAGAGGGGGGTTTGTAAATAATATTTTTCATATTTTATCTACTCCACAGCCTCTGCTCCTTTTCCAACCAAGACTTTTCTTCCATGCTCTAAACTCCCCACTGGAAAGCATGCACAGCTGCCCATGGCTTCTGCCAAAACCAGACGACTTGTCTCATTCTAGATCTGAACATAGTTAAACCATGGTGATACATCTGTGTTTCAGGACCTTCATGATCAGAAAATGACCTTGAAAGTGGCAGCTTTGTCACTGTTTGAGATGAACCAAACCAACTGGAAGGCCATTATTCACTGTAAAATATGGCAAGGAGAAGAGAAATAAAATTAAACCCATTCTTCCATTTCTTTAGTTCTCATCCTAGGGTACTTTGAAGGTTCTATTATATATTTTTTTTTAATTCAAAATACACTGAAGTCTAGAAGAACACTCTAGCAAGCTAGTTGGCAGTAAGTTTTATGAGAGCTTTCAAGTTTCTTTAAGCTGTAGCATTTTCCAAAGTGAAGGACGAGAGCAGGGATTTACCCTTATGACATCCACTGAAATATATTTTTATGCTAGAATGAAGACTATGAATTAGCATTTTGTGATGTTCCTGAAATTAGAAGCCCCATGAACTAACCATTTTATGATATTTATGCTTTGCTTCATAATGCATTTTCCACAGATGAATCAAAGGGCCAAATGCAATTGCTGTTGTGAGATAATAAAGCATGAAGTGGTGTGTTTGGAATTAAATTTACATAAGACGAAAGATGGTGGAAAAGTTTATGATGATAGTAACAATCGTGAGCGTGCCATGGCTTCGGTTTCTCAGAAACTGCTGAACAAAATACCGCATCATCAGCATGAATAATTAAAGCAGTATCTGGGGATTCAATTAATTTAAAAGGCAAGAAGGAAACTTTGAAATATTTTCCTGAGTTTTGTGTTCAGAGCAATGCCTTGGACTCCTAACAGAGTTATTTTCCCCAACAGTCTTACAATATTGTGCAGCTTGCTGTTTCTGTGCCTGCTCCTCTCAGAGATGTGTTTTACACTTAGCAGAAGGTTTCTTCCAGCAAGGCAGCGTCCTGCACAGAGTTGCTGCCTTCAGGTGAATCTGCAGCTTCAGCTCTTCACCTTCCAGCTCTCTACCCTGCTAGCAAAGCAGCCTCATAGCCCTGGCCCCTCTCTGCTGCCCCAGAAAGTCGCCTTATCCTCCTTATCCTCCTTATCAGAGGTGCCATCTTATCCCACTAGCAGCTGGGGAAAACTGAGGCATGAAGAAATTAAAATGAAACATTTCCAAATCAGCTTTTAATTTCAGGAACACAACATGAGAGGTCTGGCTTCAAAGCCTCTGTGTGTCTGCAGTTTTAAGGTGGAGACATTTTCAGGGCATGCAACTACTCAGCCTATTTAAAGGCTTGTCTAGTTGGGCACAGAAAATGAGACATCGCTTTATGAAGCAGGTCCAAATACCTGGTGTGAGGTCACGCGACTCTTTGGTGGCCGAGGCAAGATGGGAGTTCAGGATTTCTCACCTCCTAAATGTGTTCAGCCATAAAAATTTTTTTAAAATAGTCTTTTTTTATCTTATCTAGAAATGATATTTTTCAGTTCTATCCCTAATTACAAAATAATCAAACAACAAGCACTGAAAACAGTTTAATAGTGATTTTGCCACATTCTATACTATTGTTATTGCATTATCGTTGCTTCTATTTTTTAAAACATCTGACGCTACCTATCAGTGGAGGTCAGACCGGGCAGTCAGTGATTTTTACGTAGCGCATCTATTCCTAAACTGCAGTGTTGCACATACTGTAGGATACATTGCTATTGCAGTAACAAGGGCAGACATCTTGGTGACTGCATCTGCAGATAATGCATTTAATAGAGTAGGAGAAGCAACACCTCAGTTTGCAGCAGGACCAAGATGGCATTTGCGGGGTGAGCTCCCAAAGCACATAGAGACATAAAGACCACTGTAAAATATTCCCACAAAGAGGAGTCATCATGTTCTCAGCTTTTATCTAGCAAGCATGGATTGTTTGACTCCGTGAGAGCTGATCAAGACACAGTTTGAAACCTGTAAGTCCTTAAATGAGAAAGGGAAGGAAAGGCTTTGGTACATGAGAATGAGATGAGACTTTTCCAGGTCTTTACACTACGTCCCGGTTATACAACCATTAAGACAACGAGAATTCCTCACATCTTATTCAATAAGGTCTCATTGATTTTCAGAAAACTCTGAAGTTGGGAAATATCCTTGAATGTGTGTTGCTTAAAGAGATTAGGAAGCAGAACTCTAGTTAGCTTTTGTCTGTCTGTTTTGCTGAGGGTGTTATACTAAGAGCATGCAGGAGATGAATGATCAGCACTGAAAACCTTGACGCTTCTTTAAAAGCCTTATTTTCATTTTTTAAAAATATGACAGCAAGAATTAGTACTGGCTCTTCTCTTTCAATAATGGTAGTCATGTTGAAATGACAACAAACATCATTACATTTACAAGCACATTTATGTAGACAAAAATTGTCATTCCTTATTTTGGTGGAACATTTTATAATTTGCCCTATAAACAAATAAAATCAGTTTAAGCTGTTTTTAGCCTTCAGCAGTATGTCAACACAAGCAACTTAGAGCTAGTCTTATTGGTACTTATTGGAAAGTATCTCTTTCCATTTTGAAATGCTTAAGATTAAAAATAAACAATTTATTTTTCAGTTTTTAAGAACACAGTAAAAATACTTAATTTGATTGCTGGCTGTGAATAGAAAGCAGATGATCAACACCATCAAATGTGGCAAACTTAAAGGAAAATGGGAGAAAAGTAAAGATATATCTTTTTGCCTATTTGATTTTAATATTCTAAGCAGGAAATAAAATATGACAAAAATAACATACAAACTTAGAAAAAAAGTATGCCTTCTTTTTGTCCATTTGCAACAAAAACAAATTCTGATTTATTTTCTTGCTATGGAAATACACTTTCTCTATTCTCACTTCCCTCCTTTGTTTGCACTTAGTCACAGTTAAAATCAACTTAGATATTTAGTACTGCTTCTTCAGAAGACTTACAGACATGGCTGGAGCACTCAGTATAAATATCTGGGAAGCATCAGTGTAAATGAGAATGTTGTATAGGAAAAAGTGTTTACTAGCACTGAAGGAGCTGAATTGACTTTTTAGGAGTTACGGGCTTGAACATACACTTACGTAATGTTAGAAGACACAGAAGCATCTGGACAGGTCACGGAACAGCAGGGCAGAGCTGCAGACCTACTATGCAGGTCTTCAATAACTAAAATTGGATTTCAGAAAAGAAGAAAAGATGGAGATCAGCTGTTTAAGACATAGAGGAGTATTAGCACAAGAGCAACCTTGTTGTTACATTTGGCTTGTCATGAAAATTTTCAACAGTCAAAGGAAAAAGGTCTGGATATGCTTTCCAGTAGAGAAAGTAGAGGAAAAAAGCCTAACTGGCTTTAACATAAAATTTGAGGCACTGACGTTCAGAATTACACATCTGTGATTCCAGGAAACAGACTTAGTCATCTACAAGGATCCAGACAGTTTTGTCTTAAGCTTCTATGTCTGGCTGCTGCCGTTATATAAAAATAGCAGCAGTCAGATCATTTGATAAACAGAGCTACGAGGCAATGGAGAATGAGCTGGAATGAGAACTTGAGTCTCCATGTCATATTTGAGATCTCCCAAGGAAGCAGAGGGCAGATCTCAGCACATTCGGTGCAAAATATGTGCACCTCTGTACTGAAGTGTCAGATTTTTATATTTCTTACCTCTTTTCTTCTCTTTTATACACTCAGTAACAGCAGCAAATGATTGCAATGGGGAAGGCGTTTAGGAAACTGTGTCAAGAGCCTTGCAACTGACCTGCTTGAACAAAACCATTTGAGAGCTAATCATTACTATTTAACACATTAGCCTGGTCTATGTAGCAATTGAGCCAAATTCTGTTCCTGTTTATGCTAAGCAAAGTCTGAAAAAAAGTCTTTCAACTTCAGCAGAATTTTGCTGCATTTACTTCAGTAGAGTGGATAGCAGTATTTTCACCTGACATTACCTAGAGTTCTCTTTAATATCAAGTCTGTTTTTAATATTGGTTATACTGGGCCAAAAACTGCTTTTGAAGTAGAACATTATACACTCGGATTAGCTTCACTGAATTAAATACAGTCATTTTATATTTATCCATACAGTTTACCTGAGGATTTTACTTTCCTATTTCTTATGGCATTTGTAGGAAAGATAGTGCTGTGGAAGTACTGAATATGGAGGACAATGTAAACTTTGCTATCAGGGTAAACCAAGAAAAGTCTTGTAATGCAAGTGCGACACACATGAGTGCCGACATAGGAAACGGAACAAACAGCTGGAGAACAGCTGGGCCCAGCCACCTGTCATGGGCCAGGGCTACAAAAGATGACGATCCCTGTCACACGGCCAGTATCAGTGTCATTGGTTCCAACAACACAGTCATATCTTCCCTCTCTTTTTGAAATTCTAATGTGAACAAAATATATTCCCAAGTACAAAGACGCAGTACAAACTTATCCAAGCCATTAAAGGGCTAGTGACTACTAACTCCTGGTAGCATTATTACTGCTTCCTGAATTAAGAAGTGCAACAGAATTGAAAGTTTTGCTTCCCAACAAACTACTTGGCTGTTTCCTCATTCTCATTGTAAAAGAGCAGATAATATTGAGCTATGCATTTATGTTAGTCTTTTATTCCTTCTCTTCCCTTAGAGAAAAAAATTGTGTATCACATGCCGTTTATTGTTAAACAAGATGCAACAGTGGGAGAAAATTTTATGTAGGATATACCTTTGGGTATGAGAATTAAAAGAAACTATCCCGTAACACTGAGTTTTATGAATAAAGAAAAGGAAAGCATCACTTGGTTCATTCAAACTGTTGTAGCACAACAAGATCAAATAAGAGCAAAGCAGGTAAAGAAATACGTGGTTTGCTCCTCTTTCCTTGTACAGATTAGAATAACATTTGCATTACATTATTTAGTTGTTTTTCTCATAAATATCTAGTGTCTGTCTAGGTAATACAGATTATTTAAGGCACACACAATAGATGAGTATCAGTGGGTGAAACAACAAGGGGAATTATTTAGATACAAGCGGTGTTAAATCTTGTGGAAGGAAGAGGGAAACCTAAAACTAGAACACATTCTTATCTGAAGAAAAAAAAATTATACAAAAGCTTCTCGTAAATGAAAACAATTTACTTGTGCCAGTGTCCTTAAGTGCCACAAACTCTTCTGCTTCTGCCGCTACATTCTCTAATGATATTACTGCATATAGCACATCTCATCTAATCTGTTAGTAAAATCCTAAAGTCACTTATGTCAGTCTCTAATGCAAGCCAAATGAGTCTTCCCAGTAATAAGAAGCTTCGCAGAATTAGTTTTCGTTTTGCAGAAAATTGCCATTGGGGCTGGCACTTTTATCTAAAAATTTCACTCGTGCATAAGCAAAAAACTCATATATTATTTGGTTACATTCCATCAGTATGAGAAATAACATTGTGAGAATTCTATGCATGTTAATGATATATAGAAATCCACCTGCTTTCAGATAAAATGAGTTTAATTTTCTGTTGCCCACTGCCTGGTTGGCCTTTCATAAATTACTTATGCACAGCTATTATTAAAATAGAGGGAAAGCAAATTAGAAAGTCCTCATATCTCTCCACTGGATTTAACCAAGGCAGGGCTGTGACAGCTAGAGTCAGCGTTTTTGAAAAAATTCTGCTCTCTTGAAAAATTTTGCATCTCTATACAATTCTATGCCACTGTTGTAAACGTTCTGACCTGCCTTCTTACCAAATTAACCTAAATCCTTTCTATTTTTCAACATTAATGGAATCCTCTAGAGTCCTGCTGATATATATTAAAATATATTTATTGGTTAATTTGAATTCCAGCATTTTGTACCTCATTTCCCAGTACTTCTGTTATATCTGAACAGCTTGGAGCTTTAGCATTAGAAACTTACAAATTAAGATAAATACATCTGACAATTATCAGATCAAAACAACTTAACTTTCATTGGAATATATGATTGCAAATTTCTCTTCCTGATGAAAGAGAAAATGAGGACTGTCTGCTTGAAACAGTTAATTGGATTTGAAAGTACTGTACGTTTCAGCAATCGGTGCAGCTTTTGGTTGGTCAATGACTACTTGACCTCCTGGTTTTCCAACAGACAATTGGTTTTCATTTCTTGAGGGTGTTTTAAGTCCATAGTTCATGGTGACTTTAAGTTTAATTTTCTGTTAATGATATTATTTTCCTCTTTCATGATAGAACTTTCTTGTGATGTGCTGAGCAGCACTGGCAATCCCATTACAGTATGAGCAAGGACAGCTTCTCAAACTACATTCTTTTCATATTGTCTATAGCAGTATGCCACTTTTAAATGACATTTTAACATTTTAGATTTATAACTCATATTTATCTAAACTGGCAGCTATCCTGCTCCTTAAAAAGAATATAGATATCAAAAAAAAAAAAAAAAAAAAAAAAAAAACCTAGTCCCACTGTGGTCTTCTACCTGGTCAAAGCTCCCTTTCAAGTGAGCAGACCCAGATTCTAATCAGCTACTAGTTTATTACCTTCCTCTTCAGTAGGCTCACTCCTGATTTGTAGTGGGATGGGTTAGTTTGGGCCAAGGACATGGCCTACAGGTTTCAGGGTCAATCTCTCCATTTTCAAGCCCATTAAATTTGCATGCATACCATATAATAGTGCATTAAACCCAGCCACACAGCAGGACACTTTCTAATGCTAACAACAATTTTATGTGCAGCATTTAGCACCCACAGCGTTTGCTAAACCCAGCCAATCAAAGCTGGCTCTGCTGAGCAGAAAGGAGAAGTCTCTGCTGCTCTTGCACAAAACCAGCTTTCCAAACCACTTGAAGCAATTATTTCTGAGGACTTCTCAACTAAATTTATATAACATGTATATTCCTTTATTACCTGCTATAGGTATTATTATTTTATACGGACATATGATGCTGTCAAGCTCTGAGGCTGCTCCTTCATATTGGAACTGTGCAAGTCCAATACCTACGGCCACCGAGAGAGGCAATGCTGCTCTCCCCTCCCTGGTTCTCCTCGACAGAGGAGACAAAAAAGCCATATTTCATGCATATCCACAGGAAGTACCAAGTCTGAGCAGAATGGGAGTGGGTCCTCCTTTGCAGGCAGATGAAAAAGCAACGTGGCCATGTAGTCTTTACTCATAACTGCTGCATCCCTCAGCTAATTGTGTGAAAACCCCAGTCAGACTGCTTGGGATGTGTGTGCTCAAGAACGACTTCTCATCTACAGACATCTATGCATTCATCGTCCCTAAAGTAATACAGAATTTTTTAATTCTGAAGAATGTTTTGATGCTCTCCTGTTGCTAATGTGGAGACTGGTTCTATTCACCAATCCCCCAGCCCATAGATGGTTTCCTATAAATTCAACAGGACTACCTGGGCAGTGAGGCAGAGCTCTGTGGACTGAGCTGTAAGAGGATGACCACACATATGTTAGAGTCCAATTTTCACTGAGAAAAATGCCAGGATTGGATGGTTATATGCCTAAAAAATAATACAACGAACTAAAAATCACAGAACACAGTAAACTTACTGCCTTGCTCAGTATCTGATTCTTCCCTGCTCTTCACTGTCCCTCTTGACAATTCAGCACCTGCAACCAGACCATGCATTTTGACACAAATACTGCAGTACTCTACGCAGTCGAGGCCTCAACATTTGAGCTATCTTGAAGCCTTAAATGGAACGCACGCAACATAAAGGCATTAAACACAGTGGCACAATTCATCTGAGCTCAATTACTATAATTTATTTTTAATAGCATGAGAGCGCATAGGAATCCTGATCAAGACTCCACTATGATAGATGTTAGACAAACAAGGAACAAAATGTGATCCTTTCTGCCAAAAGTTGGTGATTTAAATATAAGATGCAGACGTATTTGTGAGCGGGAAGCAATAAGCTACAAAAATAGCCTGTGAGAAATCTATGCACTGAAATACATTCTAAAACAATGGCAGATAATTTTGAACAATGACTGATCACATAAAAATCAGTGTCCGTTGGTGAATTGTTCTTGAACAAAACAATTAAAATATTCACTTCATATAACTCACCCTGATGTAGCTAGCAGGCAACATGATTTTCACCATAAAAAAGACCAAAAACTGCAACTTATTTCTGCCCTCTCTCAATATAGAATGTCCTGTGAACCAGTAGAGGACATCCTATACTACCGTTGAAATGCTATAATTAAAGGTCGTCAGCATTTCCATTAAATCCCTGATTTTCAGGGTTTAATTAATAACAACAGTGAAAATTAATGTGAGTAGAATTAGAGACACTGTCACAGGCCTACTGCATATTAATTCCTGATTTTAAGTCTGTAAAATGTGCGGGACTGATCCAACTTTCCCTCTTCAGGCAAAACTCCCATCAAAGAGGAAAAACTGTTTGAAGATAAAATTCCTCATTGTAGTGGTGGATATTTGTCTCAAAAACACCTATAGCATTTATATGGTAAGTTAAATGAACATTTTTCAGAAAGTCAAGTATTACTAACTTTGAAAGAGTTATTGACAGGAATTTCCTTGGAAGCTTGAGAGCAAACCAGATGTTATATTATTGAAACAAATGCTGCTGGCATCATAGATTTGGGTACAAATAATCTGGAACACAGAAGCTGTCCTAAAACTACTACCTGAAAATAAGGACAGATCTCTTACCATATGACACATGGAAGTTCAACCTCTCTAATAAAAGGATCAAATAAAACTATGTCATTATGGAAGTCTACAGGGAACCTAGCAGAATACTAGAGGATATTTAGTTCTTTTAAAAGTAAATAATAATACAGAGGAAAACGTATAAGCATGAAATTTTTCTCAACACTGCTGGGAGAAACAGACTGATACTAGGCATATGCAAAATATTGCCATAAAGGGTGGAAATGGTATACTCAGAATTTGCTAAAAATATTAAGAATACATTGTTTCACATAAATGTGCCTATCATAAAATGCTCACTTTTATCCAGAATCCAAACTAATAAGTGCCATCTTCTTCTGTTACCTTGCAAATCTATATTAAAATTTGTATCACACACTTGAAAGCTTTAGAGCAAATGAAGAAAAAAAGGGTTCAAAACTATTTGCTGTTAAAAACTGCTAAGCTGGTCAAGTAAGTTCTCAAGCAAGTAGGAAACTTCCTGTTTTTTTCATGTCTTACTGAAACAAAATGCTCCTAATTAAAAATTCACACAACACCAGCCACAATAACCTGAAAGCAAACAGCAGAGAACATGATCTGTTTTAATGCAGCTGGGTGTGTTTGTAACTCATCAAAGTGCTATGGAAGGTGCACAGTCAGAAAAAAGCTACTCTGATTGCGATCCCGTATCGGTGCTGTCATGATACCTGCATTTGGGGATCTATTGTGCTTGTCACGGTGCAGTTCACTGTAAGACACAGTCTTTGATCTGGAGAGCTTAAAACGCTTAACAGATAATGCAGACAAAAGATTGGGAGAGAAAGTATTATCGTAGTTATATCTATCGAGAATTGAGCTTACAGCTTCACAGCAAACTAAAAATGACATTGCTGGGCCCTGCTTCTCTCCCTTGTGTCACCCCTTTGCTGAGCTGTTTCGGAGCACTGTTCCAGCGTTAATCTATAGCCTCAAAAATGAGGGTATTTTTGCCAGGCTAATCTACTGACACATCTCAGGGAAGGAATTGAGAAGTACCTAAGGCATCAGGGGACACAACTGTGACTGGGTGGAAGAGGATGGAGGGGAGGCACTACTGATGTGGCACCGCAGTCAGAAGTACAGATTAATTGATCTACTCTAAATCACTTAGGAATTTTGAGGTGTGCAGCATATAATTTTACAGTTTCAATATAAGTACAGTTTCAATATAAGTTTCAATATAAGTAGCTATAAACAGATCCTGAATAAATTTAAGTTGAAGACTGAAAGAGACTTTTTAACCACTAGGGCAAAGTTTTGCAACGCTTATCCTACAGGAATAATAAGAGCAAAAACCTAAGGAGATTTTAGATGAAGCTTTGCTTTACATGAGATGATTGACAGAGATGATAAAGGGTCGGGACTTGATAACACAGAAGTGTCCTTTCAATTCTGTGCATTCAAACAGCTCAGCTAATTCAGACAAGAAACTGAAAAAGCCTATGCTACATTGGAGGAAGTTAAATCAAATGAATGTCAATGCTAAAACTAGGGGGGAAAATATATTACTCCAATTCCGGAAATCTTATGAACAGAGACTAATACTCTTTAAAATTTACTAATGTCACTATAAGGCAGTACACAAGGAACAGTTAGGGTCTTGACAGAGACAAGTCCCCCATCAAAACAGGGAAATCAATACTGTTAATCTAGAGCACCTGTCTTACCTTGCACCCGTGATCTCTCAATTTAATATATTAAGGAATAAATTAAAACCTTTGTATGAGGACAGAGTTTGCTATCTATGTTACGACAAAATAAGGAATAACCCAATCAAAACTGATAAAGCTATTAATTGTGTTTATTTATTGCTGAGCTATAAATTGTTCTTTAGATTTTAGCTCAGCGTGACACTTTCTCCCCTCATTCTATAATGATTAAGTCACATGACAAACATCTGGTGATCAAAGCAAAATCACAAACTGGAGCATTTCTATTTGGATGTTACTTTTTGGCTCCACTTATTCTTGCAGCTGGAACATTTCCTTCCAGCAGCTCTCTGCTGTTTTGTGAGTAGAACTGGCAAAATACCACAAATTTACAATAAGCTTTGAAGGGACTTAATGTTAAAAAGTTCTAC
The DNA here is from genome assembly GCA_013398735.1 of Nothocercus julius. NCBI lineage: Eukaryota > Metazoa > Chordata > Aves > Tinamiformes > Tinamidae > Nothocercus > Nothocercus julius. The sequence continues at coordinate 329,535 of VZSV01000106.1, forward strand.
TTTCAGATCAGTACAGTCTGACTCAATAACACTGCTACCAAATGTAAACACCCATAATGGCAATTTTACAAAGCAAAATACATTTAGAGTAGGGCCAGAGAAAAGGCAACACTGCTTTATGATGATTTGCTGAAAAGCTTACAGCACTGTATTTCCTAGATAATAAATTTCAGTCATATTATCATGTACTTCAGACTTCATCTACACTGCTTTACTGCAAAGAAATATGATTTTTACACATTTAAACATAGGGGAAAGAAAGAAAAAACAGTATATAGAATATTCTTTTCTTTTCTGCAAATAATAGTTCCCCCTCCCAAAAGATTTTACTATAAACTAAATCAATATTTCAAATACATATTAAATATGGAATGAGAATTCCTTCATTAGATTGAAGTACTTAGCTTTCAAAGTTTTATATTATTTGCAACAGATTTTTGTTTTGTCTTTATTTCTTTTCCATGCCAAAAACAAAATATAATATGGATTTATGGGAGGAATAATAACCAAAGAAAGTATAAGACCGTCCTTTGTTTATGCAGGGCAAAAAATGTCTCGTTATTTGCTCTGCAAATTCAGAAAAGAGAAGGAAGGTAGAAAAAAAAAGAATTCTCCTGAAGGAAGGAGGTATAAAACATATTGACTAATTCTGTGGTAAAATCTTGCTTCCAATAGAAAAAATAAATGGGAACAGATTACTAAATAAATTTCCACCACAAAGCAAAGAAAGTAAATGATAAATTTATGGTATTTTTTCTGAACTTTTTTGGATTATCATAACATTACATCAGCAATGAGAAGCTGTTTGTCTTTTACTTAAGATAAACAGCATCTTCTACTGCCTTTCAAGGGATATTTTGAAGTGCTTTCGAGACCAGACATGCTGCCTGTACAAACAGAAAGTATCCTATGATCAAATGCATCCAGTGACTTGTGCTTCCAGCCCTTCCAAAGACGCCAGGCACCGGTTGCCTCGAGGCAGTCCCGAGGGCAGCACGGGTGGGAGATGAGAAGCTCAGAACGCACAGCACACTCTTGCCTGCTCCAAATATGTATTATTAAGCCTCATATAGAGTAATTGTAACTGGTGAGCAGGTACAAAGAGTCTTGTCCTGGCTTTTCAAATGTGTAAAGGATGGCCCCAGCTGTGAGTCAGGAAAGGATTTAGCAGAGCCAGGTGAGAGGCTGCTGCTCACAGCAGGGGATAGCTGGGTTTTGTGGCTCCAGTTCCCACAGTACGAAATGTTTCTGAGGAAGATGAGAAAGACAGAAGCGTAGCCAGGATCTTGGTGGCTACAGGTACTAGTCCGGAACATCAAACACAGGCATTCAAGTTCATGGTCAAACAAACCTGATGCCATGTTTGTAAAGCTTATAAATACACCATTGTGCGTATTGCAACAGCTACATTTTCCAGATTGTTGCCAAAATAAATGTCAGAGTTGCTTAAATGCATGAGCCCTCCATATAATATAGGCCTGGGTGTTATCTCAAGGTAAGGCCTTACGACACTATAGCCATTCACAAAGAGCCATCTTTCCTAAGAGAGTCCCAAGTCTGTTCTGGTTCAGGGCACCATGTGCCAGGAACTGCAGTTGCAGGGAAAATGTAAATAGGAGCTTATACAGGGAAGCAGTAGGTAGCACAGGGAAGTAGCAGGTAGAAAGTTGCCTAAGGGCTGCAAAAGTGTTCCCATACCTTCCTCTTAACACGGAAGTAATTCTAAACAGTTCAGTGAAATTATCCTTACTTTATACAGAGGTCAGAAAAATGAAGCTACTCAAACAGTTCTAGATCTACCTTGTACATCTTACCATGCAAATTAAGAAAAAAAAAAAAAAAATGGAAATAGTCCAAAGAACTCTCTCTGTGTGTGGCTGTAAGTCATTTAAGTCATTCAGTGAGACAGGATAATGGCCATTATTTTTCACATGGCCAGTTCATATTGTGACACTAGGAGAAAAAGAGTCTGTCAAGTTTTTGTCTGCAATGTCTAATTTCTCACCACACTGCTCCTGCCCTCCCTCCATTGTGTCAGGAGAGCATTAGGTGCTGGGAGGGCAGCAAGAGACCCACCAGTGGGTGGAGGCTGGGGCTGACTCATAGGCAGCCAGCGGAGGCTCCGGGAGACTGTACTTTTTTCCTCTATGGAGGGTATGTGTCTATGTCCCCATGTCATATTACACAGAAGGGATCAGAAAGAGCATTTCCGATGTCATCCGACACGTGATATCATTTCCTGAAATCATTTTGCAACTTAAATTCTCATATTCATGGTTTTTAATGGTATTGTATATATTTTAATCTGTACTTCTAGGCTCAGAACCTTTTGCAAAAGATTGATACTTCAATGAAATGCACTTCAAAGGCCTTAATTCACAGGCAGTCTTTAATATCTGTGGGTGTACCTTACTCACTGCCCAGTGACATAAATGACTTCACAAAATGGGAATAAATGTTAAATTAGGTCTAAAAACTAGGTGTATCACAGTTTGTAACAGTTGGGAAGTTCTTTTATAAATCGTACAAAAGGGTTTTTTAACCAAAAAAAGATTGAGAAAATAAAAAATAAAGTGGGAAAAATTACCTCAACTTAATTGTAAATGCAAGCTTTCATGATCACTGCTTATAAATACAAACAATGCTGCCCCATATATATCTTAAAAATAAGTATATTCCTACTACTAATACAGTACTTACAAGACTCATCTTTTTAATGGAAAGTTATAGAATCAGAACATCAAACAAGAGTGCGCTGAGTCCAATATAGTATTATTCTATACATGGTAGCAAATATGAGCTATAGAGATATCAAGTAAGTATTGTATGAGGTGAAGACACCTATCACTTCATAGCAAAAACTAGGCACAGTCAGAGGTTTCAGGACTGTCTGACCTCCCTATTTAAAACACGCTACTAAACTCAATAGCCTTGCTGTATTTATAAGGAGAAACAGATGACTTCTTATATCTCTTTGAGAATACACACGGAGCATCCCAATTACAATATCAAACATAAGAATGTCTATTAGTTGGCTGTTCTGGAATAGTGGAATTCCAGAAATATTGACATGTATAAAGAAGCCTTGGATCCTGCCCAGGTACTTTTGTCAGGTTACACACACTTCTAACACGCTTGCAATGGCATTTTTTCCACACCAAATTCATGCAGTCCACGTCAGATACAATTTAGCTCATCTGAAGCAACAAGCTATGCTATGTGCTTTACGCCAGCTACAGAGCACCTTCACTATTCTTAAAAAGTTTGTCCAGCATGAAACAAACTGCCTTGTGAAGACAAGCACTGTAATCCAGTAGGCGGTGTAGACCTACAGAGGCCCTTCTTCTGGAGCTCTGAATAATGATAAAAATATTAAGTAGGTCTGCCTGCTATAAGCTCTACCTTTCTAAAGAAAATAAAGCCCCCTTTCCCACCAAAGAGGCTAAATGCACTTGAATTCTGACAGTATTTTCATAGGGGCTGTGCACAAAAGAGGAAGCACATTGAAGAGAAACCTCATCTGGGCATTTCAGTCATGTACCTGTATAAACTTCAGAATATTTTTCTTAGAAACATGAGTTTCATCTCATTATGTTCAGCTGTGCATAACTTCTACTACCAACCTATACTTTCTGTTACTAACTTAGCCTCTTCTTTTTACTAGGCTATAAATAGATGTTATTCACAGTGAATGGACCACACACATGTTTATATGACACAGGACAAAAGACTTTGGTTCTCTGGAGGACATTCCTGTCACTTTTTCTTCTGCTTCTCCCCAAGCAAAAGCTGTTGCCTTGACAACCACGGGGCACCCTGGCTCCACGGATGCTGGTAGGACGAAGGCCAATTTCCTTCCGCAAAAAAAGGGAACTGCTAATAAATAAACAATTAACAGCTGTTTTGATTCCTTCGATACTGCGAAAACCAGGAAGAAAATGAAAAATCTTATTAAACACATAGGATTTTATAAGCCAGATGCTGAAGGATTCACACACAGATTTGCAGACACATTTGGGAGCAGAAGAAACTGCAGTCACTCAAGATGGAGCAGCACTGGGAATGGGCCTGATTCTTTGCTTGCATCAGTTCCCTGTAATGCTGCTGGGCTTTGGTGGCATTGCCCTTGATTGACAATTCCACTGTTTGTAAAAAAAAAGTGTTAAAAAGCAATATAGAAAGGATCCATTTGTGTTTAGCACTATTTGCATACAACTTTTGATATCTAAAGAAGGACTTTCTGTATTTTGAGGTTTGTGCCCTGCTTTTTCTGAGTGGAACTCTTCTTCCAGAAAATGTATTTCAGAAGTAAAAATGAGGACACAGGAAAAAGTGCTAGTCAAGAAAGAGATCACAGTATCTGTGCTTCACTAAACAGAAGACAAAGACACCGTTTACACATAACACAGAAACAGCTATGAACACGCTGTGCTGCCTGGAAGCTTCAGAGCCTTATCCGTATCCTGTAATTGAGTCGGGGACTAGGCAGCCCCAGAATATTCACCTTCTTGGTCCTTTTGTACCAAAGGTCTCACCACATCCGTGAGGAAAATCACATTCACCAAAAGCCAAATCCTCTACAGAGAAATCCAGGTCCTCATCCTGAGTTTCCATCTATCCTCGTACCTTCCTCATCTTTAAATTCTTTTTTTTTCTTAACCACGTAACAGGGCTTTTGGCCTCTCTCTCCTGAGTTGGTCAAGCTTGCACCTCCTTTAGGAGTTATTTAAAGCAGAAGCTCTCTATGTTGCCAGCAAATATCTGATCATAGCAGGCAGTGTGTCCTTTAACTAAAACAAATTCTTTTGGACTGCATTCAGTAGTAATTAGAAGCTAGATGTTCAGACTCAGTAGAAGCTAAAGGTATGCATAAGAAACTAGTCATAATTTTATGACATCAATAGAATCTGTAATAAAAAGCAATATGCTCTGTATTCTGAAGAGATTGCATTATATAAATAGGCATGTGTGCAAAAAGCACACAAGTGATCACTGCAGTTCTAACACAGATTTTATTTTCTTACTGTATTTTATTCAAGGAAAGGAGAGACATAGCCCATCATAGTAGCACTTCTGCAGGTAGAGCAAATTTAACATGTAAACCTCCATGGCCAGGCTTCACAATACACCAGCCTGCTAGTCAAAACAACATTTCCATTTCAAGTTAAATGGAAGGAAATTAGGGGATGAATACTCCCTCTCCTATAGACCACCAAACACATGCCATTGTTTATTAATAAAAAGTAATTGCTTAAAGAAGATTCCCTCTGTTTTTGCTACAGAAGATATCTTCGTTTGCTGTTAACCCTTCTCCCATTACAGCGTAACCACGTATCCACCGCTGCTCACAGAAGTGTACGGCACCTTCTGCATGATTGAGGGCAAGCACTTTGTAATGCATTAGCTCTATCTATCATATTTTTGGCCTACAGCAGTAAATTTTGTGTGCTTTTACTCACTACTCCCTGGAAATATGGTAACGATATGGCTTTTTATACAAAGATAAAGTACACAGAAATGATACCCAGAGAAAATATGGTAATAGAAAAGAACAGGCTCAAACAACAATGAACGGCTCACAGTCGAATCCAAAAGCATTAGAAGATTTCAGACTGTGTTGGTAGCAGCACAAATCCATCTAGGATCAAATTATTCACCCGTTTAGTCTGGAACCTTGCTTGGCCTGACAATTAGTTCAACTGCACAATGGTACTTACGGTACATTCACAATCCCTACATATCCTCTACAGCACAAACAGACTTCAGAATGGAAGAACTGGATATAGGCTGCCCCACATCATAGGAATTACTCTCATATTGTGTGTTACATTTGTTTCTGAAAATAAAATGCAAGCACGAAAATCTCATATCCTACTTTGTATTCTGTGCGATTTAAAGCAAGTTAATTAATCTCTTCATGCCTCTGTTTCCTCATCTATGAAACAAGGATCATATTACTGCCCTTATGGGGCTCCCAGTCTGTTTTAACATCTGAGTTATGAATCTTCCTGTTAGGCTTAACATATGCAGGAATCCTAGGCAGTATCAAAAGACAACGCTCTCTTTAGGTCAGCTTAAAATCGAGATAACTGTGCTGCCAGGCCGAAAGTTACTTAAGCCAAACTCACTTAGGCAAAACAATATCCATGAACAGTAAAAAGCAGACCTGATCTTTCACACCTCCTTAAGGAACTCACCTGAGCAGACTGAGAGAGGAAACGCACATCACTGGATGGGTCTGATCTGCAGAAGGAGGTTTTTCATTCTGTTTGAGAAACAAAGAGAAAGCAATTAGGAATTTTACAATTATGAGCTGAAAACGTGAAGATAGAAAAAGCAAAAGTATACGATACCCCCATTATTTCTTACCAGTTCTGATTCATCATTGCATGACACCATTTTTACAACGCTTTACAGTGAAATACAGTAATGAGTCTAATTCTGTAAGGGTCTTTGTACTTATATAAATAAAATGGCTGTATGCTAAGCAATAAGTCTCAGTCTCTTCCCAAACACTGTTTAAAGTAATTTGGATTATAATTAGCAATTCCTTAGAATATAATTATTCTATGACTTGTATTTTTTCAGCAAAGATTCCCTTCCTGACAGATGTGTTTAATCAGAGGTCATTCTGGCTAATAATTTGTATGATCTTATCTCCCCTTGAGTTAAAACATGTTTTCTTTAAGAAAAAGGAAAATATTTCCTCCTGCTGTTTTAGAAATGTACTATAACCTTGACCTACAGAAACAACATCTGGATCAAAAGTGCAATTTGGTTTCCTAAAGTAAATCCTTATCTTGGCATCCAAATTCATCAGCAGGCTGCTAATCATAGTGTCAAAAGGGTGATTTTTTAACAAATGCCATGCTTGAGCCTGTAGGAAGTGCCCATCTAGAGCACGCTGCTGTTTATTCCTTCGCATTTACCTGCTGCCACGCACTGTTAGCAGGTCCTTGGTTACCTTTCAGTTGACCAGGGGCAGTGATAATAATGATACATCTTTTATTTTTAGAACACTCAGATCTAAAGGCAAGTTACCTCTGCGCACATATGCATGCACACACAAATGTAAGTAATATCTGAACGTTTCCAGAGGGCAACAAGTCCTTTTGGAATAGTAATGAATAGAGAAATCATCTTGCGCCCTGCATGAGATAGGTGCATTTCAAGATTTTTCTGTATAGCTTCCATGAAAATTGGCCCCTAAGCAAGGGTGTGAGTCATTGATGAATACAGCTCTGAGGCTTCACACTGTGCAGCAAGAGCTGAAAAAGGCATTAGAGGAACACAGGGGAGGAGGAGGGGAGAGAGAGGGGGTTAGAAGGTTATTAAATAAAACCTAGTAATGGTTTTACATGAACATTTTCTACACAGTGTTTTGAAAACGTCTGTCCTAGCCCACTGGGCAGCACTGGGCTGCTGGCTGCAGTGCCCTCTGTTGGCTGATGCTCAAAGGGGCTGGGCAGACACTTCTCTGCTGTCCTGCAAAATAAGCTTTTGTCTACGTCTAAAAGGATTTGCTTTCACAGCAAGCCTAGCAGATTCCAGTAATGAAAACTCAGATTGTGCTTGTAAAATAAATTACCCTGGGTCGGTAGAGGCTTACAGTAATTTTTCCAAATGAAATAATGTATTCCTGCAAAAGGAGAGTTGTTCTCCTTTGTATCCATATCCATCCACCACGCAAAAACCCCTGCCTGCAGCACCGTATCAGCAAGTCACAGCCTTTACCCCAGAGCTGGGCAAAAGTAGAGAGGGGCCAAGGACACTCTTCCAGGGACCATGACAGAGGAAATATGGAAGCCGGTCGTGCATTTTAGGTGCACATCTAAATTACCTCAAACTTCAGGTGTATTTGATTTTGGTTGACACTTGCCCTTTATTTTAACAGACCAAAAACTACACATGATGCCAGCTTGTATCATTCACTTGCTAGCAACAGATTATCTGCAACTGATAAGGCTGATCAGTTTTAAAATACGAGCAACCCGTCTTTCTATATTTATCCTGTATTTGTCTCAATAAGACATCAGATTTTAGTTAGCACATAAATGAATATCATGGCAGATTCTCTGTCCTTCATATTTCCTGCATATCTGTCCCTTATTCAGCTAACAGTCCTGTTGATCTCTTTTGCCATTTTTACTTATTTCTTTGTTAACTGTTAAATTATCCATCTAAAAGAAAAGCTGCTCTACACCCCAGTACACCCCGTCATTAACATCATGAAACACTCTAAGAATGCGAATGAAAACAACCACATGCAGAATTTATTATAATCTATTGATTAAATGTGTAATAACCTGCTACATTGGCTTAGTTCTAAATAATCCAATACCCCTTTAAATAAATCTTTTATTTTCAGTAATAAAACATGATGGTTTAGATTAACTTCTGCAAAGCAAAATTGCTCTTCTGTATTTTAGATAATAAAAATACTTGTTAGAAACCCAATCATAATTCAAGATCTTCATTTTCCTACAAACCAACTATTTAAAGAGCTTAGACTTAAACAAAAACACACACACACACAAAAACCTCTAAAATTGTTTTTTAATAGGTACAAGAGGAGCTATAAATCTTTATAAAGGCAAGGAAGAGTGGTTTTGTGCTTATGTGTTTTGAACAAATGGGCACAAGTACTCTATGTAACTGAAAATTCAACTTCAAAGGGAATTGTACTGGAAGAAAACACTTAGTTACATTGCAGTGTTATTTTGTCCACAATAACTTTTGTTTCTCTAACAGAGCTTTAAAAATAACACCCATAAATATGCTACAAAATAACCTCTGCATGTTTGTTTGTTTGTTTTTAGAATGGAAATGATTTCTGCCTTTCAACTGAGGAACTTGATAACTGTTGTTGTTTAAAACCCCCCTGAAATACGCAGACATGCAGCACCATCTGCTGGATTCACATGTCTGTCAAACATGTAGGCACTTACGCACAGGGTGCATCACTACAGGCAGAAGGAAAAAGCCATACTAACAAAAGCCTATTATGGAGATTTACTTAGTCTGTATCAGGCAAAAGGAATTGATGGGTCCGGAATTTCCATGGAGAATTGTGGAATAATATTCTTTATTCATGTAAGACTTTATACTTCTTAGGTGCTATTTAAGTATTGCATTTGCAAAAACTATGAATACAACTTGCAATTACAAAAAAACACCTTCAGAACTGTCTTAACAAACTGCATTAAAAAAAAAAACAAACTTCAGTTTGTTTTTTGCTTGTGTTTCTTGCTTTGCTGCGACCCTGGTGCATGATCACAACTTAACACTTCTCACAGGATCCCTGCCTTGAGCGGTGCACAGGCCTGACTGCATTCATCGGATGGCAACAACTACTCTGTCATTTGCTTGTGCCTTATCAGATGCCGTGTGGTCTCATGTGCCTGGGAATAGGCATCTTTTTAAGGTGCTCAGCACTCCAATGCCACATTGCACTGCAGATATTAATTTAAAATCCCTACAAGGTGAGTTTCGTTTAAGCTCTTATTTTGTGTAGGGGAAGTGGCACTGGTACCTGTATGCCAACATGCCACAGTGGTCTCCAGTGCACCTCTAGCAGCTACTGGTGCCTTTGGAGTTCAGCCCCATGGCTGTAGCTGTGCTCCACCACATCCATCTCCTGGCACGCCAGCCCCTCAAAAAGCACAGTGCTGAGCAGGCAGCCCTTTCACCCCAGCCCTTGCAAACAGCCGCTGCTTCTGCCCCATTCCACACCAGTGCACGACCTCTGCACCTACCTGTTTTCTGCTAGCCCCTTTCCTGATGCAGTGCGGACAGCAGCTGGGCCTAACAATTTGCTCTGGAGAGCCAGCTGCCTGCATGCAGCAGTCTTTAGAAACACCCTCTGCAGATACTGAAGAACACACGTGTCTCAAGAAGGCTAATTTTTGTGCCTATTTCCGTAATGGCCCTAGGTTTCAGCTATCTTTTATCCTCCTGCAGAACATCACCATCTTTGTCTTGTCCAGCCTGCCTCTCCACACTAAGGTTGTTCTTCCTTCTTTCAATGTTTCTAAGACTAAAGAGAGAAACATTTCCAGGCGGATGCCTTGGTGACAAGACTCATGATCAAAAACCAACCATAGTCTGCACGCTGCTGCAGGATGGACTTTCACTGCTCTTCAAGGATGCTTTTATCTCTTAAAATGTTGTTCCACAGCACATGCAGGTGTCTAGTAGGATCACTTCCACTACGGTCAGTGTTGCTACTAGGGGCAAAACTTCCTCCTTCATGCAGGAGTCCAGACAGACACCTCTTCCTTCCTCCTTTTGGGAAACAGGCTTCGCTGATCGGCCATTTCAAGCACACAGTCTCACGAGAGGAACCCTCTGCAAGTGACTACAACTCCTTTCATTGGTGACAGATGATGAAATTCATTGGCATGGGACGATTTGTAAGCCAGGAGTATAAATGGGTTTAAACAACATAGTAGCCAACAGCTAGAGGCCACCTGAGGGGAGCCACCTGCTGATTTTGGAAGACGTGAACAAGGAAGGGGCAGGTGAAAGGTGCGACCTCAAACATTGCAGGTTACCAGCAATTAAGGGAGCTGGGCATTCACCCAGCAGCTCGGCTCTCCACATTGGATGCACGGTGACATTTCCGCGGCAAACACCCGCTTCGCTCCATAACTAACCGGTCACTGTGGTTGACACAGAAAGCAAGACCGTCGAGAAGGCTGCAAAAGGCCGGCACTCCGCGGCGTTCTTCAAAGGAAAGGACCGGGCGGGCGCGCGTCGCCCTGGCCGCGCTGAGGAGAGGAGCGGCTGCCAACGGCTCCCGTGAGGCGGCGCCGGCGCGGCGCGGGGCGGGGCGGGAGGCGGGCGCCGCTGCCGTTGCTAAGGGCCGCGCGCCGCGGCCATGGAGGGCGCCGCCGCCACCTCGGTGCTGGCCGAGCTGCGCTGGGACGATGGCTACGCCGTGCCCGTGGCCAACGCGGAGAACAGGGCGCTGGAGGAGGAGGTGAGCGCGGCAGCCCCAGGAGCCGGGACGGGCGGACCGGCCCTTCCCGGCGCTGGCGGCACCGAAACCCACCGGCTCCTCGCTGCAATTGTGCCCTTGAGTAGCTGCAGGTGACTAAATACCCGAAGTAGCTAATTAACAACTCTGATTTCAAAATAGCTGCAGAAGATGCAAAAGGAGAAAGTAAACCTGCAGAATCAACTGACTGACACTGAAGAGCGTGTAGCAGCAATGACGTCTCACTTAAAAAATGTGAGACAAGAGTTCAGCTTCACCCAGGTAAACTGTTAGCCAAGTACGTGCATTTTAGCAGCCAGACTGGTGACGTGAAGGTTTTTCTGGGGCTTATATCCCTGTGTTTTGTCACTTCTGTTACAGGTTTCTCAGGCCCATCTTCTAGGACTTGCACAGGAAACATACATTAAATCAAGTGTCTTGGTGACAATATTTGGTCATTGAAAAAGCCCCCACACGATGCATTTTACAAATCCTTATGAAAAATTATTTTCATAGATAATATGAAAAATGTGGTCTAAGTGAGAGGGAGGAAAAAAAAAAAAAGATGATTTTTTTTTTCAGACTTGGTCATGAAATGAGATGGTTGAGGTGTTAAGAGACCTGTAGTTGGACTCTGAGTTCACTGTCTGGAATGGGTAGCTTAAACTTTCAAAAACTGCCAAGTCAGGTAGAATGCAGAACTGCCACACCAGTTAGAATATCCTATGTGAAAAAGCCTTAAAAACCTTCCCTGCAGGGGAACAGCCTCTCCAGTTTTGCCATCCTGCATTGAAGTTTTAATTTGCCCATGAAGAAAAAAGCACCACGAGCAATGGCTCTGTGTAGGAGAAGCTTCTAGTAAAGATGAATTATTAGAAAGATTTCTCAAATCACTTTTCTCGGAAAGATTAGGCAACACAGAGATGTTGCCCTAGGCCAGCCATGTACATAGTTCTAAACAATAAAATCTCTTCTCTTGATGTGCCTCTAAAATGTGACAGAAAGTCCTTCATGATTAGCAGACTGAGATTTTGATTTGAAGAGATTAAGATTCTGAAATATTTTTGAATTGGATAATTAAGATATAAAAGGTTGATCTGTGAATATGTGATGCAGTGTAGTGGGTATATTACAATATGTATTTGAGATACTAAAATTTGAACATTAAAGTTACTCTGGAAAAATTGCTATATTTACATCAAAATCAGGCCATTTCAGAGTTCTGATTTCATTGTACATAACTTTTTTTTTTTTTTTCTTTTTTTTGGACATAAAGGTCTATAAATGTAAAATGTTGAATTGTATTATTCTCTAGTCTCTTTATAAAGCCAGAGCGAATGAAATTGTAACTGAACAACACTTCAAAGCCCTTGCTGAGAGAGAATGTGGACGTCTCAAAAGTGAGATTAAACGACTGGAAGATGAAATAGTTTTCTTAAGAGAAAAGAAAAACAGTCAAGAAGTAAGATTTAAACATTTTTAAGAGAACTTCCATGTTGCAGTTAATTTTCATGACTTTTTTGTGTTCACGCTTCCAGAAGTCAAAACGATTTTTATAAGCAAAACTTATAAACTAAAAGTAATTTAGATGTACTTTTTATGGTAAGCATAGAATAACATTGACTAACTCCTTACATACACCGGACAAGACTTAGCAAGTATTATCTAGATGTTGAAAGACAATTATCACATTCAAGAACTCAATGTGATGAATATTGGTGTATTGATAGATGTATTGATATCACTCTCAAAGTTACGAAGCTGGGCTAACAGCAGATGTACTCTTAATGCCAGATGTGAACTCTGACAAGATCACTGTGAACTTCAGTTCTCACAGAAACTTGAATGGGTTGTTTTGGTTAATATTCACAGAATTTATTAGACATCTAACATTAACCCTTTAACTTATTTCAAATTTTATTAGAATAATATAAGCAAAACCACTAAGAAGCTGGAAGACTTAAGACAGCAGGTGAACTGTGATGAGGAAGTTTTGGAGAGTTGGATAAAGGAATCAAATCGTAAAGATAACGATGCTATCACAATTCAGAAGTATGCACAACGAGATGAAGAGAAACTAGGAGTAAGTAGATCTAATAGCAGTTTCATAGAAAGAAAAACAGAGACCTATTTTTAGCATCTAAAGACTTTGTTATATTGTCAAGTCAAAAAAGACTGAGAAGATTTTCTAAAACAGAGTTTTTAAAATATGATGGTTTCCACTTAGTACAACAGAGGAATTATTTATAAGGCTCATTTTAAAGGCCAGAGAAATGAGACTTTACAAGGCTGGAAGGCATTAATTTCCTTGTTCATCTGGATAAAGTTTAAGTTCTACTTTCACCTAGTTAAGTAAGTGTAATAGTAAATTCTCGTAGTCATTAGAAAACTGTGCCACCAGTTGTAAACACAACTTCACACTGAGTTAAGTGTGGTATTTGCTTTAAAAGCTAATGCCAGATATGTATAGATAACACAGATTTTTTTTTCCCATTAGAAGTGAATTTATTAATAATACTGAGGATAAAGTAAGGCTATTTGAGTAGAACTGTCTTAGAGTCATGGGAGACAGTATAAACAGATGCTGCAGTCACAAGTTCAGATTTCATATGGATTGTTTTCCACCCTTAATTGTAGCAGAACTTTAAAAACATCTGACATTACATATTCATTATTAAATACATTATCCTTTCATATCATCTCATTTCAGGCACTAACGCTCCAAGTAGAAAAGCTGACCATGCAAGCAAATCAGAAACACAGAGCTCTTGATAATGAGCTTACAGAAACCATAACAGCTCAGGTTTGTGCTTAAAGTTCTTGAAGATTTGTTGCTATGACTTTTTTATTATTATTATTAAACCAGGAATCATAACAGTCCATCCTTTTAAACAGATAGAGCTTGACAAGACAGCTGAAGATTTTCGCAGAGTTCATCGGGAAAGGCAAGAAGTCATCAGGCAGTGGGAGAATGCAATCGAACAGATGCAAAGAAGAGATCAACAGATTGATCACTGTGCTATGGTAAAACTCTGTTGTGACTGATCTATACATCTGGCTTACTTGCATAAAAAATTGGAATTTGCCACTTTCTCATGTAGAATAGTTTTGGATGTACAGTGTTCTTCTTGTGACTTCCTGTATTCTATATTAAGTTGTTTCAGAGTTTGGGTATTACAGAAAGATATGCAAAAGCAGTGCTTTGTTTTGATGTCAGATATTAATTACTTTGTGTACAGTCAGATATTAATTACATTTATTATGAAAGAAGTATCTCTTAGTGTAAGTAATGGTGCTGTGCTTAATATTATAAAAGGTTTGATTTTCAGTTGCAGGGTGATGAGAAGACGGAAAGCATGCAAATCTTAGAACTGCTTTTTCTCTGATCTAAGTAGCAATAAGATAGAGTGTTCCTTCTTAGCACATGAGTACAGAAAAACTGCAGTGAGGGATTTTGTGTTTGGGCAGTGATTTCAAAACAAAAAAAACAAACGCATGACTACTCTGTATGTCACAGTTATGACAAATAATCTTTTAAAAATTGGTCCCTAGGTACATCTTGCAAATGCAGAGAGGTAACAGCACTCTTGAAATTGAATGGTGTGACAAATAGGCTGTCTCATGCAAATGGAAATCTTAACAGCAGTCTATCTGCTGGCTGTAACCTTTTTTAATGCCAAGCATATTAACTAATGCAAGCAAGTCTAAAATGTTTTTATTCTGCTAGTTAATAACAGACATAAAACAGCAGATGCGAGAAAAAGAGACTGTCCTCAAAGAGAAGACCTCCTTTTTGATAAATGAAACCGTTAATAACGTGGAATACGAAAAAGCAATTTCTTCTGCTGAGCGGGAAGCTACCAGCCTCCGAAACGAATATCAAACACAGGACACTTACAGAGTTCAGCTGCAGGATGAGGTAACAATGACCAAATAGTTTAGAGAAACAGACTGAAAAAATCTCAAATTTCTAACTAGCTAGAGGAAATAACGGAATAAAAACTAATTAGGATCATAGTGTAAAACCAAAGTCTGTTCTGCGCACTTTGCTCTTGGTTATTCCAATACTCAGTCCCTTCACTGATAGGACTGAACAAGAGCAGAAGCACAGCCACTGAGATTACCTTGTATTCTCTATTGCATTGGTGTAAGATACGTAAATTTTCTCTTGAATTGTATGCTATTAAATACTTCAGAAGGTGTACCTTGCTGTTAGCATGTTTAGCCTGCAGGATTGTATGATGATGAAAGAAATCTCTTCTGGACTCCAAACAACTTTTATCCTGTGCTCTGAAAAGTGTTGATAGTCCTTGCAGTTACGTTAAAATTAGTGGGGGGACAAAAAACGAGGCGGGGGGGAAATAACCTACAAACTTCCACATAGCTTTCTATTCAAGAGGCAGTAGGAAAGGGCGGTCCTAATGAACAAGCTGTGATCAATTCTGTTAATTATTATATTTAATCTGTACTTAGCATTAGGAATGAGCTGCATTGCTACATTTCTTAAATGCCTGTATAAGTAGTTGTCAGAGGCAATTTAAGTCTCCAGAGTCTGTGAAGAAGGGATACATTTGTATTACTTTCCTGTTAACAGGAAAACACAATCTGAGCTCCCTGACTCAAAAATATCTGCATCTATTGTGGCATTAAAATTGGATAACTTCTCTCTGTAATAGCTGGTTCAGAAACTGATATCCTAATTAAATTATCCATATTCTACACGACTAAAACTATCCAACTCAATCAGAGGTTCCATTCCAGGGCAAAATGGCTTTGGAGGCCAGATTCCTCGGGCAGCTCCCAAGCTGGAGGCTGCTCGATTACCCTGTGCTACATGCAGACTTAAGAGTTCACGGGATTGGCAGCTTTTTCTCTCTAAGCTGTGAGCTCCTTAAACATCTCCAAAAATTAATGCCATGTAATGTGTTTGAGAACGGTGTCCCATTGTTGAGTGTCAGAAGCTCTGGGGGATATACTTGAGATACAGAAGGCATCTGAGACTTACATTTCACTCCGAATCAGTGAGAAACTTGCTATATACTTTTGAACAGGTTATGAGGTTTCTCTTAAAGTTAAAAACAATTACACTTAAGATGTTAAGTGATACCATGAAAACTAGTGAGCTACTTCTACAGTACAAGTATTCCTATCCTATTTATACTCAAGGAAGTTAGGACTAGGAATGGTTATTAGATATGTAAGAGTACCCATGGTCACAAAGAACCTCATCAAAATCAGATATGCTCTATAAAAATCTGGTTCCACTCTTACAGATGCAGCCTTGGGTTGCATCCTCCAGCTACTTCATAATTCATCCTGTAACCTTCATAATTCTATGAACACTACTTAATGACTCTATTAGCTGTGCTGGTACAAATCAGCACAGAATTTGCAGCACTTTCCATTTAGAAAACTGTTATTTTTCAATAAATAGAACTTAAAATTCTAAGGGGCCTCGCCTGTACCAAGGTAAAAATGGAGCAAACAAACTCTTATTTAATTTATTAGCTGAACACTCTGAAATGCACTGTGGCAAGAACTACTTCTGATCTAGAATCTTCGAGGATACAAGTATCCAATCTGAAGAAGGAAATTCAGAAAAAACAATCCAGGTAAGAAACAGACCTTTAGAAACATAGTTTGTAAGAGTTAGTGATGCAATCAGATTCCTGATGGAGCAAAGAACTTTAATGATGTTTATTAAGGCATCCAATTTTCTTGTTGTTTCACCTCCTGCATAGGTTCTGGCTCGGTGCAACTTGAAAATATTCTGGGTAATCCTTGTTTCTAAAGCAGACGTAAAATCTGAAGAAGTCCTTGGTTATCATACATTCAAGTTTAGCAATTTTATTATGCAACTGCTCAATTAGATTTGATATTTAGTTTTAGCAGTGTTGTACATGCAACTTTTAGCTTAACTTAATACCTCATGCAATTTTTTCCTAGATTAGCCTCTCTTAAAGATCAAAATGCAAGTCTTTCCAGTAAACTGAAGCTTGTGACTGAGAAAACCCTGACTTCAGAGGAGAAAGCTTTGAGAATGGAAGAAATACTAAAGGAAGAAGAGAAAATTGTCAAGGTGAAGTGTTTTAAATAGTTTCTGCAAATGAGGATTCTTTTGAACTTGGCAACTTCTATATTAAACAAATGCTTATTTAGTTTTTAGAATGGAATATAGATACTAATATGACAATTAGGTACTTCGTCTAAAGTTTTCTGAAGGGTAGATAAAATATCATTATTTGAATCATAAAAAGTCATGTCATACCAGGGTATGATCCAAGCTTACTAAAAAAGAAATCAAAGATTTTTTCTAACCAAGTGTTTTGAAGACCTATGAAATTCCACACTACTATCAATTTGTATTTTTAAATCTCCCTATATATGATTAACAAAGGCAAGTAATTTCTTAGAATGACTTATTCATTGATATGTTATCAGGAAAAAGAAACAGAAATGAAGCATTTGAAAGACCTACATTTCAAGAAAACCCAAGAATTAAAGGTAGAGAAGGAGAAGGAGAAGAGTATTGTGGCAGAAATTGAGGGAAGTCGGACAGCACTTAAAAATCTTAACAGTCGTCTGCGTAAACTTGATGCAGACTCACTAAGACAACAGGAAATAATGTATAAACAGGTAAAATGTTAACAAGCCCTCCCTTTGTTATTTGCTCAAAGTAACAATAATGCCAAATAGCTTGAGTTCTGTAATTTGTACCAATATGTTACTCTTTCAGAAATTCTGTGCCATGTTAAATGAAGTCTGCATTTCTGTCTCTAGACATATGAATAAAACTGAAATAACTGAAAGTTGCTCTATATCGCCCATGTTATGTGCATGTATATTTCATTATTTTGGGGTCTTTTCCTTTTGCACTAATTTCTAAAATCAATTCTGTACTTTGATCCCCCTGAATCACAGCCACCTCATGGTAAACTTTTAAAGAGATACAAGAGGTACATGCCAAAATCCTGTTATTTCCTAATGGGATTTTGTGTGTATTTCCTACACACCACTCGAAAGTCTGCCCTTTTCTATCAACATCTGCTAGTAAGACAGCAACTCCACTGTAAGCTTCCCTACAGCAGACTTTGCTAGGTATGCTTTGTTATTCTTGCACAGGATTACTTCTGAACCATTACTCAACATCAGTCATCTAAGAACATTTTTGCTATGTTTCACATTAATGAGGTTTAAAAGCCATAGATTATTATTAAACACTAATTTAATTAGGTGATTGTCCTAAAGCCAACATCTAGTTCCAAGTTTGTATCTCAGATGTTAGCTTAATGCAACACTGTAATTGCTTATCTTAGACTCTATTAATTTATTCTCTTAAATTATTTTAACAGGATTTTTATATTCAGCAAGTAGAGAGACGACTGTCACGGTTAGAAGGGGAGGTTAATGTGGATGAAAAGCAAGTTCTGGAGGCAAAAATTGCTGAACTTAAGAAAACCTTAGAAGAAAAGAAAAATACATACAATGTTTTACATGGACAACACAAGAAACTTCAGGTAACTTCCTAGAACATCAGTCTTTTTCCTGCAATGGAATTTAGTGAATTCAGTAAATTTGTTATTAATAATTTGGTAATGGGTTTAAATATATATATGGCAACTTCGTATCTCATACTTTCCCTGTACCTTCCAGAAATTTCATAATTACTGTACAACTAAGATGCATTAGCACAGAGACAACTGTTGAAATGTTGGGAAGATTGGCTTAACTTTTATTTCAAGACATAAGAGTACTTAGAAATGTATGAATTTATGATTAGAATACGTGAAAACTTCTGATTGTTATTCTTTGACACTACTCTTTGTATATTTTTCATAAAATTGATACATCTGCATTTAGAATTTTGCATTACTAAATTAAAGGGACAGTATTTATTAATACTCTGGAGTCTTATCAAATTCAGATAATTCATCTTCATAAGACTAAGACTTCATAAGCCAGCACCAGACATATCAGGCCTTGCATTTTTTTTTTTTTTAATTTTTTTTTTTAAAACCACGACCAAAGGACTTAACACTAGAATTATTAGCTGCAAGATTCAGACAGTAGCACATGGACACAAGATGATGATGGTCCCTGGTACCAAGATTTTTAAATATTTCATTTAAAATTACCTGATTTTGGTGTAACTTGTACTCATTGAACTGAATTACATATAACTTACTTGGAAACAGAATGATGTCCAATTCATCAAGAGAGCAATGGATAAGACAGGAGAAGAAACAAATGATGTGATGATCAAGATAAATGAACTAAATCTTTTCAATGAGAAATCAGATCAGGAGTTAAAAAAAGCTAAAGCTATTAAGCAGGTACAGTATTATGTTCCAATTTTTTTTTTTTTTTTTTTTAAATAGACAACCTCCTGTCTACTCTTCTTCTAGCCAGCAAGTCTTCTCCCAGTATTAATCTTTCATTCTGAATCTGTGATGCTGATTAATTTTTCTTATTAAATTTTGAGATATTTCAGGAGACAGTTTTGATCTATCAGCCCTGCTACAATCTGATGCACTTGCTCCCCAGAACTATCTCTTTCTTTAACCTGGAAGATTTTTTAGGGGGTGAAATTCAGTTGAACAAAGGAATGAAGGTGATTGCATGAGAAAAGTCAGAGTAGAAAAATAGTTATGAGCTTGGGATACATAAAGAGTTTTTTTTGTTTTGTTTTAATGATTCAAAGCGTTCATGTAATAGTGAGGTTAACAAATGACTGCATATCATGTACTTAGATATAAAGTTGCTCATAATACATCATAATTTGTAATGTACAGAATCTAGAATATTTTTCAAGACAGCTGTAATATGTCAAATGACCTGTGAGAGCTTGAGAATGTTCTTTGTAAGGTCTGCTTCAGTTCTTTAAAAATCTTTATAATCTCACAATTCCTAATACCAAATTACAAGTTGCACGTGAAAATGCCTAATGGCCCCTAACTCAGTCTAAATTAGTGCTTCTGAAGAATTTATAGAAAACCATTCAGGAAGCAACTTACCCATGCAACACTTGCCATGGAAACTGTTAGCAAAGGAGAAATTAAGAAAGTTCTTAACTGCAGAGCAGAATGAGTCTTACAGATGTAGACACAGAGGGTTAGAAAATGGATGCATTATATTTTCATTAACTTACTTACAAATATCTAAATAAAAAGGATACTTTCTTATTCTGAGCTTTTTTTTTGACATTTGTTAGGACATGATGGTTGAAGAAAATCTCTTAAAACTAGAACTGAAACGTCTTCAAGATACTCTGTCTAATAAGGCAGAGAAAGTTCTCACAATGGAAAAAGAAAAATTGAAGTTAAAAACAGCAATAGCAGAAAGAACTGAAGAAATTAAGATTCACAAGGCAATGATGGATTCACAGATAAGACTTGTGGATCAGGAACGTCAACGCATAAGGTAATTCTTTATTTTTCAAAATCTCATTTACAGAAAGAACCACAATACAACTTAAAAACACACCAAAAGATGTTTCCCTAAAAATCCTAATTAATCATTTACCAGCTGCTTTTTCTTCCCCCTGCCTTTTTTTTTTTTAATATTCTTCATAATAAAAAAAAGTACCTTGTAGTTTTCCCTATTCTTAAATTGTTTTATTAATTTAATGGCCCCAAAATGTTAGGTTAAATGTAAAACTTCAGTTGAAGTCAACTGAAACTTAAATTTAAAATTTCTACCTCTAACATGGGAACTTCCTTACAGAGGAATAAGCATTTTACTCTATTACACCAACAGAGAAATTGAAGTAAATCTTGTTCAAAATCATATACTGAACCAGCTGATCTTTTTGGTTAGTTTTTCTTTGAAAATGTGTCTTTGGTTTTGAGCCTTGGACAATGTCTCTGTCCCTGCAGTCCTGTATCATGGTGGACAAGAGTTTATTTGTTTAAGCTGCTAGCAAAGATCCCCTCTAGTAATGAGAGGAAACTTTAGCTGCAGATGTGCTGCTACTTTAAAAAAGCTTTTGTTTAACATTGTAAAGTTAGAGTAAAGCTTACATGTGTGATCCTGAATTTTTCAAAATTATCAGGAACTGTGAAAACCGCTGCTGGAGCTCTGACAAACATTTTCCAAGTTACTTTTGAAGAGCTTTTATTCAAAAGTACTTGATAAAACTGTGACTTTGGCTCACCTGTAAGATTTTTTCCCCCCCCCCCTTAATAAATGAGTTCTCCACTCTCTGTCCTGTATAATAAAATTCTTAGACTTCTCGCTGTACATACTTGTCTCCCTTTTGCCTACCTATCATGATATAAAAAACACTATAAAGCAGGCCCACTTAAAGAAACTTTTCCCTGCTGTAGCATGCAACATATCTGTCAGTCTTTAGCTCTGCATTCCCAATACCTGTATTGTTGTTATTGGTTAAATCCAGCCAAAATTCAAAGCTTCAGCAGCTTAGTTGCTGAAATGTGGTAGGCTATTTATTCGCTCCTCGGCTAACCACACTCCACACAATAGGAAATTAGAGTGATTTAGTGTGACTAAAGCTTAACTGCTCAGTGAGAGTAAAGACTTTTTCCCTTTGATAATTACACACCTAATTGGTACTTCCATGTAATTTGATTTGGGGTTGTTGCCTGCTGTTGCTTACGTTCATCCAGCAGTAGCAATATTAAGATAGTATCAGCAGGGGGCAGTTTGTGCAGCTGTAGGATTTAAATACCAAATCTTTAAATATTTTCTGGGGAGAGCTGTGACACAGCCTCCCATGATGCAGGGATTTGGAATATGACAGTACATTTGACTCATTTTAGAACTGAGAAAGAACTGTGGATAGTCAGAAAAAGGAGGAAAAAAAGGACTGTGGCTGAGGGTGCAACAAAAGCCAGTATCAACTCAACTACTGCCGTACATACCTCCTAACACATGGGCAGAATGCTCGAGTAATTTAACCAATAATTTAAACTGCTATAGCAAGAACTGCCTGCAAAATACTACAAGACTTTCTCAATCCATTTATTTTTCCTCAAAATAAATTAGTGCTGAATTCCAAGACCGCCTAAATAAAATTGATAAACTGAGAAGCAGATATGAAATTCTTACTGTTGTCATGATGCCACCTGAAGGAGAAGAGGAGAAAACTCAGACCTACTACGTACTTAAGGTATTTTACTAGCTTTATAATTTATGGCTGAGGTAGTAGAGCATTAAGCTATAGATTTCCCTGGGCTCTCTTACAGCAACTGAGACAACCTCCTATCTACAATTTGCTTTCAGTCTAATTGTTTTATGTTATCTGACACTGTTGTTTATTTAAATAGTAGAGGGACTTCAAATTAATCACTGTGGTCAGTCCAGATGTAAGTAGAGACTTAATTTGGTACAGTTTGAATATCTCAACAAATATCTCAGTGCTCATTAATTTTCTACATAGTCACAGGAAGTACTACTGGCTCAGTGGTAATCCATAAGTGAGTTTATCAAAATGTTTGATATAATCTTAACTTCTTTTAGCATTCCCAGGGAATGTTTTTTTTTGAGATGTTTATTTTAAGCTCACATTGAAAAATGTGAGTTTCCTCCACTAACTTACTATTCATCTTTTCACACTTCAGCCTTTCATAAAAAAAAGTCTATATCCATAACACAATAGCTGATTTTGGAATATCCACAAGTTGTCTGACTTAATCAGTTGTCTGTTCTAAATCAAAATGTCTTTAACAGCCATCTTGGTCTACAGGCTTTTCTCACTTTTAAGTGAGGAATTGATAAATGATGGTATTTCTGTTAGTACAAAATCCCAGCAAGACCCTCAATATAGCCTTTGTGGTCACTGTGTGTGTACCCCCTACAAGTGTGGTGGGGTCTGGCACAATATTACATTTCTGAGTAGCAGAAGAGCCTTTGAAAAAAGCTTTCCTAGTACAGTGTTGCATCTGGCCAGGTTTTCCTACAGGACAACTATTTGAGTTGCTACTCAGAATGCTACAGGAGTTTCATCTTAATCAGCATCCACATTCTATTATTTCTTCCAAAGTCTCATTCATCTGGAACTGTAACACCTTTTTGTACTACTGACATTAAAAGAGCATTTGCTTTTTACTTTCAAAGAAGGAAACCTGTTTGCTAATCCCCAACTGTGTAGCAAAGAGGATGAAAAGTACATAACATCAAAAAGGTAATCGTTCAAGTCTACTTAGAAGTTGTAAGCTAAATTAGTTACCTTCACTGGGAAATAAAAGCACACTTCATTGTATGCATTATCTTCCAAAGCAAGACTGGCTGCATTACTGGCATCCTCACTGTAGCCACTTGACATTGTATTCAGTTTACCAGACATCACATTGCCTCTGAAAAGCTTGCAGAAGAGTCTTCGATTGCTGCTTTCCTTGACATGATAGAATTTCACCCATCTGCATTCCAGTGGGTAAACAAAGATGATTACTTCAAGGTGAAAGAAAGTTACTGAAGAGTTCTCTGAGGTGCTTGGCTAATATTCACACTCCACTGTCTCTCCCCTTTCCCTGGAGCTTGCCAGCAGTTGCCTCTGGCAGGTGACATGTAGCTACAGGGAAGCACTAGGGTCATGGTTTTGCTCTTTCCTCCAGCTCTCATAGCTCTCTCTGCATGGCACACCACACTCCTCATCCCTCTGACAGGGTGGTGACTAACCATAAAGCAGAAACTACAAGGGCTACACAAAATACTTCCTCCTTCTCCTACTGGCTGAGTTTCTCACCAGTCTTACAGATCAAAATAATGAAGTTTTCAAAAGGATAATTCCCAGAAAAACTGAATGGCTTTTAACACTTCCTTGGCGGGTTTATATAATGTACACACTCAACTCTTACCTAAATTTTGCAATTAAATCAAACTCAGAGGTTTCTGTCATGTCAGCAGGACAAAACACGAGAACTGTGCTATGTACGGCCTGTGGATCTGCTTATCAGGACTTTTTAACAAAATGCACATGAAAACTTAAAGATCTTCAGTTACTGTAAATTCAGTTACTGTTTACTCTTTCCAGGTACCTAGTAGCTGAAATCTCAGTGTGCTTCTAACCACATGTATAAACCCCCTATCTACCCAGGATTTTCTCTCTGAAATGTTGCTTTTTTTTTTTTTTTTTTTATTATAATTATCCTAATGCTTTTAGCATCTGTTTCAGTCACCTAAAATACCAGTTTTCTTTTTCAGGCTGCACAGGAAAAGGAAACACTTCAACGTGAAGGTGATCATTTAGATGCAAAGATCTGCAAAGCTGAAAAAGAAATTGTAGCTCTGGAAAACACTCTGCATGTACTTAATAACTGCAACAGCAATTACCGAAACTCTTTCAAGGAAGTTACTGAGACAAGTATGTAAAATGGAAATTGCTATTTGCTGTGCAACTTATGGATCACGGTACAAACCTAGTACATATTGGGGAAATTCAGTGACAGGAATGAATCAGCCAGAGAGTAAACTGACAGTAGCAAAAGGGAGTGTATTTTGCACATTACTATGACTTGTTCAGCAAAGCAGAGCAGAACAACGAAGCACAGAAAAAGGGTCAGCAAGACAGACTTAATGTTCACATTCTATCATCTGATTAATGTAAACATCTCTAAGCCTATGTAAAGATGCAAAAAGTCACAAGCAGGAAAAGTAAAGAGGAGGCAAAGCATGTGAGCTATACAGCACTACTGGGAGAAGTAAATAAATCAGTACTGGGAGGAAGAGTGCACAGTTAAGTGCATAGCTCTAACAGAAAAACAGGGCACCCCCAGCACAAAAAGCCCTTCCTTCTCTGCAGGGCTCCACCACACATATCTACTAACTCAGACTAATTCACTTGCTAGACAGAGCTGGCTTTGGCACAAAACAGTGCTCAGAGCAACCATATCCCTTCCAGCAGTAGCTCAGTTACAGCCAGGCCAGGTATAAACGTTTGAGAGATGAAGCAAAGTTCTTAGCTACATTATCATGTAGGAGGCGAGCATCAGGCAAGCAGTAAGCTAGCATCAGGGACAAATGAAGTTTTATTTAAGAGTAAATTGCAGTGGCAGCAATTTTTAAAATACCGACAAGCTGGGTACTTCAAAGTTTAAAATTTAAAATCCCAGGCCATTTAAAAGGGCTGGGATTTTCTCAGAATCCTAGAAAGTATCTTGAGCATTTTTTAAATGTTTCTGTACTTGCTCTCCTTTTTCACTGGAAACCTGTTTGGCCTTAAAGTATCACCACAAGCAATTTAATAAACTTTACAGAGTCTGATTATTTAACTTCTGTGCCCTCTGCTGGCTCTGGAAGCAGTGGCTCTTAAACTATTATCTTTCATGATGCCTGTTACTTTTTCATAGTCATTTGGAAGAAGTGATTTTTTTTTTTTTAAAAAAAGTAAGTCCTACACCTTGATGTATCTGTTAAAGATAACAAGGGAGTAGTAGTCACTACAGGTATTTTTACACCAAATTCTGTTATTCTGTGGGTTTACTTGAAACAGTCATTTCATGCCTTCTGGTTATTTTTTAACGTTTTATGTACACAGCTTATAGTAGAAGCATTATATTTATTTTAATCAATTGAATCCTTGGTCTAGCCATAAATGATGCAGAATATATTAGTACTTCTTCACATGAAGTGTAACTTTAAAAGGAAGATTGAACATCTTAAGCTTGAGCTAGGTTGTGCACATTGCTTGTTCAACACTGACACGGAATTAATGTTTGGGATCACAGGTGAGGAGTTCAAGGAAAAATTGAAACTAGAAGAGGAAAAAAGAGCTGCTGATGAAAAGTACAGATACAAACGAAAGCAGATCAAAGAACTTCAGGAAAATCTCCAGGTGAGGTACAAGCAGGACTTCCAGCTGAACAGATAAGGCTACAACATATCCCTTAACCCACACCAACTATCTCATTGAAAGAACAAGAAATTCTGGGACAAATCTTCCCTCCATTCCTTTTTACATCCCATACTTTGCAACTGGGGATGCCATTTTTAGAAGGCTCTGTCTCCTGTCAAAGCAATTTGAGTGCTTGTGACTCCCTGAGTCATAATGTACCTTCAGGCTTTTTAGTCACATACAACTGTAAGGTCAAAAATCCCACAGACACAGGGGAGAAAACTCTCCTCTGTCCTGGCATCCAGCTGCAAAAGTGCTTATAAATTCCACATACTAGTTTGATGAAAAGAAAGGAGACAGCTGTAATCCTGCGTAGCGTAATATGTTACAGTATAGTATTGCAGGATTAAAACTTACACGTCCCAGAAATGTCCCCTGGTGTCTAAGTCCCCAGATTTTCTAGGACATTATTTTCCATTTTGCATGCTACAGGTGCGGCAGTTGGTGGAAACAGCATTAGTTTAGCTAGAGAAAACTAGCTGACTAATTTAGTGGACACACAGGAAAGCACAATCTGCATTCAGCCCCCACCTTTAGTATTTACTCTTGGCTCTTTTTGCCATTAATGCACATACACAGAGCCCTGAAGAAAGAGCAACACTGATCTCCAAGGTGGGACATTTTACTTAAAATTTCCTTAGCTTAAAGGAATCAAAAGGCACCTCGTTACGTTCCAGGTCAGTGTTCATTATTCGATAAAGGTAAGCCAACATTCCTATTGCCTGTTCTAAACACAGGACATACATCTTCCTCATGAAAAAATTTACATCTGAGACTAAGGAACAAGGACACACATTTCCATCATGCAGCAAGTCCTAGAAGTCACAAGGTTTTAGGCCATGCTTTTTTAATGGAGATTATTTTATTCACTTAAGTTTAAGGTATGCATCTCTTCCCATAGGAGATGACAATAAGTAACATACATGTTATTTTTAAAAGGACAGCTTACACTGGTCAGTTAACCACTAAAATATTGAGGACTTTACCATGTATAGCCCTTGCTGACAGAGCACAGAGGGGTATGCTTTCAGAAGAGCCTAACTTCATTGTCACTACTCTGAAAGGCAAGTTTTTAATATATGTAAAGCAGTGGTCTCTCTACTTGAATATTTATATATTAAAAAATTAGTATGAGTTGCATAATTATTAATACTGACTGCATGAGGTACATTTCCTACCACAAAGTGATTATAAAATCTGAAGGGATATCAGAACTGTTTGATAAACTAAAACTTTGATATGAATTTGTAGAGCATGGAAAAAGGTCTTGATGTGATACTGAAACAAGAGGCCCTTTACCAAGAGCAAAAAAAGGAAAAACAAGCTATTATTCTGCAGCTGAATAAAGAAATAGAAGAACAGAAGCCAAAGCTAGAACGAGTGATAAAACAGGTTGGTATACCATTAATGAAAAACTCCAAACATACCGTGATAGAAAGCAGCATGGTTAAAATTAGAGAATGTATACTTAGCAGGTTTCTGAAGAATACCATTTTTGCAATAGCACGCTTTTAACAAATATTTTAAAGTGTTCCAGACTATCCAGGGAAATTCAGTCTCTAAAGAAAACTAAGACAGAAACACAAGAAGAAAGAGACATTGATCTTCGTGAACTGAAAGACTTCAACAGAACAATTGACAAACTGTTAGCTGATATTCTAGAAGCAAACCCTGATTTAACTCCACCCTTTCAAACGTACTTTCACCAGGTGAGTTTTCTAGTTGACTGCTGCTAAAATTTGGATTCATAGTTGAGAGCTACTGATGAGTGTCCTTCAGAGGCAACTCAATTCTGTCATAAAGTATGTTTACGGTACAAGAAGAAAAACTCATTCATCTGCCTTTTTTTTTTTTCCTGATATACCGAGTTCTGTTACACAGTCCTAAAGTCAGAGTGTTTTTTTTTTTTTCCCTCCTTAATTTTCTAGTCCAATTTAGAACTTCCTACAATTTCCTCTGTTGGTGGTAGTCAAAGTTCTAGTTCACCTTCATCACGAAGCTCTCTGGCCTCTAGGAGGTAAGTGCTTTTTATATATAAGCTTTTCTTGATAACTGCCCATAATAAGTACTAAAATAAAAAACTTTTCCCATATTCAGAGTACATCTTTACAATAATGCTTTTAGCACATTGAATCAACTGTGATCTAACAAGATTCCCATAGGTCTACTACAAAAATCTATCATTTATCTAGAACAAACACTCCTGCCAAATAGCTTCATGGTAAACAACCTTTAGGAGAAGCTCTACTTTACATGTAGGTGTATTCAGTATTCTGAGTAACAAGCTTTTGTCTTTCAGATCGTCCAGAAGCACAAGTTCATCTTCCAGTCAGACTTCAGCACTGAAAGTCATAGATCTGAGTTTTTTGGTCAACACTTCTGCTGCAGCATCTTCCAATGGTTCACAGCCGCCCAGAAAAAAATCTTAAATATTCTTTTCAAAGTTGTAGTAAAGGGCTCTTTTACTTGTCAAGGCTTCTAAATTGGTTAAGCTGCACTTCAATTTATTTAGCAAGACTTAATGGCAACTAGAATCTTAGCACTAATTTCTACCAGAAATATGTTTTACCTTCCTACTAAAGCTTGCAATAAATTATACAGTATCAGTGTTTTAAAGTGTATCTTAATGGAGAGATGATAATGAAGGCTTAAAAATCAGTAGAATTACACTTTTCCTATCCAAATTAAATATAGCCTGTTGCCAAAAAGGTACTATGTTAGAAATTATTTTGAAAACTTGCTAATGGAAGTACAATCATTATTGCATAATCAGCCAGTCAGTTCTGTCTGCTCTGCCAATCATTCTGGAAGAACTCATTCTAAGTAAGGAAAACTTCTTTTACAGCAACCATTGCCTTTAAGCTACTACAACACAAACAGTAACAACTCTAACAGCATAAAAAAAAAAAAAAAAAAAAAGAAGAGGTCCACGCTTGAATGCTTCAGGAGAGTAAGTACTGTTTAAGAGCCCCCTCTGCTTCTACCTCAGCTTTAGTATACACATTACCTAAAAAATGTATTTGAAGCATTTAATAAACATAATACACCTGTCTGCTCACAGACACTGGGAGGTTGAACTCACTTAAATTATAAAGCACTCTAAAGTCTCTGTATAGAAGATAGTGTAAGCAGTATGTAAATAACCAATGCACCCCTTTAGCAGTATAAAACGCACCAGTGACTTCAAAACAAAAGCTAAGACACAAAACTAGTAAGATTTAATGATTAAATAAGCTATATACATTGATGGCACATCAGCTCCATTGAGTTATCCCCTTTGTAGAGCTGGAGGTTAGGTTTAATACAAAAATAGTTAACAGTCAATAGTACCCCTAAGGAAGAAAAAAATCACCTGTCATTAAAGTGCATATATGATGCGAGTCACACAACTAACTAGTTTAAGGGCATCAAAAGATTAAAATTTCACCCAGCCACACCAAGAATATTGTACAGGAACATCCCAAGAATATAAGGAACTTTGATTTAAATAAGAACTGATATTTAATATGAGATATCCGTGCATCTCTTTTTCCACCATACAAGCTCTTTACCTTAAAGAATATTTGCCACACATTCTGCACAACAGAACAGATTCTGCTTTATTATCACTTTTCATATGCACTTAAAGGGCATGTATTTTTCTTAACAGATACCTGAAAATGATTTTATTAATCCAGCATAATACCATTTTCCTAGGTATTTTGCTGTTTCTTCTGCTTACTTCCTTTTTCCCTCTCAAATTCAGCAATTTGATTGAATATTTTAAGTAAGTTCTGGGGCAGGTTTCTTTTAATGCCACTTTCTGATTGTTCTTGACCATTTAGAGTAGTTTCCTCATCTACTTCCTTTGTTGTGCTACTAGTCTCCTTAGTCTCCTCAGTCTCCTCATCACTTCTTTCTCTATGCTTATACTCTCTCCTTTCATCTTTATGCTGACTTAATAGATGCCTATCACTATCATAACTTTTATTACTTTCATGTAAACAAGTGCTAGAATACGATTTGTATCTTCCCACTGACTTGCCAGAATAGTCAGACCCTGCTGGAGATGCGTAATACCTGTCTTGACCTGAGCCATATCTTCTAAACGGTTCCCTTTTCCCCTCTAATTCCCTATCTAATTTCCTAAAATAATGCATCTTATTTTTATCATCTGTCTTAAAGCAAAAACCTGATGAACTCCTCCTACTGGAGAAAAATCTGTCTGTTTTATCATATTTTTCAAATTTGCTAGTACTTGCCTGAGTTCTGGAGCTACTATAGTAATCTCTTGAATCTTCAGACCTACCTCCGAAAGTGTCTTCATCCTCAGCTGAAGTCCTCGATAGAGAACAGTGTCTTTCTCTCTCTCTTACCTCTGTTTTTGGATACACTAAGCTGTCCTGCCTTTCCAGCAGTTTTTCTACTTCAAACCTTTGGTTAAGGAAGGAAGCAGAGGTATCAGCTGGAGGCGAATACCACTCGTCTTTCCTAACCTGATCTTTACAATGTGAAGATCTAGACGAGTGTTTTTTGGAACTGCGGGAAGACTCAGATTTATTCCGATGCTTTTTCTTGCGTTTTTTGTGATCAGAGGAGGAGGAGGAGGAGGAGGAGGAAGAAACTGATACAGCTGATGAAGAGTCACTTGAGGATGAGGAGGAGGAAGAGGATGAGGAAGAAGAAGTTGATCTTTTCCTTTTCTTCTTCAACCTAAAAATATAATTAACTTATTAAATAATCTTCAGCATCATGGAAAGATTATACATTCAAGGCAAAAGTACATTCTCCAGAGTCTGGCTGAAATTGCACTTGAAAAGAAGCTGGGCTTGATCTGACAAGACATGACTTCAAATGCCACTTCTATATGAACAGGAAAATTCATATTAAATCCAAAGAACACTTCTATTATAAAGGTCATATTCCCCAGTTTAGTATCTCATTGCATTTCATAAATATTTTTAGTCAACTTCTCTTCCACATATTTTTTTTAGCAGAGGCTATATATATTAAAGAACATTGCTCAGAAAAAAAATGCTGGAGAAGAAACTTACATTTGTACTTTGCTTACTCTTGGACAATCTGTTTGGGAATGAATTGTTCACGGTCTTATCTGCACTTACTGCCATTTCTTCTCTGAATCCATAGGGCTATTTCCATGGTTAGGGTGAAGATGATATAATTAGGATTTCAGATTTAGTGACAGAATTTGGTAAATTCCTGACATTAGAGCTTATTCATGTCACCAATGTAGGTAAAAAGAATTGGGCTCAGAAAACAGCAGACAATCATTAAATAGTGGTGCCTTGAGCATCAAGCTTTGGCTGTTTTTCTAACTACTATTTAATCTGTGCTTTAATTATCAGAAAATTCCAGCACTTGCAATGGGTCCCTTATCTTGAAATAGCAGTTCTTATACTTACTGATTTGGCATGTTTTTTTTTTTTTTTTTTTTTTTTTTTTTTTTTTTTTTTTTTTCCTCTTTCTTCCTTTCTCCTTATTAAAAATACTCATGCTCTGGCACAATAGGCTCAAGAATCAGAACACTGAATATAACAAGGTTACCTTTTCTCTTCTTTTAAGAGCTTACGCAATTTTTCTGCACTTGTTTCTACTTTCTTTTCTTTCTGTCTCTCTTCTTTTGCAGCTTGCTTCTCCCTC
Organism: Nothocercus julius; assembly: GCA_013398735.1. Classification (NCBI taxonomy): domain Eukaryota; kingdom Metazoa; phylum Chordata; class Aves; order Tinamiformes; family Tinamidae; genus Nothocercus; species Nothocercus julius. The sequence continues at coordinate 361,004 of VZSV01000106.1, forward strand.
ATTTCCAAAGATTTCTTTTTTGAACCCAAATATGAAAAAAAAAATGTTACATTAAAAGTAAAAATGTTACACCGGCATTTTCCCCATGTCCCCAGCCCCGTTCAAATGTTTAATTACACCGGAGATATTTTACCAGGATTCCCAGATCGAGAATTAATATTATTCAGGAGTTTGGCATGGGCCGTTGCGATAATCAAGTTCACATTAAGGACCATATTGCAGTTTTTATCCCATTAAAAGATTTGACCAGCCGTTCCAGTGGTACCCGTGATCCAGCACACCACGAAGCACACAGCCCAAAAGGTATAGATGGCAAATGCAAGAAAAACAATGTCAGCAATATGAAAAGGGAAATGATAATAATANAATGTCAGCAATATGAAAAGGGAAATGATAATAATAATAATAATAATAAAAAAAAAAAAACAGAGAAAAAGAGAGAAGGGTTTGAGGGAGGGAAAACATCATTATTGTAGTGTACAAATAAAATATGTTGGAACCCATTTTGAAGTGTTGTCAAATTGGCCACGTTTGAATACAAACCATTTCATAATAATTTCACAGACCAGTTTGATGCATAGTTTACACAAGAAATCATGTTCCAGAGGTTTGTTGGTGATGAGCAGCACCGGATGTCAGATACAGCAACAACGGTCCAATTCGGAAGAAAATGCATTGGAGAAAAACACATAATCAGTATTACAGGAAAACACTCTTAATTATGCTTCAGCCATAAGGCTATGCAAATCAACAAACAATAGTTCAACTGATCATGTTTCTTAGCTACTGCATCAACAATCGTTATGCCAGAATAATGCTAAAGGACAGTAACTTATCTCCTGCTTGCTAAGAATATTTGTTTTAAACAAGACTTTGAAATTTGTTTCTAAAGCAGTCAGACTTTTTTCTTTATATTGCCATAAAGTGTAGTTCAGTTTAAATTAAGGATTGTCATGTATCTCCTCTTCCCCCTTCTTTCAACACTACCTGTGAACATTATGGCTCCACCCACTAGAGAAGTATTGATTAAGACCTCTAAACATCTACCTATGTCTATTTATTTTCTTAAACACAGAATCCTGTGCCTCAGTGCTTGTATCTTTATTATTTTATTCTTCTATGAAAGACAAAAAGAGTAAAGCAGATAGAAGAAAGATAAAAGCAACTAACAAAGATTAACATAGCAACCCACCATGGCTCACTTGGGAAACACGCTGAATAGAAGTGAAAAACATAGTGACAACATCACAAAAGTACAATTAGATCAAAAGAACACAGACAACTGAAAACCCATACACCAGAGAAAAAAACAAGACCTGAACTTTCTCCAGCCTTCCACCTCTCTCACTCACTGCTTTCATTTAAATTTTAAATATTGATCAGCTACGAATTTTCCCTGTCACATGATTGTCCTATGAGTTTATTTTCCTTGATATTACTCTGTCTTTTTCTGATTATTCCAAACTACAACCATCTTGCTGCTGATAGGGCTTGCATACATCTGACGCCTAAGAGTTTATACTTTGTGGTCTGCACTCAATTTTAATTCAACATTATTAGTCATTCCTGTGCCATGGAGTACCCTGATCCCAAGCCTGGCTGAGGGGGTTAATGACTTTTGTTCTTTCCCTGCTGGACATTTCTTTACTGTGTTGTTCAGAACAAGAACGTCATCAATAGGTACATTACTTCTGGTAGGTACAGCCATAATGCTTACCATAAAACATTGACAGTAGAGTGGGGAAGCAGAGAATAAGACTAAACAGCAACTTATTACGCTCTGTTCAAAACATTTAATATGATTTTAAATGGTTATTTATTGTAACTGAGAGAATTAAATGAAGAGAAAGTAAAGAATCACCTGCATGTGCTTACGGAGCTTCACTAAGGCCTCTTCTGCTTCCTGGAAAGTCTCATCCAAACTTAAGGCTTTTTTATAGTAACTCTCAGCATTTACTAGTTTGTCCTCCTCTTCCAACCTAACATTAAAAATTATAAAGATTTATAAACATGCAAGCCACAGAATTTTTTTCTTTTCTTTCTTTCTTGCTCCCTCCAATACCCAATCTATCATCTTAGCACACCTCAGTAAAGAAATAAAACAGTATTCCCAACAAATTATTTTCTTCTAATCATCATCAAGCATGTTCAGAATTTCAGCTTGTTTCAAAAAACAAAAACAACAAACAAAAAAACCAGCATCTCTTCTTAACACAGGATTCCAAAGGAACCTGTTCCCTGAATATTAGTTTGAAAGTAGTTTTGTTACAGTAGTTATCATAAATATTTCAGAAAAGTAACAATACAATTCAGTTACTTTGTAAAAATAATCTTCTAATATATTAAAATGTCTCACAAACTCTACATAAGCCTTATAGGATAACAATGAAAAAAATAGTAAGGAATAAATCTCCACTGTTTTATAAGGATTTTAGTTGGGACAGAGGAAGAAGTGTAGGCCACCTCCACAAGCAGTTTTATTTCCAAGGCAGACTTCATTTTCTACCCAAAGCCAAGAAGGAAAGATGCTGTCCCCTAACTAAGACTATATAGTAAAAATACTAGAAAAATCATTAACAACTGAGCAAAAATCCAGTTTAACACTTACTGCCCGCCTCTCTCCACAAGCGTCTGGCAGAGGTATTTCCTTGCATTTCTGTGAGTGGGACAGTTTTCTAATGCAATTTCAAAATCATCTATGGCTTTGTTCAGACTTCCTTTCGTTGCATACCTACAAGAGGCAAAGAGTTACAAAGTTGAACAAAGTTACTCTTTCACAAAGCAAAAATAAAAACAAGGAAACAAGGATACTTACAGAGCTCCACGGGCTACCAAAGCTTCCACATTCTGTGCGTCTATTTCCAAGGCCTTGTTGTACTCATTCATGGCTTCCACGTGGCGCCCAACCTTAAAATAATCAACTCCTGCCTTCACACTGGAGAAAAATATTTAGAAAGTATTATGTACGGCTAGCTAGCCCAAGCAGATTCCATAGCATTACTAATTTGGAAACTATGGCTCTGTGTGCTTTAGCTGAGCTTGTTATATCAATGCCACGTGCACATCACTGCACAGCAACCTAATCTAGAAGTATGAGGCACCTGAGAGCACTTCCCCAGACACTACCATCACACGAGACTTCATTTGCAGCATAGGGCTAATTTCAAGCAAGTCTTCCTGGCTACATCCAGAGTATGTATGTACTGGGGAAAAAAAGGCTCAGAATACATTTTCTTTTAAGAAATATAAACTACAAGCTAATCTGGGAATAAACACTGACAAGAAAATGAAGTTTTGTATACCATTTCAAGGCCCAAGATGCAGACTGCCTTTTCCTCAATGCAGGTGCAAAATCTTCTTCATTGAAATTTTTCCTTTCAAGGGGAAAAAAGATTTAAAAAGCACAACTAAACAAAAACTCAAGTCACCCCTAAATCTATAAAAATAGAATCAAAAGCTGTATTATTTATATAATGCCTTCCTGTTCTCCAGCTGGGAATGTCCTTTTACATTTCCAAAACAGTTTTTGTCACCCCATTCTAAGGTTCTGAACTGATACAGCTGCAGCACATTTAACAATACACGATATTCGCACATGCTTGGGGGCATGATATATAAGGGCTCATAATATCAATAGCTACAGATGTTTGAAGCTATACTCACTGAAACCTCAGATCTGTTAATAAAGTAAATGTTTTGAATAAACATATGACACAAAACACATTAGGACCTAAACAGCTCACATTTCAACCCAAAGATGTTAACAAGATCTAAGTAACAGCTTTCTGAAGTAATCAGTGTCAAATCCAAGTTGTTGCATAAGACACCGTGTTTTCATGAAGTAAAAGAAAGCCACATTCAAATTTCTTATTCTAGAGTGGTTAAACATTTAAAGACATGGAAGGCTGCAGTCAGGCAAAACAGAACAACTAAGTTTAAAGTATCAGCTGTCTAGGAAGTTTCTGAACATAAACTTCCAACCACAAGTCTATGTCAATAGATTGGAATAACCACCACAAAGCTATAGGATCAATGCAAAAAATCACTTACATTTGAAGACCTCTCATCAAAGATGGCGGGTTTGATTCACTTAATCCTAGTTTTTCTGCTAAATATTCAACCACTGATGGATTAGCAAATCCCGGAGAACGATGCAAAACCTCTTCATACGTCTCTAACGAATTGGCAACTTCCATGCTTCGCCTTAAAGAAAGCACCAGTGCTTTACAAACACAACCTCATTTTCCTGCTATACATCCAATTTTATGATGCTTCTGTTCAGAGCAAGCACGAGAGTATCGATACTTATCACTAGTAAGCAAACACATTATGTAATGGCTGGTCTCTCTTAACACAGTCTCGTAATGAAAAATAAGTTCTCAAGTTCTGATTTAGACTCTGTTTTAGACTCACTCTGTTTTCAGCTACTGCTGCCTTTTGGGAAATGTTCTTAAAAAAAAAAAAAAAAAAAATCCAGTATATCCAGAAACACATATGCTAAAGAGATAAAAACGAACATAGTACATTACCATCTAACTACATCACACACAACCCTAACAAATTTGAAGGATGGTCTGTCAAAGGCACTGTTCAGACACAATGAACACACTAAGTATGGCTGAACAGTAAATTCTTACCTGTAATGTAATGGAAAATCATCAGAGGTAATTACTCCCAGTTTTGTACTACAAAGACTAGGTGGAAGAGCCGAGCTGTAAAGCGATATCGTGAGCTTCTGATGGTAACGATCAACATCCTTGACTGCAGCTATAAGAGCAGTGAAAATTAAGATAAAACAGAAGAATTTTCTATAAAATGAAACAAACAGATTCCTGAAACAATTTCTGTGTCTGCTTGCCTTGAATAAGGTCTCCAGCCTGATAATACGATAAAGGATCTCCATGGTTGCTATGAGAAGGCACATCTCTCAATGGACAAAGAGCCTGCAATGGAAAAAGAATAGGATTACAATAAAAAACGAGTACTTATAAAACCAAATAAGCTGCATGATAAAACTTGTCCCCTTTTTGCCTTCTACTCAGGATTCATCTGCACAACAATCTTTCAACATGCAAAGTCACCTTAAAATACATGCATATACAAAATTTTAAATACAAAAGCAGTTACCCTACCACAGTAAAATATGCAATATCATTGCCAAAGCCAGTTTCAGTGAGTCTTTGTAACTACATGGTCCAAAGAATTTAAATAACATCAAGAGTACTTTTCTTTTTCCAAGAAGAAACTAGATGAATACCTGTTGAATCACAGTGTACAGCTAAAAATCAAGTAATAAAAACACAGTAAAATTAGCATGGTTTAGTTCAAATTAAACCATGCACCTTTTCCATGTACAGTTAACACATTTTGAGGATAGGAGGGGGGGGAAAAATGGTGGAAAGGCTGCTGCCTCAGTAGGGCATCAGGTTGTCAAATCAAGACTGCCCCAGAGCTCAGTTCTAATTTTACCCCTGCCATTCCACTAAAAGATGCAAGATGCAGCCAAATAAAGAAAAATACTACTGTTCTACGATAAGGTACTGTTAGTCATAGACAGCTTACAGTGATTTCTATATCCGAGATCTCCCGTATGACACCGCTTCCCAGGCAAATCAACACCATGAAAAAGCCAAATTCGCGTATAGAAGTGATCCTCCCGATCACAATATCGCCACGTTCGATGTCTCGAAAGAAGAGCTCTCTCCTATCTTCCTGGGGAACCTCCATGAACCGCTCCAGGGGTGGCATAACAGCATAGTACTCTGCAACACACGAGGCACCAAGACTTCTGCAACCTTGTTTGCAACCGTCCCCGGATATGTGCGCCCTTAGGCTGCCCGGCACCCATCCCGCGCAGGCAGCACTCAGTGCGAGCGCCTTTACCTTCGTTCTCCTCGATGGTGTCGGCCATGGGCCCACTAGGTTTCCACGACTGGGCAAAGAGCAGGTCCGCCTTCCTGGCGATGAAGCGCTGGATCTCGGCCTCGGTGCTCGGCTTCTCCTTCCTTGGGGAAGAGGAAGGGTTACAGTGCACCCGGCGCCGCGCCCACCGCCCCAAAGCGCCGCTCCCGTCCCACTGCCGCGGCCCCTCACCAGGCGCCAGGCGGGTGCGAGGCCCCGCGGGGCGGCTCGGACGCGACGCCGGGCGGCGGCAGCAACCCGCGGAAGTCGGGGTTGTCGTGTTGCTCGGCGCGGAGCAGCGCGAGCAGCCCGGGGCCATGGTAGCTCAGTGCCTGCCGCAGCAGCTCCCGGTCCATGGCGCCGCAACCACCGGAACCGCCGGAACCGGAACGGCCGCCGCAGCTGTGCATGGGCCGCGCCGGCGGGGCGGAGCCGCCGCCGAGAGGAGGGCAGGTGGGACACCCACAGCGCCCTCTGGAGCGACGGAGGACGCGGCCTGCGGAGTGCCCTGAGGAGGGATCTTGGAGGCTGCTGTGCTAATATTAAAAAGGGAGTAAAAGAAATAAACAACTTTAAAAAAAAAAAAAACGCGCAGGGTTCTTCGCGAGGAGCTCCCGAAACGCCCGCCGGTTGGAGGCAGCTGAGGTGCCCAACGGCTCTAACGGTCGCTAACGGTTTCCCGCTGCGGCCGGCAGAGGGCGCTGCGTCACCGCGGGGCTGCGGCCGCCTCCGGCCGCGGGCAGGTTGGCGCGGGAGGGCGGGGGGAGCTCCCGGGCCGGGTTACCTACCGAAAAATACGTTTTTCACGATTTGCTTCGAAGGTCGACGTTTTATCGGTTAGCTGTGAGGAAATACCGCGCTCACAGAGCGGTCACTTAGTTCTCTATCAGTTCCCAAACGATTGAACTAAGTATAAATAAAATTGGGTAAGAGAACACCAAGAAGTGTGCTGGAGAGAAAAGGGCCGAGCCTGTTTTCAGAGTAGCTATACTGAAGCAGTGGGAAAACTGAGTTATCTCGCAGTTAAAATAAACCTGTGGTGGAGTCGGTCATTCAGATTATTAAGTTTTGAACCTGAAAACATAATTCAGGAAGCCCTTTGAACAGATCTCATCTCCCAGTTAACAGAGAAAGGTGCTTAAAACAGCAGGAATTAATCCAGGCCTGTTGGAGAGATCCCAGTTCTTGAGTTCCCAGGAAAAAAAAAAAAAAAATGTCCCTGGCATCACACTTTGTAATTAATTTAAAAAAGAAAATAAATAAGACCCACTGTAAGCAGCATAATGTCACTCACTGCTACCCTCAATACAATGTTGAGGAAGAAAAAAATAGCAGTGCGGGTGTCAGCAGATCTGTTACACAAACTCCTCTAGGAAGCAGCATGACAAAGAGGGCGAGGAGCGGATCAAAGACGCCGGTCGCAGAAGCGCAGCTCAGAGCCAGCAGACATAGCACTGCTAGAGCAGGCTCGGCAACGCACTGGAAGGGCACATTTATATTTGCTCTTAATTGTATGTCCTCGGAAGATTGTGGCGGAAGATAAAGAGGAGACAGCACAATTCCAGCTGTCAGTATTTGGATTTAATGCCTTCCTGATTTACAGAGGGCCAGGGGTATACTCAGATTTCTGATTGCTACAGTGGGGAAAAATGTGAACATTAGAAAGAAATTTCTAGACATTAAGGATGATTAGGGATGGCTCCACATGGAAAGGTTAACGCACCTGCACAAATCCAGATGTAGACTGGGAGCCTTTCCGGGATGAATCACTCTGCCCGTGCTCTGTCCTCAACCGTGCTCTGCAATAGCAAATACTGACAAATAGTTTTAGCAAATAGTTTTATCTAAGGGAACAGTATTTTGAGAAAGAGGTAATTTGTGTGGCTTAGCAAATAAAAACAGCTGGCAATAAAGTTGTCTGAAGCACAAACTCTTCTTATACAAGCAGTTTTCTAGTCTAGTTTGCACACACATGCACAGAAAGTGTGTATGTGAGAATACATGAGTAATTAAGTACCTTGTGGCTTCCTGACATGCCAAAACAGTAAAAAACTCCTAGCTAAAGCTGAAGTACCTATAATTGCTGACTTCTTTCTGTGAGTAGAAATCAGCATTATAAGAAACTCACTCATCTAAATATCATGCTAATACACTGAATATAGCATAGTTGCTCCTGATCATGAGGGTTAATTTGAGATCAAAAGTGTTTCTCCTTGCCTGCTGTCACTGTCAATAGACAGGGACATCTGATTCAGACAGCATGTGACCAAAGGAAGACAGTAAAGAACGAGATTCTACAAAGCTCTTTGGAACAGAAAACAAAAACTTAGTAGCTTTCTCCAAACAATTCTTGGCCTTACTAGATTTTAACTGGCCCTACAAATTCCAAAGTTATCTTAACCACAAATACTAAAATACACCCAAATTACTCCATCTTCATAAGTAGCTCTGCCAAAGCTGGCTAAATATGCATGTAGTTTTCTTTCCTATTTTTTGGATTTTTATAATGAACTCAGAAGCAAACCATGGCTACTAGAAATGAATCGTTCCTGCCTTGCCCCGCTTCACTCAGGGAACGCACAAGCTTTTTCCATCCTTGTCTCTTTTGCGATACCGCCTAGATATCCTTGGGGCTGTTACAGATCTCCCTGCGTGTTTGCAGGGCTGTGTATTTTGTGTCTCAAGCTTCACTGTTTGACTCCAGTTACCCAATAGGAAATATTTTACATAGAAGGATATAGCAGCCACCACAGTTCAAGCAGGAATAATACTAAATGGGACAGTATGGGGTAAACCCATGCATAAAACCCTATAATTCACAGGTTACATAATGAACTCTGTAAATATACAGATTCGGAGACTCCAGGGACTCAGGTGGGAGTATGTCATTAGTCCTCTATACCTCTGCTGCTTCTTGAGGAAAAAGTGATGAAAGTCAACATACATCACGCTAGTTGAAGAGGTGGTCGATTGATACTAGACCTGTCTGAATGAGTATGATGCAAGTTTTGTGAGAGTTTGGGTTGATACATGTTAAAAGGCAGTTCCCAAGATCCGTTGTGTACCCTGTAACTCTCCATATCAAGCTTTATGAATTTATACCAAGCTCTTTTTGAACCAGAACACCAGTCTCAGAACACCACTGGCAGTGACAGGGCCCCTGAGCAACCCCAAACCTGACAGTTAGGATATGGTTTTAAGGTAGAGATGTGAAATACTGAGGAGGTTTTCATGAAACTCCAGGAGGCACAGCTTGAATGCAACAAGGTCAAGCTGCTTTTCAAATGTTCCCAGGTATCCAGTATCAGTGGGAAAGCTTACAAGAAAAGCACACGGGGGAAAGGATTTTATGCCAAGAGCTACACTTTATCACTGACAAACAGATTAGATCCTCCAAGATCACACTCGTCAAAGTACTATTTCTGTAAAGTTTGGACATATTTGAGACAGTTTGGACTTTCAGCTTAGTGCAAATGGGAGCAAAATGTTCAAGTATGGTTTTTTTTTGGTGCAAAGAAAGATGAAACTAATGGTACTACTGAGAATTAACATAAAGAGCTGTACTTGTAGCTGCTTGTCAGGGCTGTTTTAGCAAACTGCCAAAAGCCATCCTACTGCCCAGTTTTCTTGACAATTTATGGAACAGCAAAGGGATTGTTTGAAGATGACATGTGATATCTAAGATACTGTTTTAGTTCAAGAGCAATGAGAAGTAGTTCAGGGCAAAATGACTCGTAGCCAGCTAGTAGCCCCACTTTGAGTGAAACATTACTTTTGCAGGCAAAAGCAGCAAATTTGTTGAAGAAGGTATGAAAACAACACAAACTTAGAATGACAGCACAGGCCATATCCCCTTTTAATAAGTTCATCATAAATCTAACTTTGGCATAGTCTGTATGAGAGATTTAGGTTGATGTGACATGCAGATGCTCCTGGAGATATCCGGAGCACACCGTGGTCCTTTGTACTTTACAGATTTCTGGAAGTATATAGACAGGATAGTTTGTCCCATGTAATAAATAAACAAAAATGGACCATGGAAACTGCCTAGAATCAGCAGTTAAACACTGCTGAAGTACAGCATAAAAAATAACTTAAGAAATGTCAATGGAGAATGGCCCCTGCCTAGGACTTTGAGTGATTTCTGTCATATTCTGCAGGCTGTGGCACTGCAGAGCCTTGTGTGGCAGAGGGGACAGCCAAGGCTTGTGCATCTGGGGCAGCAGTTTGTGCCAGCAGATTACTGAGAAGTGTTTGAAGGCTCCAGGTGAGACCGAAAATATCACTGAAGCAAACGTTGGCTTTGACATTGTGTGTGCTACCTGTGAATAAGCAGGCTGTAGCGAACGAGGTTTGCTTATTTTGACACCAGTCACACAACTTAGTGAAAACTACGGCATGGGCTATGTGCATACACCCACCTATACACAAGCAGTATATCTAGAAATACTGCCTGTCGGGGAAATACCTATGATACACAAGGGACTCGGTGGAAAGTCTGCTGAGCAGACAGGTCTTGGGGTTTTCTATGGATGTTCAGCCTCTAATACTCCACAGACCAAAAGCACTGACTGTTTTATAGTATATATAGTAGTATAGAGTGTATAGTAGTATATAATCATCATGGCTTCATGGTTATCAGCACAACTTCCAAGACAGCAAGCAGAGTAGACACTGCTTACAACCCCAAATAATATTTACAGTGTACAGCAAAATGTAGTAACAATATTGGATCTCAAGTCTGCATTTATGCAGATTTTTACATTTAAGCCTACAACTAATCTCAATTCATTAAGTCTGCCCATCCTTAGTAGAAAAATACTAATGCTTTCATTGTAAAATTTTCTCTCTAGCAATCCTGATCTTTCTAAATTGTTATGTGACATACACAAACTTCAAGAGACTCAAAGAAGTCACTAAAGTGTTTAAGATTTAATCCTGTGGGAGTTCTTCTGTTTCTGATAAGAACCACCTATTTCTTTTTCTGTCTCACAGTCAGTTGTTCTAACTTTCATAGCATGTATAATAAATACTCACTGAAGAGCAATTAACAAATACCTTCTAATTGTTACATGAATCTCAGTGGAGATTGCCATGAACTAATTAGCAGCTGCCCTCCTCCCCCTTTTTTAAAAAAAAATTTATCACTAGCTACCTTATAAATAAAAATTGTTTGAATTAGTTCACACAGAGTTAAATTGTTGTCAAATTCTCAGTACAGATAATCAATCTGTACTTATCTTCACATTAGCTCCCTTCTATCTTTCTTTATTAAAATAAATAAAATGTATCAAAAATTGAATTTTGGCCTGAGCAGTTGAAATTCCTACTGAAGTTGATTAAAGCTGATTTAATCCAATATGATGCTCAATTATTATTCCCAATAAAACTGGCGTAAGATACAGTGATTAGCAAATCCTTTTGCAAATGGAAAGAGAAGTTAGTTTCAGTATTATCTGGATGGCATCCAAAGTCCAGGAATAGTAACCCACACAGGTAGTAAAGACATTCTTTAGTCTCCTGGCAGAAAATCTTCAGTAACCCATTCAGCAAAGAAAATTAGAGACCAAAGAAAACAATATGGAATTGTGAAGACAAGTGAAAGACCAAACTGATTTCTGTGTATGACATTTGGTTTTTAAACCCTCATTGGTTTACTCCCAGTGTCAAATCTAGAAGGCAAGTTACTTTGCAAGTAAATTAGTGAGTTGTGAAAGAAATGTAATTCTGCTCTAACTATTTTTCTGAGTGTATCATGTATTTGTTGTTCACAAATATTTCTTAACATCAACTTGAATTAGATCATCGTTTCCATTGAGTATCCATTCCCTGGTGTTCTGCCTTTTGCATAAGGGAACTGCCACTGATTTTAATGGGAAGTTTAATGGCTCTGATGGAATTTGGATGAAGTCGTCTTTGAGGACTCTAACTGACTTCAGTAGGTCAAGCAAGAAAATCAGAAATGAGTCATTAACCTTCTGTGCGTGCACTGCGGTCTACAATTAGGAAAACATTAATCACAACACATCAGTGTAATCAAGTATCAAAGCCCAGACACATTTTGGCTGGTGCTGTTGAAATGTAAATAATATACATCTGTTGATGTTCCCTAGATTCTTGTCTTATTAAGGCAGTTGAACTCAAATACATAAACACAGGGAGCACAACATACTAAAAAGCTGCGAAACAAATGAATCTAAAGCAGAAGCAAGGAAAGAGCAGTTAGCTTGAAATGTGGAAAAATAATACATTTATGAAAGAACATTGTGCATGTGTGCAGGGAACAATCACTGACTTGGAGTAAGTCAGCAGAGTAAGCAAGACACCCATGTCAAGAGTAAAGTAAGAGCTACAGTTTCTCTTTTTCTGTTGTTTATACAATCTCTAATATTTTATCACTGATCGAATACAAAGTCAAAACTGCAAATGGAAATTATGCATTCCATTCATCTTTATTTTCTTCTGCTTGTGGTATATGCTCTGAAACTGTTACCATAAAGGTATTCAGCATGAAAACACAGATTGATGCCTAAGAAGATTTTCAAAATACATGTGAGGGATGTGACATACCTTTGAAATTTCTGCCCTAAGAAAAGATGATGATTAGCACCACAGATCAAGTCCTTACATATGCAAATGGCAGTGTTTGCAGTCACAACTAATTACAGATGTAACTCTGCGCTGAGTTGACAGTGACTGTAGAATAAATATACAAATTTAAAACAGTAGTGTTTAAAACTCCCCTCTTGTAATTGAGTGTAATCCTCCTAAAGCTGACAAGTATATACACAGTGGGTTCATGTGTAGAAGAATATTAAGTGGGAGAAAGAAATTTTTTTTTTTTTCATCTGCGCATAATGCTGTGGCATTATGTACTGTAAAAAGCCATCAACAAAATCCTGACAAGCACAGAGTCAGTCTGGTTCTAGCTGGCATCGTCTAGGCCACCGAGAACTATCCAAAGCTCCAATTTCCTTCAATTAAAAAGACAGCAATGATATAGCACTTCCAAAAACTGGTGTAAGACTTGGCTTATGCTAGATTGCACACTTACATTCCCAGACAGAAATAGAAGGTCAATGATCCAGGAGAGAGGCTGGTCCTGACAAGTAACACTTGTAGTAGATGTGGCTGAACTGTCCTGTTGGCCAAAACATGCTTGTGAGGTATTTAAGGAACAGTTAGAGAAATAAATTTGTAAGGTATTCTTAAATGTAGTCTTTCATCATTTTTTAAAATTTCAATTCTCTTAACTTCGTTTTTAATTCCATAATGCACAATTTGCTCCCCTAAAATAAAATGGAATAACTACTTGGGGAGGGATTGCTCACAAAATATGCTGTACACTTTTGAAAGCAATGAATTCAAATAAAGAATAAAGGAATGAACACATAACAAGCACACTACAATGAGTAAAGGTCTAAGAGGTAATTGCAAACCCTGAGAAATCAAAGGTCCTTGCTGCTGCCTAACATCTGCCATAAGGCTCTGGATACTCCTTTAGAAATTGCAGCTTACACAGTTGGGAGGCTAAGTAGTCATTTGGTTTCTTTAACAGACATATCAGGAGCCACAAAGAACAGGAGAAAACTGTATCTTGGATTCTCTCTTTTTTTTTTTTTTTTAAATAGGGAAACACATTATTGCTTTCCTGCTTTAAAATAACAACTGCAGGAAGAAATATATTGTAAAGTAAGATAAGGGTACAAAAGCTCTTCAGCTTCACTGATAGCAGAATAGCAATTCAGACACTTTATGCATTACGCTTTCAAAACTTAGTGTTGGAAGAAAGGAAAGCCATTACAAGAAATGATCCATAGATTCCTTAACTAGAAAAACATACTGCATAAATACTTTACATTTTCAGTGAGAAACATCCTTTGGTGCATCAAGCTGTCATGCAGCTTAGCAGCGTGACACATCGCAGTGATTAAATGCCAGCTCCCTCACAAAACCCCAAAACAAAATAAATCAATTTTTCAGTGCGGAAAGCCACTGTTATCTTATACAGTGACTCTCCATCAGCAGGTGAACTGTAGTTAGAACATACCTTGGGCTGACTCTTTTTCCTTTCAGTCTCAATTGGCTCTTTGGGAAAAAAAAAAAAAAAAAAAGATGTTATCATTTGAAAATCTGGCACCTGTTTTCCACAACACATTAACAACTCACCAACTCAAAAATGGATTTGTAACAGTCATACAAGGGTCTCTTCTTCTGGGTAATTATTTAGACTCAGAGTGGCAACCAGGGTAAACTAATGGACATAATGGCTACAAGAAACAGCAGAAGAGGAGTTAGGGGAATGAAAAAGAAGGAAAGAGCGCACGCACACACACACACACTCCCCCAAAGTATAAAGAAAAATAAAAATAAAGCCTAAAAAGTTAGAGCATTTTATTTTATCCATCTGGAATTTCTTTTTTCCTCCCAGAAAACAGGCTGCGCCAGTGTTATGGGTATGAATAAAAGACAGAGTCTATTAATTGCTACAGGCATCAATCTCCTGCTGGCAAAACATTGTGTACAACACAAGTCTTTTTTAAAAAACTCCTTTTAACACGTATTTAGTGAAAAAAATGTTGATAAAAATAAAAAATGTTGAATAAATAAATGTTAACAATAAAAACAAAAACTTACCCCTAACTAACTTATTTTGGCCAATGACCGAAAGCTTGCAGACAATATTTTGTGAGTTTGGGTAAGAAACTTTTAATATTACACATACTCCATACAAAATAATGTAGTCAAGAATCCAGTGTCCTGTTGGTAGAAGCTCTGTTGGAAGAAGTTGCACCAGAGCAAATTATGTCCCTTGGAATTAAACGAGAAATATTCCCATAATGAAATGGAACTGAATTCAGGTGTTAAATTTCCTCCTCTGTCACAGTGGGAAAATAATGTTTTCATATGTCAAAAATATTTAATTAGATAATAGCTTGAGCTAGGTATTAGCTTAAGAGGTGCCACATACTGTATTTTAACAATATCTCAGCCAGAAAGTTTTGCATGGTGTTTTGCCTGTTGGAATATTTTATATATTATTAGCAGCCAATTTGAATATTCTTGTCTTTGAAAAGGTAAAAGCTGCCTCTATGCAGGAATTTTTTACATGGTTGTTACATCTGTGCACACCAACATGTCGGTATTTGACTGCAGATCCACGTCTATGTGGAGAAGAGACTAAGCCCAGGGATAGCTCTACCAATTACTACCTAAAATATTATAAATTCTCTGAAGTCCTGCCTGAGTGATGCTGTTATTCCGTAAGCTTCCTAACAGGAGATTAGAAAGTGACAGCTCTGACCTTGGGCCAATGAAACTCTGGGGCCGTGACTCAGATGGACTCAGATTTTGCCCTTTGACTAATGGACAAGCAATTGTAGCACAGAATATGGGTCTGTGTCATCAGACTGGTGCCTTGAATGCAACTCAGCAGCCACTTGGAAAAGCAGAATTAGCTCTGCTTCTTGAGCCCTTCACACTTTCTTAGGCCTTAGCTTGTTCCATATGACCAGTCGCATCTACAGTGCCACCTCAAAAGTCAGCCTGGACTTACTCCAGAGAGCTCAAAACCGTACTTTTGCAGGCTGACTTGGTGGTGTTTCCTCACTTTTCTTTTCTTTGCTCTGTTTGTGATACCAAAAGGGGCACATCTGGGGGCTGAGCATGAAAAGCACTCACCTTGGATCAAAGATCCTCTGGGAGCGAGGAGAGGAGCACAGTCACATAGGCGGCCGATGAAATGCACACACTGACACTTGAAAGGACACCAATTATCCTGTAGTTTAATAATAACATGTTAATCACCGTAGAGTCATTATGTGCTCCCAAGCACACACTGTACTCCCATACTGACTTAAAAGAAAAAAAAAAAAAAGACCACACACAAGCAGAGGACATTTCTATTAAGCAAAACACGCCTGAAAACAAAAAGGATCTTGACAATGAAAAAGGTCTCATCACCTGCCCTGGAACACCAGGAAGGTGGTGTAGTTCTGTGCTCCTTCAGGCAAGTTATCCCAAATACTTGGGCATATAATTGCATAGATTTTTTTTTTCTTCCTATATTTAAGGAAATTTTGAATGTAAAGCTATGATTTAGTCTTGGCATCATATGAAGAGACTTTCACAGTGTCAGCAAAACTTCCCCAACAGCAGTATCTTACCTGATGGTTACTCTGAGAAATTGGATTCTGTGATTCATCTTTACGTGACACTCTCAACTGTGATTTCCAACAGCATTCTCGGTGCTGGTGCCAGTAGCGGCTTTTAGTATTTTTATTTGGACCACTTGTGAGTCAGGTAATAGCTTGAAGTCTCTGGCTACTGTCATATATTTCACCAGTCTAGAGTCTTTTAATTTTACCTTTTTAAAGTACACGAGAGATGAATTCTTTGGGAAATTGTAATGGACAGTGCGTGTTTGATTCATGAGTTCTCCATCTGTGATTATTCCTTTAAAATGTATCTGAGTTAGATAGGCCTGTCCCAGCTGGTGGGCAGACTGCTCCTTCCCATGGAAGGGCAACTGAGGCCATTTGGCAGAGGTGCTTCCACTGGCACAATATGGCAAAAGAAGAATGGGAAAACCACAGTAATCAGCTCTGCCTGTAGCCCAAGCAAAGACAGTGCTAGGCATAGTGCTGATGTAGAGGAACTTGCAAAGGACCAGATGCAGGAAGACACTAGGTACTCAAAAGTCAAATCTGGAAGGAAGGACCTGCTCTGCAAATTCACAAAAAGCAAAGAGGTTATTTTCAAATCTGCGGTCACCTGAGAGATTGTTCTAGTTAAATACATTAATTGCTTTAGTTTATATTCCTGTAAAACCAGACATGCATTTAAAAGTCTTTTGGGAGTGACTCAGTCTATGGCCATCTTTAAAGACTCATCTTAGATGTTTGGCTGGTCCAGGGTCCTGTCGTGAGTCATTTTTTAGAGTTCACCACACCCTAGCCAAGGCACATCTACCAGCCAGCCCAGTCCCCACTATCACTTTATATGGCACACAAAACTCGCACTGAAGTGTGTGGGAATTTGTGAGAAGGTCAAATATATCCTCATGCTGCTATAAAAAAAATTATCCACTGAAATATATTTAACTGAGACTTTATGCAATTTCTAAGTCTTCAAACAATCAGTTTGAACACTTCCCTGGGAGAACTGTCTACTTCACTTCTGTATGTAACTTTTTATCCTCATGTTCACCACTTGCTGCTCATCCAGTTTGCAGAGTGTTGTTAATAATGTTTTTCAGCTCTCAACTACTTAACCCTCCTTTGACAAGCTATAAATATTTATCCATTTCAAGGATCTCTCCTTTGTCTATTCAGAGAGCTCCACACTCACTTCTGCTCTACCTTCAATTTGTTTGTTGTAATGAGCTGCCCAGAAATGAATGTTCAGCCTCCACGGCACATCCGAGACGTGACCCCCCGTCCCCACTGCATGAACACAGGCAGGCAAACAGCTTCTCAGTCCTTCACTTACTGCTTTCACAGTCAATATATCTTGAGTTATTTTTCCTGAGATGGATTAGCTGGCATTTTTTTAAGGTTGAATACAAAGTTCAGGTGATTCATTTCATTTCATCAAGTTTTTAAAATCTCCAAGAAACAATTTCTGTTGCATTCTATCCTTCTTCCTTTCTTTGTGTGTGTGTGTGTGTGTGTGTGTGTGTGTGTGTGTGTGTGTGTGTGTAACCCATCCAGAGCACATCCAAAGAATGATCAGGAAGTTTTATAACATATGAGTTATATCCTCTACTGACTATATTATTACTGAACTTATTTTATCAGGATCAACCACTGTTCTCTGTTATAGAATCTGCATTTGTCCATTTATCAGACTGGATATAGACTTTTTTCTTTACTCAACACTAGTTTTAGGAAATAAACAATTGCTTGGCTTTCATTAAAGAGTGCAATATTAATTGAACTGAAATGCAAGAACGGAGACAACTGCAATTTTGATGCATGTCTGCACAGATATATTTATGAGGCTTACTAAGATTCACTGCAGAGACTGTGGTTTTGTATTTCATACTCAGAATTATTTCAATCAGTTTCTAGCAAAATATTAGATACAGCAGCAATAGCTCATGCAAGCTTGAAGCCTTGGTTATTGTAGTAATACATTACAGAACAAGACTACAGACTGCCCTGGATGGTGAATTAAAATTCCCAAGAAATTTCTGCAAATGTTTAGTAACAGAATTTGTCTCAGTAGTTATTGAATTATGTCTGCTTAAAACCTACACACAAAATAAGCTTGAAAGCCTATGTAAGAGAGTTATTCTTAGATCACTTATCTGGTGACAAGAAATCTTTTCCTTCTGCATCCCAGCTGAGCAGTGAGGTGGCACAGAGCTTTGGGAAGCAGAGCCACCTGCCTCTTCCTGGTCTTAGACTAAGCCCCGTTTTTTTAGGTGCAGAAAATAAGACTTGATTTAGTAAAAAGCCACTGTTCAGGGCTTGTAGCACTTGCTACCAACATCTGGCTATTGCTATTTGACAAGAGCTCAGGTTCTCTTCTTACATGCTTCATGCATGCTTCCTCAGGCTCGTCCTTGCAGAGGGTCATGGACCAGAACGAGCTCTTCCTTCCTGTGACCCTTGTATAATCCTATTGATTTACCTGTACTCAGCCCAGCTAATTTTAATTTACCCCATTACAACTTGTTTTGCTCACAGTTAATAAATCTATGCTAACTATTTTAGTTCCAGCTATAACCTGTTTGTGCCAAACTGTGAAAATGGAATAAAAGCGAATGGTGAGAACCTGTGCTGTGCCCCTGGGAGATGCAGCACAGAACTCCTAGCCTGGCACACAGCAAGTCCTGCTGCCCTAAACAGAGCTGGAGGCAGCTCCGGTGATGCTGGTGGGCTGACCAGCTGCCCCTGCTATCAAGGGGACATCGAGAAAGAGCAGAATATTATGACAATATAATCATAAGTCTTTGGGCCAGATATGTTTGAGTGATATGTTAAACAGAGATGTTGAACATCTCTGCACGCTTCTGTGACCAGCCGTGGACGTACTTAGCAATGTTATGTAACCTGAAAAGCTGTGTGCAGAAAGATTCTTTTAAAAACTATGTTATTTTCCACAAGTTTCCTGTTAATATTGACATATAAAGGTTGGAATTTCATGATAGCAAGCACTAGCATGCTTGCTATCAAGTCATAACACTTGTGGCAGTAGTAAACTTAGCCCACATGTACTGTGTCCGTATATGTATTTTTCAAAGCATTTGTAGTAGAGGGTCCCAATGTCTACTGATTTATGATTCAGTATTCCTTTCTCAATGCTTCCTTTAAAATCCAGTTTCAGTGGATATCTGTATCATCTATAATTTCAAGATTCTGCTAGCGGTTATTTCAGCTCATGTCTGAATTGGAGACCTGTGGCTTAGGGCAAAAGAACCATATTAGAAAAAATAATCTCAAAAGTATGGTATTAGACGGCAAAGTAAGGCTGAGATTTATCACGCTGTGGCTTCCATTTTACCCCTGTTTCACCTAGGGCAAGCATGTTTCCAAGAAAAACAAATACATAACGATAGATCCTGAAGCAATATTATTTTAAATAGATTTGTAGCAAAGAGAAAACACAATATGTAACTGCTGCCTGACTCAAAAATAGCTCCAACGACAAATAATAAGAAATGGGTTAGAGCAGGGCATAGTGCCTGGAGATTTTGCCAGGCAGCAGATCAAACGGCTGAACTCTTGACAGACTCTGCAGCTTTTCCTTGCCTGCTGTTTTCTGGAACAGCAGATTCAGGTGCCATTTGTGAGTCACTGGCCAGTGCAGAGCCCAATAATGTCACAGCTGAACTTTCAAATGTCACAGAGGAAAGGGCTACCATAAAAAAAATAAAAAATAAAAAAAAAAGGAAGAAGAAGAAGAAGAAAAAAGCTCAAATCTTCCCAATTTCTTGAAGAATACCTTTGCTAGACTTTTCTGGGTAGGGTTTTTGGAACATGTATTTTACATGACTGACAGGTCTATGTTTGCTGTAAATTTAGGTGGAAAAACAACTATATGAAAGCCATGAAAAAGTTCTTTCCTGGTTACTCTGCCACTGAATTTTAGCAGTATCAAGCATCAAAGGCAAAGCCCCAGTTCCTGAGTGCTTGCAGAGCGCTTTTGAATTTTCTTTTAACAAGTTTACAACAGTACTTGTAATTTCCCACAGTTCCTCAGGGATTTAACGCATTTTACTCCAAAGAACAGCACAAAGACCTAAAACTCTGCAAACATATATTATTAAAACAATTTTACTCACTGATCTTGTGCCTTATGGAGTCCAGAGTTCAGAACAGTCTTGGGTTTGCACAGCAGCGAAGGTAACATGCTATTATTAATTGCACCCACTTGCATGCCTAGAATCTAACACATAACACTATGAATCATATGTGAAGCAAGACCCAAGCTAAAACCTGCCAAAGCCGAGGAGGAGCAGAGGGGAAATCATTGCACAGGGATTAAGTGCCAGACACTCCTGGCTCCCAGCTCCCCTAGGCTCAGCTGATCAATCAGCCAAACCTGAAGCTGCAAAGAGCCCCCTCCACCACAACTGCTGCCATCCTGGTTCACACCAGTGTCACCAGGGCACTATTTATCTCCAGAACGGTCTTGTTAATGGTGGCTCCCCAGCTGTGAGAAGTAGGCAAAGATGTGAACAAGCGCTCACTTCTCTCCAGCTTATGAGCAAGCTCTTAACAGAAACCCAGCTCTTCAGATCTAATTATAGTCAAAAATTCCCTCTCCACTCACTGTGAAGAGGGGCAGAGTAAATCTTACCTGGCTCAGAACTAGAGTGTGACTGATATTATTGCCTGCTGGAGACAGGGAATGTAATTTTCCTTTGGATTCTTTAATCTCTACAATTTTGGATGGTCTTTAAAAAGTATCTTCTCTTCTCATCACTTTGAATTAAAACCAAATTGTTCTCTTTATCCAGATGGAGACAGTGAACATAGCATATTCATCTAAAAATAGTACCATTTGCATATAGCACTTACCATTAATAAATCTCAAAGTTATCTACAAGAGAGCAGTATGATTATCCTCAACTTTTAAATAGGGAGACTGAGGAACCTAGAGGTAAAATCTCATACTTCAAATCATCCAGCAGGTGAGAAACCCCAGTAAGAAGAGTGGATTTGCAGCCTTTGGAATAGCTTCCTGCGGCAAAGCATCCCAAAGCAAAATTACTGATATTTGGAAACATTCACAGCTGGAGAAATTAAATTCAGATTCTTGAAACACCCAAATATTCAACTCAGAAACAGAACCTGGTGTTACCACTGAATGTTACCTCTTTAACTAGGGGGGTGGTGGTGGGGGAACTCACTGTGCTAGCTGTGTTATATAAAATGAGTAAGATTTAGTGCCTGCCTTGAAGAACTAAAATTATAGTTCTTTTATCATCGAAAACACTTTCTTACATCTTAAGAGTTTCAAGATTTTGGCTCCCTTGCTATTAATTACTTATCTATTTCTTGAAGTTTTCAAGCAACAGCTGCCTTAGAGATCAAAGCTGATCAAAATAACAGGGGGTTCAGGGAAGGAGATATATTCTTTTTAATACATTCCTGTGGTTTTGATCAAAGCGTGCCGAGAGTCACACCAAGCAGTGATTGAATTTAGTGGGATGCAGCTATATTCAACTGATAAATAGGAAATCTCTCTCTTTGGTTTATTGGATGCATAAGTCCGTGTTTATCCTCCTTCTGTCTCTCATCTTCATTTTTCCCATGAACTGTTCATTATACATTTGCAAACTAACAGGATTCAGGGCTGTTCAAGACTAGACTCAGGCTCAAAAACTGATCAGGGTCACACTTGCTCTCACTTTGCGCTCTCCACTATGTTCTCACTTGCCAGACTCCATAATGAACCAGGCACACCTGCACCCAGTGATTTTCACCATACCAGTGATTTGCATCCAAGGGTTGTAGCAAATACTGGGGAGCAATTGTTAATGGGGATCGCTGTAGGCTTTGCTTTTGTGAACAAAAGTATTACCTCAAATTACAAATTTGAGGGCAGTTCTTTGAATAGATGGGACATAGGGAATAAGCACATGGGATGTGCCCAGCATCCCAGTATGTGCTATAGGAATTCCCATTGGCCTTGGTTATACAACAGAGGCGGACTTGTTTTGCTGGCATGTGGAAATGGAGCCTGGGGCTAGAAGGCTGCTCCACGCCTGCTCCAGAGCTGCAAATGGCCAAGTTGGGTACGGTTTTGGAACAGTGCCTTGAGGAAGGGAGACAGGGATAACTCTGTATGCGGGTATATAAAGGGGTTACTTCTTCTGTCCCTAATATTCAATGAAAAAACAGCTGGGCAAAGCACAAGTTCTGTCCTGAGCACTGCAGGGCAGGGGATCTGCTGGTTGCACTCAGGCAGGGTGCTCAAGACAGGCAGACTCCCATCCCAAGCCTGCCCAATTTCTGGAAGAGTGCTTGCCACGGAGCTTCATCCAGCCAAACATTCCCATTCTGACATTATCAGCATTTTCTAACAGAAACCTTTTCCTCCAGAAAATTTCCAGTGAGTTCTCATTATTTGCACAGTTGGGAAAACCAGCCTCACCAACCTGCATTTTTCTAATTTCCTTTTTTCCCTTGCACCTCCATTTTCCTTTCTTTTCCATTTGGGATCTCCTGCTCTTCCTGTCCTGAGCTCTGCTGTGAAGGCGTTATACAACTCTGCAGTGCACTTTTGCCCTCTCTAATGCTTTGGTCAAGAGGCAGATTATTACTCATTTCTAGCTGGACAGCTACGCACTTACAAAGGGCCTAATTCTGCTTTTACATTCCCCTTAATTGTGAGGCACTGCACAGAAAATACATAAATGGTGAAGAAATGGGGAGAAAGATAAGGTCACACCCAAACTGATGAGTTTCTCTGGGATAAAAAGGAGTTATATAAATAGAAGATTATAATTTCTCATTAAGCAGAAAGTTTTGTCATTTGCTTTTTGAGGCCCTGAATCTGCTATTCAAGTCAATGTGAACCTCTGTTTTCAATGCTTAACTTTGGTGTCTCTCAGAAACTCACTAATAAGCATTAGAGCTTGCATCTTACTTGGTGGCAGATGGAGAGAGCCATGATTAATGTTACTGAGCAGGGGATGAAAACATTTCTCAGGCTGAAGAGCTTTATAAAGATGAGTGCTTCTGCTTTAATGCAGAGTGGCCAAATTCTGTTGGCAGATTCCTTAGCATTGATCAGAATTGTCACAATCATGGATATTCAAAAGGTGAAATCATTGTAAGTGACAGGAGAACTAAGCCTCAGATATTTTTTTTTCTCTCAAGTGGATTAGTTTAGGTAATTTTGAGCAACTGTTCTCAAGAAAGAACTCGGGGATGGTCATGTTTAATCAGGCTGCAGTTTGTCCTGCTTGTGGGTAGTTTTGCTTCTGCCACCGACCTCCCACCTCCTCATTTCACGTGTGCCAATGAGTAGCACTGATAAAACAGGGAAGTTGCTCTCCTTTCCCAGTGAAGCAAATAAGATCTGCCTAGACCTTTCTGCAAAGCAAGCTGGGAGTGGAATTGCTGTTGTCTCTTTGGAATTAACTAGTGCTAGGTTTTACTTCAAGGATGGGTAGAAAGAGCTCCCTCTATACCGAGTAGATGTGAACGATGCACTTTGAAGGCTGTAAGTAGCACTAGCCATGCCAAAGGAACCAGGGTTGTGACTGCTCCTTTTCTCTTTAGATCATTTTGACCTGGGGATGCTCCAGAGTGTTTTGTACTCTACTGGACTAACAGTCTGGTCTTTCATTGCCCTAATGGAAATTTTATGAAAATGCCATGTTTACCTCCTACGACCTTCCCAAATGTTCACAGTCAACACAATTATAGGAAGAAAACTTTGCAGAGTGCACAAGACTTAGGAAGAGACTTCAAGTTATTGGAGATTTTTTCAAGTTTTCTTAGTTTATTTGGGTTGAATTTTAATCAGGCAGAAAAATGAGTCTAACAGCTGTCAGAATTAGTTATATCTTGTTTTTCTTTCTGCATTCATCCATATTTTTTTAATGTAGTATCCTTGACATGTTTCATTTGTGACAAGAGTGGTGGAATTACTCAATTTCATATATAACTTATTGATTTTTTTTTAAATGTACATTTTTGAGTAATTTTCATGTATAATTTAGCTTAACTTGCATTTGGCTTACTCTAAATTAAAAAATCTTGATTTGAATGAGGTCAGCTTTATATATGCTTGGAATCTCAGTAAGAAGTGAATAGTGATA
Source organism: Nothocercus julius (assembly GCA_013398735.1). Lineage (NCBI taxonomy): Eukaryota > Metazoa > Chordata > Aves > Tinamiformes > Tinamidae > Nothocercus > Nothocercus julius. The sequence goes on from VZSV01000106.1 coordinate 385,188, forward strand.
GTTTTTTTTCTCTTTCTGATTTTTTTTTTTTTTTTACTTCTGGATTTATGAAGTTTTCCTAAAGCCTTTCTAGTTACGTTGTCTGGTTTTAGAGTAATTGTGCTAGTACCAAAGAAACATGAGAAAACTGGTACACTTCCAGTAAAAAAGAGGAATTAAAAAAAAAAAATGAGGTCCAACTGTAACCCTAATGCTATTAGACACTCTGGAGGGTTTGCTGAGGAAATCCATTTAGATGCTTACAGATTCTACAAAACATAACACTGCATATATATGGGCAGCATGTTCCTTTATACTCTTGCTAGGGTAGCTGGTCTTGCACAAAATGGGACAAAGAGCAGAAAACTGGGTGCACAGAGGGAGCTAATTTGGGAAAATGTGAATTTGACTTCCCAGTCTTACTTATCACACAAGCATTCACAGTAGTCACTAAAGTATCTAAAAATAGGAATTTGCAGTCCTAACTATAGCCTTGTAAAACATCAAGAAACTCGAATCATCTCTCCTATTAAAATGGCTTACACTTTACAGAGCACGTAACTTGGCTTACCATATTTCATCTGCTTTAATCAGTTTGGTGGAATATTTCAAAGTGCAGAAGAACTCATCAGTGGAGTTTTATCGCTTTAATTATAATTCATCTCAGGTTTTATCACCTCAAATCCTTCTGGCCTGATTTTGATTCATCTTAAGATTCTAACAGGAATCAGGGAATATGGGAAAAAAAAAGGGGGGGGGGGGGAAGCAAATATCCACAAGATGTCAATATTCATGTCAGCAAACAATCCCAAAGATCATGCTAGTAAATTGTGTGACCTTGTACCACCAAAGTGCAAATAAAAAGAAAAGTAAAGTGAAGAAGGTTTTATTTACACCAAAATGTAAATAAAAAGAAAAGTGAAAAAAAAAAGTAATGAGGTTAGTGTGTTTATAATAGTGTCAGCATTTCTCTGGAATGTCATTTTTGTTCTGTATCACTGTAATTTTAAGAACCACTTATCTGTAAATGTTGCTGTTAGAATGTTTAAATTCTACTATACCAGAAACTAATTTGCAGAATGTGCAAGTGTTGAAAGAACATTTTTGATATTGGCCACTGATATAATGTGAAACTTGAAAATTTGGCCTTCATTTTTTTTTGTGACAGCTTTACAAAGCATTTATATGTCTAAAAATGAAAAGAAGCATCTAGGGTAGATTTAGAGAAGCACCTAAGCAGTGGTTGTTAGTCAATGAAAATTAAGCATCTCAGCCAGCCGGATGCTTCTCTAAATCACACTGGATGTCCAGCTGCGTATTTAAAAATAGAAAACATTTATCAATCAAGTCCTTTGAAGATACAACCCCTCATACACCGTATCAGCTAGCTGCCATCTCATGACCCAGGGATGGAGGGCTCTCAGCCTCGATCCATATTTTAAAGGTGTCCGTTATCTGTATGATGGTCCAAGAGAACACTTCATTTCTAAATACTTAATTTCTAAAGCTTAACTGCGCTTTCAGTCGTGCATGGCCAGAACACGATATGAGTGCCCAGTAACACCCACCGACGGCTCCCATTGAGACCAGTAAGAGTTCAGCCTGATTAAGAATTGAAGTGTTGCACTCTCCAGATACCTCAAGGTCATTTAGCTGGCAGCAAAAACAATATATTTAACAACCATTCAGAAATCACATGCAGCTCAGAAAAATATGTAAAAGAGGTTGTTTTCAGTTACATCTGACTATGCAGTGTGAAGAGAGGAAGGTGAAGAGACAATTCAATATATAAATCACCTGTGTGCTGAAAAAGAGCTCTAGGGATTATGTCAGACTGCCAAACAGCTGAGGATTATCGCAGCATGGAGCAAGATGGTCACAGCTACAATCTGCCCCTACAAACCAGGGCTACACAAACTCAAATTTCCTGTTACAGAAGCTTCTGGTTACGTTGCACTCTTTTAGCCGTACGCAGTGTCTAACTGGGAACCAGGACTATATTTTTACAAAGCTTCAGAAATGGCCAATGATCTTGAACAGGCAGCGACACTGATATTCTAGAGCTGAAGGAAGAAACAAGTTAAACACTCTTTATAGAAACGTTGCCTTGTACTACAGCTCCTCGGGCTCTGTCTCCCTCTGAACAGCAGGGGTATTAGACTTTCCACCAAGTGGACCGTTCACAACTGAAGCATCCTAAAAATTCCCTGGTTACCAGTTTTGTATAACCTTTTCATTGATTTATCTCCCAAGATAAATTATTTGTTTCACATCACATCATGGAGTATATAAGAAAATGTCTCTCCCAAGGCTTAGTGTGTGGGCTACAATAACCTCTCATGTGTCACCAAAATGTGGCAAAGTATTTTCAGATGTTCTCTCTGCTGACATTTGTTATTCCTTATTGCCTTAACCCAGGCAAAAACAACACTGATTTGGGATTAATATCCCCATAATACAGAAAGGTTTTTTTCCTGCTTCACTTTCATCTTACTCACGTCTTGTCTAATATAGAATTGCTAGGAATATTCAGGGAGACGGCACATGCCTTGCGTGGAACAGATGCAAACTTGGATCTAAAACGAGAGGTGTGTTTTCTAAGTTGTTACTGATGACATATGGGCGTGACAAATTCAGGACAGATTGTCATTTAACACCACCAGGAACCTTACCCTTCAAATGAGGCTGATGTGACCCTAACTGATTACATCACTGCCTGTACTCATGTCCGTGTGTTGGGAGGAATAGTTTCAGCTCCGTTGGCACTGTGACAAATTCACAAGATCACATATGTCATTTAAACAAATCACTTTGGTGACCTCTATATGGCTGCAAGGGCCCTTGTGTCTGGGGTGCTACATATCTCTCTCTGCTCAAGCCTATCTATGATATGTATTGCACAGTGTATACACACGTAGACAGCGAGGAGGAAGAGGAGAGCATGAGATCCCCAGTCCTCTGCATTACTGAGGGTTACGTGACTAATTCTAGCATGAAACAGCCCAACACTGACATCTTATTCCCCAGGGTTTCAATTACGATTTGATGTGGTATAAAGCAAGTGAGAATTGCTCTGCTAAGACACTGCAAAGTAATGAAGAAACCTAGCACAGACAGTGTTATGATCATGTTGATTCACTGCTCAGAAATGGTGCTTAGAAGAAACCTTTCAGGATTTAGCTACAAATCTGCTCCTTTTCATGTAGCTGCTTTCTGGCTTGTAATCAGCTCCTTATTATCCTACCACTCCAAGCAAATTAGCACAGAGTGCTGCGCTGACCTTTAGTCCAAAGTAACATAAGAAAGAGCTATAAAAATATGAGGAAAAGCAAGACAAGTAATAAACCATATTCTGTTTTGCTTCTTACACAAAGATAAGCTTAGGAAGCGATGGACAGAAAGTTGCATGAGTTGCCCAGCTGCTAGAGAAGGAGACAGAGCAGTCACCCGAGTGCCTAAGCTGCATAGGGTGCCTGGCTCCATGCAACGACATGTTTTGCTTGCATGCAAGACCAGTCTTAAATTATGTCCTCAATTTTCCTATTAGCCCAAGGACTGCAGCCAAAGATAAGAACCCAGAGTCTTCAGGGGAGGAAAGCAGATCACTTTGGCTTTAGAAGGAAATCAGTATTATATTCTGCATTGATTAAGTGTGGAAGCCTATGGATCAATTCCAGATTCCATGTAAAGAGGTCCCCTAAGAACTGTTGGAGTAGATCCACATTACGTTCAGCTTAGAAGCACTTCAACGGGAGACAAAGCGATGCTGGAGAATTCTGCTAAAAGCTTGTCTTTTCAGTTAGAAACCCAAATATATTTTTATGTAATTTGAAAGAGCCTGCATAAACCTGTGAACTCTGCGTGCAAAAACACTGATCTGCCTACACAGCCTCCTACCTGGGGAAACAGAGGGAAATAACAAACCTCAAAAGTTAAAAGGCCCACTTCCCAATGAAAGGTGCTTGGATAATGTGGTGGTATAAAAATATATATAAAATGTGTCAGGAAAAGACAATCTTCAATTATGTTCTGAGTTCTAAAGCTGGATCCTGGAAGAGAGTACTCTACAACCTTAAAAACAAAGATGAAATTAGAAGCAAACTCGCTGGTGGCCTAAAGGAATATGAACTTTATACTAAGGAGGCAGAAGACACTGTGTAAGTTTAACCTCTCTCCAGCAATAAAAGGACAGGGTCTTCTGCTGCCAGCTGCGCCAGTGCAACATGCTGCCACCTTTATCATGGTCTCATCTGCTGATGGAGCTGCTCGTATGACATTTCTTTTCCGCATCAGTCTAAGTGAACCATATTAGTTGAAATGATTTAATTTTATGTTGGGTATTTTTGCCAATGAATCTAATTTGGAATTAAATGTGTCTAAGTAGTTCTGCTGGCAGGTTTGAGGTCCTGTTACACTCAGCACAGGATTGGTACCAGGTGCTGAGAGCTGTTGAACTTTGTTGAGCTGTTTGCAAAGTGCACCTCCCATCTCACCCCTCTTCAGTGACCTCTTGGCTCTTGTGTCTTTCAATTTCATTGAAATCTTAAGTGCTTGTGCACGGTCCTAACGGTGGAGAAAGACTTCCAGAAAAGGCTGTAATAAAATCTTGCTTTGGCCAGGTCCCACACTCACTGATGGAGGCTGCTTCCATTTAATTAAAAATCAACATCAAAAAACCTCTTACAAAGATCGCATTGGTTGCAGAAATCAATACACAAACTAAATTTGAAGAACTTCCCCAAATCTTTAAAGACTCAGCAAAACCATACCATCATTATGAAACATGGTTTTGTAATTAAATACCTATTACGACCTAAAAGCACATATCCACACTCTCAAAGTCAAAAAGCATACAGAGATCCATGCCCATATTCCATTTACACAAAAGCCTGGTTAAAAAAGGAGCAAACCACCATCTGCTGAACCATCTGCTTCATCCAAGTCCTGTTCCTCATTCACCATCACTGGGATAGGCGCTTCCACAGGAAAAAAAAGTGTTTAACATCATCAGAATCCTCAAATAAATATTTAATACCTTCTAATACCACCCTCAGCTTAGTCACAATGGTGGTTTAGGACAAAATTTTGGCTCAGGACACAAATATGACTTAGCTGGATATATACTTGAGGATTAAGGACATGTTTCTAAACAGCTAGAGAGGACTTCAAGGACTAGAGAGGATATCTGAGGGGCTCTGCTGTTTCTGTGTTAATGCTTGCTATGAGAGGAGCAGAACAACCTCGGCAGAGACTCGTTATGTGAAAAGACTTCGTCGTTCATGTCTGTGGGCTTGTGGCCATTTGCCTGTTGATCCTGGTGCACTTGTACCTTAAAAAAAGAGAAGTGAGAGACCTGCAACCTATCATTCATGTATTTATTATATGATTTATTTTCTGCATAACATCTATTTAATTCTAAGCTTGTGTTAATGTCCAGCCTACCAAGCTCTTGGGCACTCTGAAAGACATTGGTTCCCTCTCTTCTCCTCAAAGTCTCTATGGAAGAACAGTCTGACTGTGACTACAGAAGGGGAGAAGTTTCCTTTAACAATCTTTCTACATTGGTTCACTCTTGTCTGTGTCCTCAGAGCCTGCCCATGCTTTGAGAACAGCTGCCTGTTTAGGGGATAGCCGTATACCTGTACTAGTTACTGTACTATTTGCTGTGCAAGGGGCAGAAGACGCAGCAGGCAGTTATTTCAGTGCTTCTGTCTGCAAAATTTTGGTAAACTTCTAATCTGAACAAGCCTGTTAGATGCTGACCAAAATTCCTAGATGTCACTACCATGGTCAAAAGTTAGTTTAAGCGGGGACAGACATTGTAGGGGGCACAGGACTACGACAGCAGTCAGATGCATTTGTGCTAGCGCCTCTGGAGCACTCAAAGGTCACCACTCCCAGCTCTGTTTCCACCCTCCAGCTTGACTTTACTACAGCAGAAGTGGCAGAAATGATCAGGTGAGCATTACTTACCTGCCACAGAACAAAGCAGTGGGGCAAGTTTAAAACTCCAGTCCAACAGCTGTGCTCTGAGACCCAGAGCTACCTGACTTGTGGTGGCCATGGGGCACAGCAGGACAACGTCTCGCTGCTAATAGGGTGTCCTGTACAGTCCTTCTTTTGCTGTCCAGAATAAGTTTTTTTCACTTAAAAATATTCCATTTAGTTCCTCCTGTCTTTAAGCACCAAAGATGAGAAAACCTATATAAAAGACCAAATAAAAAGCTGTTCCCTCTGCACCAATAAACTACTGTTCTTCCTTTTGAACTTTCTGTTAGTCCATTCCTGTTGCTTTCCTGAACCCATTCCAGTGGCTTCTCGAACAGGGACTAACTGCTACATCCTGTCAGCCCAGTTACCATTTTCCAGTACAAATTAGTGTATTTGTTTTAGGACTGAAAATGACACTTGAACAAAAGCGAGCTGCAAAGCCTTGCCCAAGGTTCCTATAGCAACTCTGCCCTCCAAACCGCACTCAAAGCTGGTCCTGCTGAGGGTAACGGAGTGGTCACAAACCAGTTCAGCTTGTATTAAGATGGAATTCCCAGAAACATCCATGTTTTGGTAAGTTTGCGTCACCAGAATAGCACAAAGTAGCAAGAAAAGGTAATTACCCAACTGAGCTAACCTTATTTCCCAGTGTTTTGTATGCTGCTCCCTAGAGCGATGCCAGGCAAATGTAATCTGGCTGGATGCATTTCACAGTCATCTTTTAGAAAAATAAATGATGATACAAGGTGTAAAGCATCCAAACATCAAACTAAAATATTTTAAATTCATGGTAATAATTTCTTCAGAAGAAGAAGCATAATAACTGAAAGTATTTGCATAACTGGGTTAGGTATTGTTTATAAATATTGCACAAATTTGTCACAAGGCCTCAGTCTCAAACACTGACGAACAGTCGCAATATGACAGCAATTAATTGCTGAACAATTCTCACGTACAAGAGTACTGCCTTGTACCTATTTCCAATGACATTAAGACCCAGCTCCCTGAGTAACTTGAGCCCCCTGAGCCTTTTCACCAGCCCATCACTTCTTGCTTGATCTCTCACTAGACACCTTTGGCTTTTTTTGAGCCACAGAGATAGTCAAGAGTCACAGCTGAAAGGAGGAGCTGACTGCTCATCCAATATTCACTCTTCCACCAAATAGTTTTTCTGAATTTAAACCAATCATTTTTCCCTGGCATTAAGAAAGTCCCAAAGGTAACAACAAGGGCATTTTTGAGCCTATAGGATTCTTATTACCTACAATAATGATGGAGAAAACTGAGTTTGACACCTAAATAACTGCAATGTAGTTTCATTTGGCTGGGATGAAGGGCACACATAGGTTACTTCACTGAAGTAACACATTTCGATGAAGTTCAAAATGTATTTCTTCTGCAAACTAAAGGAAGATTAAGCCTTTTATCTCTAAAGATTTGTAAGCTTTTTAAGAATATAATAAATAATTCCTTATCTTTTAAACAATCCCATTTCAGAGCTGTTTTCTCCATAAGGAATCTGAGTTTTGAAATGCATGGTTCCTTGTGAAGATTAAAATGAACATTTTGACAAAGTCTTCAGGAAAACATTTCTGTGTGCTTTTCACACTTCGCTGCTACAGCCATTAATTTTGGACCAATTCAGTTGTAAATTTCTAAGCCTTGGTGGAATTAAAGGCTGCAGAACTTCAGACCGTGCTGCGCTCCATTGTAAGTCACGCTAGGCTACATGGCCAACCTAATTTTCCATTACTGGCCAGAGTGCTATTGCTTCCTGGGTGATGAAACAACATTAAAAATTTCTATTCCAGGAATCCTGCAAATTTTTCATCATTTGAACCAAGAGTTCAATAAAGGTACTTGTTGTCCTGTTTCACAGAGGATCCTTATGTAAAAGGTCCCTTTCTTGTACTTTTAAAGGGCTTGAACTGGATGACTCAGTTAAGTTCCTACCATCTCTAGCTGATGTTATTCTATTCAGCAACTGCCTTACAACAGATGTATAAATGCAGCTAGTAGATGAGGTAAAACGCTTAGCAGAAAGGGAAGAAAATCCATCAGTTTTTAACTTGAAAATTGCAGTTGGTCTGTTTGATTTTGCAAGACTTTCTCACGAACAAATAAGTGTATAATATAGAATGCAAGACATCGATTTTATTTTCTGTGCTTTCTATCTACAGAAAACACCATAACAGATATCTCCTTCTGACCTGAAAGACCAGGACCCGTCCTAACATTTATCACAATGTCCTGACATTTATCACAACAGTTCACCCTTAGAGGTAGAGAAGATCAAGAATTTTTTAAAATATCAGTTTGTCAAAATGAGATCATCACAATCAATAGCTGCTGGAATCTACTTGGCTCCCTAAAAACATTTTCTGGATGGTTTGGTGCAGAGCCCAGGTTTCCAGGATGGCTCGGGTGTGAAGGGTATAATTTCAGGTTACCTTAACAGTACAGACATTTGGGGACTAAGTTTCAAGATGCAGCTCTCTAGGACCTGCAGCTCAGGCAGGGTCCTCAGCCACTTCTGAAATAAACCCCTGCAGTTACTTCACTTCTCACGGAGTGAATACCTACAGCTGCAGAAGAGAGCATCTAGCAGCACAGAACATAAGGGAACACTGAACCTGCCAGGAGAACTGATGAAGCAACACCACTGCACAAGAAATCAGCTTTGTCTATCGCTGCAAGAAGTTTTATAGAATCCTATTTGGCTGTAAATTAAATTGTACTTTTCTCTGTATTCAGTGTAGTCATTTTACCAAGATATCAGCATTTGTGTCTGTATCCTTGTAAAAACCTTCATGGTGTCTTTGTTGACTTAAACTGTCAAGATTAGGCAGAGGAAGAACAATTCTTCCTGCATTGACTGAGGATATATGTTTATTAGTAAACTCCGAAACTGTAATTCACTACTGCCACATATACACTAGTCCATACCAGCTGTAATCTGGTTAGGAGCTGAGCATTTTTGCCTCCTGCTGTCTTGCCTTCTTCATGTTGCAATCAACTGTATGAAAGCGGTGCATCTGTACAGAGAAATCTGTATGGAGGCAATGGATAAAATATGTTATTCCTGCCTTTATCCCCCTTGTAAAAACCCCCAAATCTGTCCTTGCCATTGATTACACAATTGCTACCAAGGCCTGAATATTATAAACATGAAGTCTTGCAGTCTCAGTGCAGACTACTGTACTGCTTATTCAAGTATTCTTGGGGGTCTAAATCCACATGCTAGCCCTGTGTACTACTCATCCTGTGAAGGCTCAGAGATTTCACAAAGGACAGCAGCGTGGTACAAAGCTCTTCTTTTAAATCCCTCTGTATATTGACACTGTAGTAAATGCCAAGCATCAGTGGAACTGCCTTTATGAATCCTGATGTCTTGTTATAGTTACCTATTACTATTACTGAACTACAGCAGTGCCTAGACCTCAACCTGAGTTGGGGTTTACAGTGCAGAGCACTGATGCACAGAAAGCCAGAGGAAAAGTCTCTACCATGACAGGTTACAGTTTAGGTAGATGTAGCCAAAGATGGGAAGAAAGACAGATACAGATAACCACAAACTTGGAGCAAGATTATAAAGCAAGGCAGAGCCTGGGATAGACCCAATGCCTCGGAGCAGCTAAGTTCAATTTGGATAATAAATGTGTCACTTTCTTGCTATGCCAATCGCCGTAAGTCAGAGTCAGAGTCAGCTTCCAAGTCAGAGTTTGCTGATGCAAATTAAAGTTGTGCCTGGGATGATTTCATAATACCTGTTTCTAACTGGCAAAAGTTTTTTTTTTTTTTTTTTTTTTTAGTATCTAATCATTAAATCTACATGGAAGTTATTTATATAGGAGGTAAAATAGGAGAAGGGAAAGGAAGGCACAAGTCTGTTTTGCAAGGTACAGTAAATTACAAAGGCCATATATTAACTTTCCATACAGAAACATAATAGATGACACAGCATCTGCCTTTGGCTCCCACACGCTGCTGAACCGCAGTGAGAGAAATGGTCTAGCTTTTAAATCATTCATTTCCAGCGATGCTGATCTTCTCTCTTGCTCCTCCCTGGTGATTCTTTCAATTAATCGCTGCTAAATGTCCCTTTCCTGCAGAGACTCAGAGACTTCATCTTTCCCTGAATTTTCCTGAAGCACTTCCAGGGTGTCTGATACTAGCAGAGATTACAAGAGAAACTTGCAGTTCTAAGTACTGAACTCTGCTCGCACTACTGCTCCTCAGAACCGCTTGGGCAACAGTAAAGGGCCCGTAAAGAGGAGACTCCTTTGCTGGAGTATCCATACCCGGAGCCCTTTGCAGTGTGCAGGACTACAGGACACGGCAGTGACACATGGGGACCTGCTCCGGGGACCCGCAAGGGTCCGGGGAGGAAGAAGCAAGTTGCTGGAGCTCCAAACCAGATGGATGCCTGCCAGGGACAGGCAGATCGCCCAGCCGTTCCGGATCAAGGGCACGTAAAGGGTGCTTGGAGCCTGGGCTCCTTCTGCCTTTCCCTTCTGTAAGACCTCAGGTGTCACTCAGAAGTGGGATCAATACTTTTATTGACTTCTAGGGACTTACTTGTGCCTCCAAAGGAAAATCAGGTCTAAAAGTTCAGATCTGGGAGAAAAGTGTCCTAAAATATTCTAGTAGCCCAGCCCTGCAGGCCCTGGCACAGATCTTCCTGGGAAGTTATATGTGCAGACAAAAACAGATTTAGAAGTTATTAGTTATACTTGAGCCTAAATGTAAAACATCTGATTTAACATTACACATTCCCATGAGTTTTGTTTGTTTGTTTATGTGCATAAGCAAAATTCAATGATTGCTTTTTGACATATTATTCAAAACACAGAAATCAATTAAAATCATTTTGTACAATTCACTCATACCCAAATGCTGACACAGTTTATACTGGCTTATACCTCCCTGGAAAGCATTGGGAAAACCAAGCTAAAGAGGAATATGGATTTAGCTACTTTAAGAAGAAAAACTTCAAGTGATTTTACTCCCACATTACAAAGTAACTGAGGAACAATGAATAATTAAAAAGATTGGTCAGCTTTTAAATAAGCTTTGCTCATGCTTGTTCTACATTAAACAAAGCTTTTGGGGTAATTTAAATAAAATCCACTCTACTTTAGAGGATTTAGTCCAACTGAATATAACTGTTAATTAAGGAAATAGCAGTTCTAACATTGATCTTGCCTTTATATTTTGTAGCAAAGAATATGCAATTCCTTGCAGTCCAGACTCTGCAGTCCCTCCTGATAATAAATATGGTACCCCATATGGAGGGCACATGAATTTAGTTTCATTTGTAGAAAATAAAGGATAATCATTCACAGTGTCCTTTGGCAACCTCCAGGTATTAGAGGAAAGTTAATGTGTGTAAGGTTAAACCCTAAAGCAAAGTGGTGGCTGAATACGTGACTTGGAAAATCTGGTCACTGCAGATACACAGCAACCTGCTGACAGGATAAACAACAGGGGGCATCAGGGTCCACACAGAATACATCCTTCCCTGGAGGTAACTCTGTATTTCCTAAGGATTCACATCATTTGTGTGGACTGTGACATACCCTGGAGTCTCAAGGTTATGTTTCCCCCTTCTTCATGGGTTGAGAGCATCCTTTAGCACTCACCTCTTCCCTGACTGAGAAGGGACCTACCCACTCTAGTCACAGCGGGATTTGCACCTGTGGAGTAGGTGTGATGTGGTAAAGGCTGAGCCAGGACTCGGATTTGGAGATTTAGCCGTATTCGTTTTTAGAGAACATGCTGTGTTCCTCTTTTTGTTAGAGGTGATGAATGTTAAAAAGCTCTGATCTCTCCACTGATCCTACACTCAAAAGCCAGTGAAAGCCCCTTATAAAGAAGGAATAAAAATTCACTAAGGAAGTAATTTTCCTTTTCTTGAATTGACTAGTTAAGTAGCAAGCAACTTATTTCACTAACCAAGAGAAATCAAATGTGTAGAAGACAAGGCCTGATTTTCAAGACATTTTGTTAACAACGGCTGCCATGTACTTTGGTACCTTCATAAATCTGCCGCTCCACTTCTTCCTACTACTAAGTGAAAGAAAACAATACTAAACAGTGCTTGAAGTGAGGATGGGGAGTGAGGAAACTTCCAGGATGAGGAGGGAGAGCTGCAGCATCCTGGCACCGTAGGCACTTCCCTCTGGAACTCACCACTCTTTCCCCATTTCCCCCCACTTCAAGGACTCTTTAATTCCCATAAGTTTTCCTTCTGAAGCTCACGGCTGAGGGGAAGTTTTTATCCTAGCATCTTTTATTTATTGATCCAAGACCCACTCTTCTGCTGAGCTCTTAATATATGTCTCAGCCATCTTCCCTGGTCTTGGCTCTTTTAAAAAATGAAGTGCTACTGAACAGCAACAGTTTCATACATCTAATGATCTCATTAATATCGCTGATTTTTCCATGCCATTAACTCCTCGGTTGCTTATTTACTTAAAAATACCTGGGGAAATAAATTCCCCAGCCTGATGGAGAAGTCCATTCCCAAAGCAGCCTCACGTGAAGAGGCATCATTAAAGGATCAGACATTATGTAGCTAATATTCAGCCCTACAGAATGCCATTAAAAAGCAGTTATAAATATTTCAGGCATTTTTTTAAAACTCAAGCACTACTAAAATTTTACAAAAGAGCAACATCTTATAAACTGAGACTATACATTAGGTAAACTTGAATACCTTTAAAATGACATGGTCTTTATTTTTTTCTGTTGTCTGAAGAACTATGAGCCTTCCTGCTCTGGTTCATGATTTGCATCTACTTGCCCAAGCTGGAATGGTATATTAACCTTGACTGAATATTTTCTGACACATTCTAAGCACTTGCAGAAACTGAATCTATCTTGTCACATTAATGGGCAGAGCGGCTTGAGCTCACGCAGGATTTGCCCCATCTCTCCCTCCCCAGACCTGCCAGTGTTTGCCCAGCCACTGCTGCAGCTGTGCAATAATCCATGGCAAATGCACAGAGGCTGATGATGATGTGGGTACAAATTGCTGAATGCAAATCATATCCACTGGGGAAATGGATGCAGAAAAAAGCCTGAGTTATTCTGAATATTCTGGCCTTTATTTATTTATTTTTTTTCAGCCTGTTTGTATATAAGTGTGATCTTATACCTTACTAGAGACCCTGAGCAGACTTTTGTTTCTGGCTAAAAACACAGTGCTTTTCCTGAAGAATGGTATTTATTTAGCTCCAACTTGTTACAAATCATTGTGACTCACTGCCTGCCAGAGAAGCAATAACAATATACACCAAGATAATGTATGTCCTCCCTTTGGGTCAAAAGGCCCACATCAGAAAATCTGAACAAGGTGAGCCTTCAGCAGCAGCTTCTCTTTGGCTGTTTGCGTGTTCAGAGCGCGCAGCGGAGCTGAAGAGAAAGTGTAGGTGTTTAGCTGCAGCGCAGCTCCACGAGAAGCCAGAGCAGATCTCCCTCTGACAAAACTCTCTCTGAAGTTATGCAGATTAAGAAAAGATGACGTTATGTGGTACAAGAGCTTAGGCAGATCCAGTAAAAAAAGGAAGCAGTCAAATAACTTGTTATGGGTTTCCAGCTCTTTTGCAAAGCGGAATTAGCTTAACCAATTTCTGCGCTTTTGGTAGAATATTCACTGAACAATCCAATTAGAGAAACAGAAATTGAATGGGCAGCCAATTGGAAAAATAATTGCTCAACCTTTATCCTCTTCAGCTGATTTTTGAGACTCTGAACTCAAGAGCCCAGCTAATGCTAAGCCTGAATTGATTTGTCTGAAACTGAATTAATTTCATTTGGGAACAGTCATGTTTGAAGGTAAAACTTCCCCTGACCAAAATTTAGTGTTTTGACCTGGATAAGTGCAACCAAATGATTAAATATTGGTGCTTTGGGCATTATTATATCTACACCTGAGGTTATATCTTCTTTGTGCTGCTAACAGCAGGAGCAGACTGTTTGCTGCACCAACCTTTAGACTAGCAGTTTTAAAACTAGAACAAGAGGCAGAAGTCCCAGAGCTCCTTAGACATCGGGTAAGATGTATAACCTTTCAATGCTTTGTTTTATTGACTGATATACTGGAAAGAAACATATTTACAAGCTCAGCTGAACTTCCATGTTTGTTATTAATTTAGAAGTTTGTTCCAAGAATTTCTCTGAGACAAGAAGCTCTACCTTAAAAGGCTCCAAAAATCTAAAACATGCAGACACGCACAGACAGCTCAGAGGCTGTCCATGAGCTCATGTTGCACACCAGAACCCATCACAAGATTATCCAGGTAGTCTTACCACAGGAAACACCAATACAAGAGTTGAAAGAGGAGGCTGATATGAATTTACCTTAGTGAACTCCCTTTTCATGGGAAAATAGAGCTAAAAAACATTTCTCTCACTGAAGGTCACAAACTGTTTGGCATCCTGAAGAACTTCATGGTAGTGACACTATCCAGAACATGATTAACTCCCTTCAGTTCCTGGCAGCAGCTCAGTTCGGTCTAGTTCGCTGTTAGGATAGTTAATCAGTGCTGAAGCATTCAAAGCTAGTCCCCTAGTCACTGGATAATATTCAAAAAGGAAAAAAAAAAAACATTTGCTAGAGAGAAACAGGCTAAAGATTCATAAGCTCAAAATTTCGCTTGCAAATCTTCACGAAATCCTTGCATAAGCTTTCTCAGCAGCTAGTCAGAATGAAGTTTCCAAAGGGAGAGCTTCCCACAAGGGGATTTACACAATGCTGATCTTCTTATACATCTGGCATTCCTAACTCTCCTGTTTAAATTCTCCAGGCCAAACCTCTCTTTTTATTCACGGTTTGAACAGCATCTAGTAAAAGAGGATATTCCGATTGGAAATAGCAACAGTTATATCCTTATACTTTTTCTTAAGTCATTGCATGCCTTGCAACCTGCAATGATCTTTTTAGTTAAATCTTTTTAGCTTGTTACCATGCAAAGAAAGTAGACCTTTCTCAAAAGAGAAAGCTACCCCTAGGTAGTTAAGTACTACATAGTATCCCTAAGTATAAAACCTTACATACTCAGATAAAGACTAATAGACAGATTCAGAATTCCTACTGAAATGATCACATGCAATCGATACTTCCAAGTATTAACAGAACAAGCAATGCAATAAATACTTATTTAAATCAGTGGAATCTAAGCACATATTTTCCATATGTTACTGAAAGGGGGTGAACTAAGAATGTGGCAAAATACTTTGCTAAGTTGGGGCTTTACACCGATTAAAACATTTTAGTATTTGTCTCAGGTATTCAGAATCAGATACAGAAGATTTTAGGAGCAGCAAACTGGGACAGCTCTTTTTTCAATTTTAGTTTATATATATGTATGCATTCTTCAAGCTCTTTTTTATCTCCTGCTAATTTTTCTTCTTCTTAATGAACTCTTTTCTAATTGGGAAAGGTCCTTTCCAATTGGTGACATGTTTTTGGATTGCTCAACAGATCTAATTAGCATTAAGTCCATTTATCTTTGAATCAAGTATTTTCTGCTCCTGCTGTCTTCCAGCATTTAATGAATTAATGCTTTTTAACATCTTAGGGCCATTATTAAAGTTTGTGCTTTAATATGAAAGTTCAAAATTATGGTCCCTAGATTCGGAAAAATCCATTGTCTGTGAACTCAGGGAATGAATGGCAGGGAAGGAAGGATGGAGGCATTCAAGGATAGCAAAGATGCACAGAAAGGAAGCAAGTCACTGAAGAGCAACCAAGACTAAACTGAACCAAAATCTGATGCAGATCCATCCTGTTCTATTCCCAGTTCACTGATCTAGTGTTTCTTTCCCCCGAGTACAGAAAAAGGCTACAAAGAAAAACTGTAGAAAGAAAGCAACATATATGTTTTTTCAGAGATTTTAGAGACACTTTGCATGTTGCTTTTAGCCCATTTCCCAGTGGATGCTAACGCTAAAAGCACGGCAGCGGCTGCACGGTACCCTTGCAGGGTGACCCCAGTCTGACACAAAGATAACAGTGGAAGGAGCAGAGGAGCCCTTCTGAGCTCAGGACAGTCACTTCTGTCTCAGTCATTTGGGCTTTTTTTCCTTCTCATTCAACATTTATTTCCTCTTCTTTGTAGCCATTGGTTTGCATGAGTATAGAAACCACTTCTCTTCCACACAACTGCCTCTTCAGACAGCTACCTGGCTATGGATGACAGAAACTGGCACTGTGGGGACAGGAGCAGTGTCAGAGTTCGCATTGAGAGAGAGACCCACCCCGTCACCGCCCAGGGGCTGGGCCAGCCTTGGCCAAAGCACCGTGGGCTACCCAAGCATATGTGTTGAAGGCAAGTTGGCCAGTGCCCTGCCTCATCCCACACCTCAACGACAGATGAAAAGCATCTAATTCTTCTGCTGAAGTCAGGTCTACCACCCACTCCAGTTCAAAGACAACTATGACCACAACGCCTGAAGGGACCAGCAAATGGCCCGCCAGTCCATCCTAGTCTTTCAAAAAAGTGTATTAACATGTAAAATCTTGATGCCTGAACTGCCTACTATGGCTTTTACTGTACAACAGCTCCTTCCTAACACAACCTTAGTCTTTTCTGTTCAAACTTGGCTGAAATGCCATCCATAAAAAATTTTATCATTTGACTGAACAACTTAATGCTCACCAAAGTGAAGGCCAGAACCTCAAAGCTGTTCTTTTTTTCATTTCATAACTCCTAAGCCAGTTTTCTAGATTCCCAAGTGGCTAGCAGACTGACATCTCAACATTCTCATGCTGAAACGCCACATATGCCGCACTGCGTGTTACCCTAGCAGAGCTCACATGAGCCCGAGCTCATCAGTCTGCTTTTAAAGGAAGCCGATGTCAAAGCCTGCCCAGTGAAGCCTTTAGTCAGAGACCAGCCATCCATGACCTTCTTGATACAACCTGGCATTGTTCATATTCAGGCTTGAGTGAAACACTATTTATTTTCATTAGCTTTGAAAGCAAGAGGTTTACCAGGACTTAATAACCCCAAGGAAAGGAAATTCAGGAGGAGAACAGTTGGGGGAAAAGACACCAACAAGAGACTGACTAATTTAGTTTTATTATTTCTTCCTATAGCAAAAGAATATTAAGCAAGCTAATAGACTCGCTAAGCATATTATTACAAAATATTAAAAAAAGGTCGGTTTAAAAATTAATCTTTTCCATAGCTTCTATCACGTATTCTCAACTTTTCTATCTAAACAGTAAAACTCTCCCTAACACGAGAAACAGAAACATATCCAATCTTTACAGGCTGATATCTTTCTTTATATAGCAAGATAGTTCAATTTAAAATGCTGTGTTACTCAACACTGAAAAATCTTGGCTTATATCAATTCTAAACACATTCCAAAACAGCTTTTTGCTCTGCTTTAAATGAGATCGCTGGCATGTTAGAATAATGCTGCAATGTTCCCTTAATGCTCTTTTGTGCCAAAAGAGGACTCAGTCAGGGCCATGCTGCAATATTCCCACCATTTCTGAAATGAGCAAAAATATATTTCTGGAGTGTTTATAATAGGCTGAAAGACTCTCTCCAGTCTTTGCTTAGTATGATTTTGGGTTCATCCTCAAGCTTTGAACAGAAGTGTTTACCAGGAGGCAACAGCCACTTCACGGCAAAAGAAGAGTTCATTGGCTGTACCATAAAGCGGCTTGCTTGGTACATGGGGCAGAATGCAGCATTTGAGCATATTGCCATGTTTAATGCCACTGCAAGCAAACATTGGGTAGTCAATGTCAGAGAGCTGCAGAACTGAAATCAGAAGAAAAAGAATGAAAAGGAGCATCCCTTTCTAAGTTTTCCCAACAGCTCTTTCACGGGGATAGTGTTTGGAAGACAAGCCTGCAACGCAGACTGCGTGCCTCTCCCTAGTCTTGGCCACTTGGCATCACTCGGGCCTGTGAAGGTGCCCTGTAGCTGGATGAGCCATCAGCAGTAGAGTCACTTGTCAGGTGGGTCAGACCCACAGCAGCTCAATAGTCAATGAAAATTTTTGCAGCTGGTCAAAGGACCTAGCCAATAAGAGGCAGAAGGGGGAAATTACCATTGCTTTCATGTTGGCAGATAACATCCCGTTGTTCTCCCAGCCTCCTACAGTTCCAAAAGTGACTGCAGCCTTTGGACTACTCTGCTTTGCCTCAGGGAACAAGCTCTCACCCTGAGGGTAAAGCCTACAAATGATTATTTCAACCCACTTTTGCACATACATATTTTCCGTGAGTTACAATAACTATTCCAGAAATGGATTCACAGATAGAGTCTATGACTGAAATAGAACTGTACAAATAATTTACTGTGGTTGTTTAAATGACATAACATGCTTCCTCATAACTACAAATCATTTGAGAACAGATTGTTGGTTTCTTGAATAATCCCCAGCCAGTTTTCCCAAATAATCCTTAATTTGCAGTTTTAATGCTCACAGGAGATGTTCAGTATTCAAATTCTGATATGAATTGATTGGAAATTCCAGTCATAGGAAATGGATTCCTGGATACTAATACTCCTAAACTAGGGTTTTAGTGCCATATTTTATCAATTTAAAACTTATGTTCTGCAGGCTCCCTTTCAATATTTGTTTTATGTTCGCTGCTTCAAAGAACATTTCTGTCAGGGCAACAGTTACTTAGAATATTTGCAAAAATGGTATGAGGTATAAGCAGTGTTGAAATAAGTGGATTTAACTATTCAACTTTATATTTATGGTTGTGCTCTTCCATGTTCACTTACGGTTATTTTTACCAACATGGCACAGAAATGACAGTCCTAGTAAATTATTTCTTTATGTAAAACCTAAAATATTACCAGTGTATATATAGATTGTACAACAATGTCCAAAGGTTCTCAGAAAGCCCAGGCTTTAAAAAGAAAAGATACAAGACGACATGCACACAGTATCAAACAGACAAAAATCAGTGTTTGCAGTGCTGGGAGGCATAGGCGGATTGCCCTGCCCTTGGTGGAAGTCATCTTTTTGCATAGATACTGCCAGACTTGACTTTTATCTTGCTTCAGAAATCATTCCAAAGCACAATACTGTTTTGCCCAAAAGGGCATCACGTGGCATTTGCAGCATCTCCCCAGGGCAGCGCACAGCAGGGGCTCACCTGCCAGGCCTGTCTGAAGAGCTAACAATTCATTGATTGCTCAGCACTGCGAAGATAGAAGTATTATGTTAGTGCTTAATGTTTCTCACTATTTTTTTTCTCTTGTTATTTGTGCCAGCTTCCTATCTGCAGCACTTCAGGTCTAGCAGAGGAGTTCACCTTCGAGAGACACTCCAGGGCACTGCACTTCATAAGAGTGAGTCACAATCCTGGTTTCAGGGCACGTGCTGTGACTGCTGTCGGTGGGTACAGTTCAACAGTTTGCCTCTCATTACCTATTTATTCCTGCTGCATCTTCACTCTCTTCATGCCCCTTGAATAAAAAAAATATATTTATGCTCATTTAAAACAAACACAATAGGTGCAGAGAGAAGATAAACCTGGATATGAAGTCCTTTCACAGCAACCCCCGTTCTGAAGTCAGGGATCCAGATCTTGAAGTCTGAGCTCATTTAATTAATTTTTCAGAAATGTCCTGACATGCCCCTAGCGGGTGTCTGGTGAAGAACAAGGTAGGCTCAGTAGTGGGGCTTGACTCATCTCCCATGACAATCCAAGGAGGAGGATGCGGAAGAAACATTTTCCATGGAAAAATTCCATGGATACATCTTCCAGACCCACAGAGGCTACCATCTGACACCCCTTCACCGAGACCCTGTCCTATGTGAACTGGACGTTCTGCTCCTCAGAGCAAGCAGGCTCTGAACGTGCATCCCAGGAGAGGCTTCCTCAGGTTCAACTTCCAAACACAGGGAATGCTTCCACAAACAAACAAACAAACAAACAACAACAAAAAAAAACAAGAACAGAACTTGGCTAAGTATTTTAGTCATAAGCTTTCAAACAGTAACTGAATAAGTGATATGTTGGAGTTTCTTAATCTTTGTGAAAACGTTTCTAAGCATCCTGAAACCAATAAATGCACTTGGTGGTGAGTTTCCATATAGCTTCCATTTTTCACTGTCAACACATACTAAGTTGGCAAAGCTTTGTATATTTGGTTGGGTGTTCAAACTTAGTGCATTCTTCAATTATTTATTCAACTGAGTTTCAATACGACTAACTAGTATCTGAACAAACTCCTTATGCAGTCTTAGAACCAGGCTGTATAATAATAATAATAAAGACATACAGGATAACTGAAAGTTATTTACAATCTTCAAGAGAAAGAACGAAGTCCACCAGCACCTAAATGAAGCTATAGTGCTAGTGCAGAGTCAAGTCCGAGACCATAATTCTGATCATCAGTCTAAGCATCACAGCAGAGATACTTGGCAAGGAGAACATCAATGGCTGGGAGTGGAATAAATCATTTTAATTTAGGAAGCACTGAAGAGGAAGGGCTGTGAATATTGCAGATCTCATTTTTACAGCTTTATTTCTTCAAGGAAAATATTAACCCCTTCTTTCTTGAACAATATTAGGTAAAGAACAGAGTACAGTGACAGGATTTTCTTTTACAAGATGCAGAAACTGCAAATTGGAAAGAAGCCAGAAGACTTTCAGCTTAAACTAGGAAAGGGGAGAAAAGCCAACAAAATAGTAAGAGAGGGAAGGGAGATGGAGAAGAAAGAGGACAGAAGAGTTGGGTGAACGCAGCTCCTGGTATGCCAGCCAGCACAGAGTGTTTTATCTACCTGAGAGAGCAGATGAAGGCACCACAGGCAGTGTGGAGTGGGGAGATCAGAGAGGCCGACTCAGCAGGGAGATGTCTGTGCTCAGAGGGATAGAAGGGGCTGAGAGGAGCTGAGCCTGAGCTCCTTCAGCCTTGGACTCAGCTGCGGTTTTGTGCTCTCCTTGGCACGTGTCTCTGCTGCTGCAACAGGCAGGTGCCTAAAGGGTTAAGGGAGGGGATGTGCAATTTTGAAGTCCCTGCACATTCAGAGCTTCTTACCTCCACAAAAGCCTTTTTTTTTTTTTTAAATAGAAAAGGAAGCTAAACTTCAACACAAAAGAGTTGAAAGAACCTGAAAGTTAAACATTTGAAAATATCAGAACAAAAGATTTGAATTTTTTTCCAGAAGATAATCCCCCTTTTCTGTTATCAGCAATTACATTCATTCCTAGCTTTAATTTTGCTTAAGTGCATTTTTTCATGAGCAAACTATTTGCTTAATATCCAGCCTCATCTGGTACCTGTTACTGCAGTACTCAAGAAATGAGATGTCAGTCTACCCCTGCAGATCCTGAAGACAGAAGATTCACTAGATGGAACACAAAATACATAATACAGTTCCTCCATTTGGTAGGAATAATCATACCTGCTATTCACCTCAAACTGCTACACCTATAGAAGAGGATCCAGAAGAGAAATTTGGAAGAGGTCCTGCATTATTTTCTTCATTAGATTTCTGAGAAGAACCTGAGAAAACACACACGTCCACTGAAGTGAGGGTTAAAACTGCCCTTGCTTACAGTAGGTTATTAATGCTCCACCTGTGCTATCGATCATAGGCAATTTTCAGCTCTCTACTGGATTACATTGTGTCACCCCTATATAATAATGGGCAAAAAGTCTAACAACAGCAGGTTCATTTTTTCCCTACAATCCTTCAAGACCTTCAGTTTCCTCCAAAAGGAGATTCATGTTTTTCTTGCCACTTGACAGGACACACATGGGTTTCAGGCAGGCCTGGTACACATAAACACGCTTCTTCTAGGGTCACTTAAATTTCATTCCATGAACCAATGGTTCGTTGAAAGAACATGCAGATACAATACTTCCTAATCACTTGTTATTAATATCTCCAGTGATGTTATTCCCATCAGTTTGAGTTTGATTATCTTCTGGTTAAAGCTGTGATAAATCAGCTATGTTCAAGAAGGGCTTAACTGAGTTACAATTTTTAAATAACTTCTTAGACATTCTTTGGAAGGTACAAGCTATAAGGCCTGCCAAAAAAATAAAAAAAGCAAGATATAGCAAATAAATAATATATGTTCTGCATATGAGATGAGTGTTCTTCCTATTTCCAACATTCTGGCCAAATGGGGAAAACTAAGCCCTAGGGAGACTGGGTCATAGTTAATTTAGTTGTCAAAGAAGAATATTAAATGAGAAAAATCACATTTTCACTTCCACAAAAAAAAAAAAAAAAAAAAAAAAATGCAGAAAGGATATTTACTTTGCATGTATAAATAACATGTTTTATTGCTCTATTTTAACATCTCTTTCCCTCCGACCACCTCCAAGAAGGTTTCCATAGAAACCTAAGAAGGCAAGAAAGAGGAACATAATTTGTGCTCAGTTTATATTGATTTCAGATACCACTGTGCTTACACCAACAACGTGGCTTCTGTACATATTTTTTATCAGCTGAAAATCTATGTGATATAGTTGTTTAAAATAGCATTTTAGATTTAGCACAGTTATCAAAAACAGCATTTGCAGTTGAGTCTATCACCTACCCAAGTTGTGGCATTGCCGAACAGCAAAGATGAGCAGTTTTTTAAGCAAGGGCAAGGAGCTCCATCAAGACAGAGACCATTTTGGAATTGCAATGGCTCTCCATTCTTCCCATTCTTCCCTCATACGGCTTTAAGGTACCATAGTCAGTATATTATATCCTTAATAGGCTTCAAATACGAATAACCCTGTTATGATACTAGGCTTAAAGAATCAGCAATTTCAGCAATTGTTTTCCAGGACCCATTATTTCCTCTACCTCATCAGTTCTGGGTGAGAAAGAACTATTTAGGCACATACGATTGCACACACATCTATAGACAGAAAAAAAAGAAAGATGAAATTTATATGAGTGTCCCATTTTAATATCTCTTTTTATTTCATAGAGATTATTAAAGACCACCTGTGAATTGAGGCTTTCACTCATTTCTTCATCATGGCCATATTAAGGATATCAGATTTTTTTTTATTCTACTTCAGCCAAACAGCTTTCATCAGGACACTGAAAGACAATCACAGGGACTACACCTTCCCACTGGAACTCTCCTTCCCTTTCTGTATTCACAAACACCAGCATACACTATGCCAGGTAGCAGTGTTACACTAAGTAACACTACAGAACAAGCCATGACACCATTTGCTGAGGACTTTGGGTTTATATTCTAAATTATAACCTTATTCAAAGATCATTTACCGCATCACTTCCACAGTGGAGTCAGTGTTATCCTTAGACCAGGTCTGTTAATGAGCCCAAAGCAGGCAGGGAAAAGAAGATCCCCTGATGAAGTAACTTAATTTGTGCCCAATAGCAGGTTAACAACATTGGCACTTGAACAACAGCCAGAAAAGGCCAAATTTCTGTTCCGGCTGTTTTAAAAAAAGAAACACATTGGCCTATCTTTCCTCATTCTCCGATAGCGAAGTGTAAAAATAGAACGATGCACTCCAGAGGGCTCCAAGGGCTCCTTTCATTAATGTAAAAAAAATCCATCATTTATAACTCTGCAGCATGGATAGGTTCGGAAGACACTTAATCACTAGTAAAAATGCCATAACCCCAACCCCACTCCTGCAGAAGTATATATAGCTCAGAGCTATTCATTTGGGGTTGTCTGGAAGTGCTCGAGTGTCTCATACACTCTCGACAGTGAATGAGAACTAAGGAGCATGTAGTGAGAACTTCTAGTCCAAAATATCACTTACATTGAAGACAAATAGAACCATTTGGAACAGTAGTAGATGAATGATGTGGGTTACTAACTTTCTAAATACAATATATTTTGCCTGAGAACTTTCCAATGAGGATCGAGTTACACTTTCGATCTCTGCTATGCTGCCTGGCATGATATATGAATGGAAAAGCAGCTAAAAAAATCTGGGTATTAAGGAAAGGAAGGACTCATCTATATTGAAGTTCAGATCCTTCCATGACATGACATGACATGAAGCTTTTGTACAGGAAACTATGTAGTCTTGTTTCCAGTTGCATGCTGAGAAAGAAAAAGGTTTTGCTGTGAAAAAAATGTCTGTTTTGAAATGTTCCTTATGTTACCAGAGGGAGCATAATTAACTTAATCAACCTTTTTGGCTGGTTATATATAAAGATCTACTTCTGTTATATGAGATAAGATTTCTAAAAATATTTCTATCCAACAGACTACGCTCTCATTACACTGCAATTAAAAGGTAGATGCTAGTGAGATCAACACAGTTCCCTAGGTTTTCAGCAGTAATTTTCAGTACAAAGCCTCCACAACTTTTCAAATGTGCTGAACTTTAACTTCAATATGTTCCTTAATCCATTAAGTTCTGCTTTGAAGATCTTTATCACTGAAACATGAGGTTCTGATTCAGAAAGACACCTATGGTATGAAAGGTTTGTTCTTCTTAAGAGTAAAGGAGAACAGAGTCGCTAGTGCAAACACTAAAAATAATGGGCAGTATCTATTCCACAACTTAGCAAGTCTTCAGTTGATTGTAGCTAGTCAAATATCAGAGCATAAAGAATGGAAATAGAAAACAGGCACTAAATACAAGATGACTGAAAACGATAACGTAGCTCACAATCTCAGACACACACACACTCTTTTAAAGACAGACACATTTCCCAGGCTTTTCATTTTTCCTGACCTCCTACTTCATATGCAGAAAATGGGATAGAAACAGGCGGATAGAGTTTCCATCCCTCTTCTCTTGCCACATTTCTGCAATTACAGGCAAACTCTTTGGGCAGAAGGTGCCTTGGCCGTTTTTTCCACGCATGCAAGGTAGAGAACAACCACCTCAGCTGGGCTGTTAGCCACATGTGCCTAAAGAAGCACAACTGCATAATCGGCAGCATACATAATTCAGAGCACCTGCAGCTGAGCCTTCATTGCCTTCATCAGGGGAGGAGGACAGTGTGTTCCATAGAATAAATTAAAACCCAGAGAAATCTGAAGATAAGCCATAAAGAATAAAGAATCACACTCAAGTCTGAGAGCAAAAGGTCAGCAAAGGGATGAGTGACTGCCTGCCACGCAGGCCAAGGAGGAGGAAGGTGTCAATTTAAATAAACAAAAGGTGTCAATTTAAGGCAGTAAATAACTGGAAGGTTTGTGGTTCAGAAATGAAGGTGGCCTTACTTAGCTAATTATTTTGAAGTGAATTAAGCTAAAAAAAAAAAAAATCAAGACCATTTTAATTCTGACTGGATATACATAAAAGGATTTAATGTTTTCACTAACCCACATGAAATCCAAGTTCTTTTGACTTAGTTTTATTGCATGTCCCTCGGTAGACTAGACACAATATCATCCAACTTGAAATATCTGACTCTGTATTTTCCTATTTGGCTATTCTATTCTTTTTCAACTTTTCTTTCACGTATCTGCTGTGGCTGTCTGAATTTCAAGATAAGTGTTCCATAGGGGACTGCATTTTTTTTTCTTTCAAAAAGAACCATCTGGAGAAAACAGCAATATTGCCAATGCCTAGCATTAAAATAGTGAGTCAG